>CM033031.1:25066716-25499959 GCA_019207045.1 Branchiostoma floridae x Branchiostoma belcheri
GAATCAAAAAACATACCCCCGGAATAAACATACCCACCGGAAAATGACCAAATTGACATGTAAACTGTGTCCATACTACTTCTGTCCAAGGGAAAGAAGGTGATAAGCAGGTAGGTTTATTATTATTTTTTGCTTATGTATCAGGGCTCAAAATACTTTTTTACTCAATTTCTGTATACCTGCACTGTATACAAATTTTACCTGCACTTTGAATTTAGGAAGTATGAATCATGCTAAAATTGTTCACGAATTTTTTAAAATACTTTATAGGTGGTATTCGCATACACCTACATCATGGAGCATTTATGTATAAAACCTAGTACATGGACCAGTGCAGGTTAGAAGCAGGTAGACACCAGAAATGCAGAGCTCCAATATCGCCTGCACTAACTTGCATATGCAGGTGATATTTCGAGCCCTGTGTCTGAGCACCATATCATTTTGTTGTATACATAATGAACAGAATAACTATAGATACACGTATCTTGTTTAAATTATAATTTGTTTTTCAGTTATATATATATATATATATATATATATATATAGTTATAACTTTATGAATATTTATAGTTTCCCTAATGTTGAAAAATTGGGCATAGGTTCCCCGCTATGACCCATATTATAAACCGGGGGCCAGCGGTGCTTTCAACTTCAACTAGTGAAAATTGACATGATACATGCATTTTATACTTGGAACTTGAAGCAAGTAATCAATGGAAATTGTTGCATGTTACTTATAATTAATGGCATATCATTAAAATCATTATATAGCTGCACGTACTCAACCATATTTACTTAAGACATTACCACCAATTTAAAAACATATCAACACCCTCAAAATGGACAGAATAGCTTTTTGTTGATAAACTCCTGTTCGATAGTGCCGAAAACGTTTTTGTAAGAGCTCGACTGTAAAAGCAGCTCAGCATCTCAGGCCTCACAAAACAATATGTTACAGCTTGTATTTTGACAATAGAAAACATTAAAATGAGAAAATCTTACGATTATATTTGAAAGTCAACACTCTGAAAATACAAATGGCATGCTGTCTCCATCATCAACCCAAATACGATCTTTTTCACGCATTTACGGCATCATTTTAAACATCGGAATCTGCTATCATACAATAAGGTGCTAGTTTTACTGTCACCGCATGTGATGATGTCAGCTATTTTGGATGTCGGTTTGGAACACGTTTTCAGCTTTGTTTACAGACGAATTCCCGGCGTTTTGGAGGGTTTGCGGCCCCCAAACTTATATCACAAGGGAAGCGAAGTTATAGTTGTTGTTTGTCCTCCATCATTTCTTATGTGAAAGAATTATTCCTCAAAGTCGCTACCGATAGCGCATGGAACCACACAGCCGAAAATTATGACATGTTTTGTGATCAGTGTTATTTTGGTTTAGCAGAAAAGTTAATCTGCGTTGGTAGAATACATTATAAAAATTGCGAAACTTTCTTTCCAACACGAAGTAATATAGGGACGGCATAGACTTTCTGATACTTTTGACCCCCTCCTGCAAATGTGGCTTGTTCCTGACTGCTGGAGATGGGTCATTCTGTGAACAAGGTCGACGGAGTTTGACCGAAAATTTAGGGTAAGTCCCTATATTACTTCGTGTTTGAAACAAATTTTAGCAATTTCTATGACTTTAAAAGTTGTTTATACAAACATTGTGACTCAAAACTTCAGTATGGGGTCTGATTTTCTACAAATAATAACATTTACTTTGTAGCGTCATAGCGAAATCGATCGATATGTTACGGTCACGGGAAATCCACGCCGCTTCGAATTCACCCGAAAAATAGTGAATTTTGAGCAAAACTACCGCGAAAACATAGGTAGAAAAACCCATATTTTCATCATTTCAGGGTTCCCTGGTCCAATTAAAAAAAATGATAACGTACCGTCCAAAATAAGGACGTACCGGGTGGATTTTGTGGCCGAAAAAAAATGAACGTCCGAGTCCGAAATCCGAGTAGCAAGAAATTAAATCGGTGTGGCATTATGGGCATAGGTTACACTTTTTTCGTGTCCTATTGCGTTTAATGCACGTAGCCCATCATACATTTGCTCTTAGAAAAAACTTCAGACGTATGTAATATGAAAGGCATGAAAAAAATACAATTTATCGTTTTGTTTTGAAACTCGTAAGTAATCTTCCACTCTCCTCGGAAACAAAAATGTAATCAGGGCAGAGCTTTAAAGTATTCAGCCAGAACTAACTAGTCTAGCTGCCGACGCATACATACGAGTAATCTTTATTATATATGAATTGTCATTCAGAGAGCATGTGATAATAAATGCATTATTCATATTTTACAGTGCAGAAAAAACTGCCTAGTAAGTAGACACTAATGGCAAATGGTCCATTTGCAAAGGTTAGCCTTATTTTGATATCTGGCACTCAATCCAATGTATTGTAAGATAGATGAAATTTTAACATTTATAGCTTACAAGAAGCATATACCAATTGCTATAGACACAACCAATGTTGTACTTACCGTATGTTACCGATGAGGTTAGCTGTACTGGGAGTCAACCGGCCTTGTGAATCACAAGTTGCAAAAACAAAGAAATAAACAATTTCTTCTGGAAAGACCGGATTAGATCCGCGTATAATCAACGACTAGTAGACCGACTGCCTCAATGCCGCATACAGCATCGAAGACTGGGATTCAACGCAAGTTGCGATTATCTAAAACAACCAATCAACGTTCTGGATGAACCATTCGTTTTCGTGGGTGTGAAGAGTTACAATATATCGGTGCATGGCTTTTGTTTATGTGGGGATATGTAGACAAATTAATGCGTGGACGTTTGCAATAATTATTCATACTTTACGGAGACACATTGTGGTAATTCTGGTAAAAAATGTGTTTGTGAAGCTGGTGATAGATGGATAGGTGAGGGATCATAGCCTCAATAGGTACCTACTTTTTGATATGGACCTGCCCATTTATCGCGTCAGCAGATAAATTATTACGCCCCTGATTAGAATTAAGTTAGTCAATTCGACGATATCGTTGTAGGCAAGCTTTCATAGTTTCCAGAAGCGAGAGGGACTCAAAGTACAGCTAACTACAATGTAGACGTATTAGAAAAATTGCTAAACTTTACTTCTAACACTGAATTTACGTTAACTATAGGGACTTACCCCTCTAAATTTTCAGTCAATCTCCGTCGACCTTGTTCCCAGAATGACCCTTTCTAACACCGCTTTTGCAGGAGGGGGTCATAAGTATCAGAAAGTCTATGTCGCCCCCGTCTCTGTTGAGTGTGGGCCGGTGAGCTCTAATGTGTAGACGTGTTACAAACTGTGACTTAATAATACAGTTCATTACTTACTTCACACGGTCCTTTGGGTGTGTCTGTAGCCATTTTGTTTGTTTCGTGTAAACAACAAATGACATATGTTTCATCTATTTTGTAATTTCGTAGTGACATGGACTGAGTGCCTAAAATGTAAAGGACAGTCAAAATTGTACTAATGACGGCATCTTTGCGTAAAATCAACCTGGCAATTGTGGCCACTGTTCGTTTTATACATAAGATTGTTTTTCTTCCACGAGATCAAACAAAGAGATAGAATCCTGACTATTGTGGCCATCTGGTTCTGCTGCCCATTTTCGTCAAGTCCCTTAACTTGTCTTCAAATTGTTGCCAACAATATTGTAGGAAAACTCACTTAATTTGGTGGCTCTAGCGTAAGCCGTTCTGGCGTTATAGGACATCAAAGTTGCCTCAGGTCTCAAAAGCCTATTCAGACGGGGGGGGGGGGGGGCTTTTGAGGCCTGCGCTAACTTCGATGTCCTATAACGCCAGAACGGCTTACGCTAGAGCCACCAAATTTGGTGAGTTTTCCTAAAATATTGTTGGCAACAATTTCAGGAAGTTTGACAAATTTTCCATTTTTTTCTTGTTGCCATGGCAACCGTTTGTTGACAGGCAGTTTTGCCAAAAATCACTATTTTTGGTTCTAGTTATGTATTTTTCACATTTATTTGCTATATTACTGCGATTTTGTTACATAAATAAAATCTTATATTATTCAGCATATCTTTCATAATTATATATGCATGAATTATGCTAATTTGATGTCGTCATCATCCCAAAATCCAAGATGGCGGACCGAATGGCCAAATCAAGAATAACAAGCTAGTTATCCCTTAAAATTTGTAACTACCTGGTATTTTTTCATCAAAAGCCATCTAAATGAATGAATTTAGTCTATTTCTATTGCCCTTTGTGATTATATGTTGCAAAAAAAAGTATTTCTAAAAATTCAAGGTGATGGATATAATATGGCGGAGCCCAACTCGTATCTTAGATGTGCATGACGTCATTTTATGACGTCATATTGACGTCATTGATGTTGCTATTGGCAACGCAAGTCGTAATAAACATTATTATTCTGTTATCTGCACTTGTTGTTACATTTTTGCAGCATAACTTAAAGTTTTCTGAGAATACCCATTTTATATGGGTTTGGCCAATGTAATCAAATTAATGACGTCATAATTACGTCATCTTACATCAACGTAACGTCAAACGTCACATACTAGTCAGATCTTATGTCGAAATCATGTCCTGGAAATTTGGTGGCCTTACGGCACGTCGTTTTAGAGTTATAGGACTTAGAAGTGGAGGGCCTCAAAAGCCCCCCCCCCCCCCCCCCCCCCGGTCCAGGGATGACCAAAAAAGCCCGGTCTGAATAGGGTTAACAGTGGTTTTAAGTTCACGGTAGCGCCATAGACTACAGTCTCATACAATAACGGTAACATATTTATTGTGGTTTAAAGTTCGCGGAAAAACGCGAACATAAAACCACCGCAAAGTTTTTTTTTTGCATTTACAGTATGAGGTCCTTGAACTCTAGTTAATAAAATTTTGTGTGACTTTATCAAATAATACATAAGATAAAATGTAACAAGAAACACATTTATATATACAGACATCATTCTACCGATTACAAACCTAGTTTATTTGGCGAAGGTAGATGTTCGTGGAACTCTAGCTACATGATCCCATGGCGAAGAATAAACATGATGTAGAGTACAATACATTATGGAGTTATTTCATTTCATCCATCAAGACTTCTGGATTAGTACATAACAAATAGAAAAGAAATTACTGGTCAAAAAGTGTGACAAGGGTTAGCCTTGTTGTTTTAGTCGCACAATATATATAGCTGCCAAGCCAGAGATCAGATCTTACATTTCACTCTTCTTTGGTCTCCCTTCTTAAAGGCAATCCCTTGACCTACTTAAGACATGTGTTAATAGTGTTTGTCTCTTTTCACCAATTATAAGACTGGAGCACAGTTGTTAGATTAATTTGTCTTAGCATTATTTTTTTTACTTTAGACCACGTTGATTTGATTGATGGATGACATACATGCACGCATTGATATTGTGTCATTTCTTAAAAAAATATTTATAATGAAAATGTAACATTTCAAAATGAGAAAATATCATAAGTAAAAAAGATCGAACCTGGAAACGACTGTCGTAGAATATCAAAGTCGATTCCAATGTTAAAGAAGAAGATGTGAAGAAACAGGAATCAATTATTTGTTGTTAGTACACCATTATACGTGTGTTTTGTCATTTGTGTAACCTCCCTGGCCACTGAGAATGTATGATAAAGGCAATTTGTAGGTAGAAACTTAAATTCTATTCTTCCTTTTATTCTACACCAGTTTTGGGGTTCCCAGAGTATGTCATCTATATGATCATCTCAACGTGGCCTGAGATTGTAAACTTGCAAGATAGCACGAAACCCCCTTCAGCAGTCCGCTTTTGGTAATATACTAGTGGTACGACTGTTTGTTTGAATGAAAAGGGCCATAAACTGCTATAAAAGACTGACAAATCCCACTATTGAAGACTGACGTAACTTATGAATGATAACATATACATCTCTGGTCACAAAAAACCTCTTGACTAAATGTAAATAACTTTTGAACTTGCAGCCTTGTGGACACTAATCCACTGTGTTTTGGACCGAGAAATAAAAGTAAAATTCCATTCGATAGTAGCCCTCTTTTAACTACGGCGAGTGGTGGAATTTCACATTTTAAACAATAAAAATTTTAAACAATATGCCAATGTGAAGTATGGCTTGGACAATTCACAATTTGGCGTTTTCTTTACTTGTTTCACTTTTTCCAATACAGCCACTGTTTTACTGTTAAACAATTACAATTAATTCAACGTCATCCAAAAATATTAACAAGCTATCGTTACAAACATTGTCTTGGTTAGAATATCATCCAAACACAACTATGTTTCAAGGAAAATGAGGTGATTTTGTAGCTGAAACTGAAAAAAAAAGTGTAAAACATCCTAGACGCGCCCGACAGGTTTTCCTAATGAATCGGTCAACTCTATTCGGAATTGCAAGCTGCAAAACATCATCACGGCATGTGAACGTTACGGAATGTTAAACGTAACGTCACAATCTATGTACTATGGTAATCCCTTACTCCCCGTCCTCTGCCATGTTCGGCAGACTCTGGTAGGCCCACTCCTCACGGCGGGACCGCTTCAGCACGATGGCGGCGCCCATCACGACAAGGGCGAGCGCCATCAGACCTCCTCCTGCAGCCAGCATGGCCCAGGGTGCACTGTGGCGGCCAGAGGCAGTCTCCTGGTCACTCATCAGGTGCAGAGTTTCTGCAGGTAGAAAATACAACATTCGTGCGTCAACACAAGCTTTGAGTCCATTACTAGTCTAACTTTTCATCTTAAGATGCATACCATCAACCATTCAGAATCTCTAACGCTTTAATGTATGACATACAGAAAAGTGATGTTTTCCCTTAAATGCCTTAAATTCTTAACGAGGTGCGAAATTTAAGCCGCACAAAAAATGCATGTATTATAAGAGATATATCTGCTACTACGATGTAACGTAGCCTTTCATTTTTCTAAAAATGAGCCTAGGATAAAGCTGTACCTTCTTTGTCATCATCCAGAATGATTGGTCCCTGGTAGATCATGTGACGTCCCTTCATGTCGGTCTTTTCTTCAGCTGCTCGTTTACCCCTCCTGACGCAACCCTGGAGAAAGCAATGTTTAATATCTAATTCAGAAACAACTACATCATTGGGAACTACAGAAATTGACGTTTTATACCGTTTTATGACGTTTCATAACAGTATGAGCAAACAGCTCAGCTACCTTTTTTTAAATAAACACCTCAACTACATTTTTAGAAATTCTGTGGCCAGACACATTCCACAGAAAAACTATTCTTTTTAAAAGGAATGTGTCTACAGGGCTTCCATGTGTGTGAGGATGAGAAGACAATGACTAAAAAACATCAACATGGACAGAGGATGACGAGGAAGGATAATAAACGTGGAAAATCAACCTTTCAAAAAATAGTTCAAATCTATGTACTGCTGTCCTGAGGTATACATCACTACAATAATTGGTTTTCTATACTATCAATGTGAACTGAGAGGCAAACCTGTGCACAACGGGACCCAGAATCAGCTCCGTTACACACCATCACCTCACAGTGCACGTACACCGTCTTCACCTCCCTGATGAAGCGGAACGCCTCAAAACCAAAGCGTTCCTTGCTGTTGTCGTTAATGTTGTAGGTTTGTAGGGTGGGGTCAGAGCCACAACTGGAAGAAGAAATCTAACATAGTCGGCTGATTTTGCTTCCATTTGAATTGAATCTTATATGATAAGGTTTACAGGCTTGAAGATGTCAGATAGTGACTTAAACGTCGGTGAACTAAGTAATATTGTCTTGTACAACGAATCCTGTTATTCACCGACTTCATTAGTACCCTATCATCTCCGGAAGAATACGTTATGTAGATTTTATTAACATGCATTTCCTATGAGGTTTGCTGGATTTTGGCATGCAAAAAAAGAACATGTATCTTATTACGTTTCACTTCCAGTAATTTGCGTTTTTGCCAAGGTACTCCCACGGAATACCATGTTTATGGGCTCGCGCCAGAGGTCATACAAAAACAAAATGATTTACATATGAAAAATCTATGTAATCTTGCAATTAGAAGATGAGCATAGACAAGTATTGCATAGTTGCTTCCATCAAACCATCATAACAGAAAAAAAGAAGAAGAGAATCACAGCAGCAAAAACAAGCCCACTATCTAATCGGAAAGCATACATAATAAGCCAGTTCTGCCTACCCGTCCCTGATGAGTGGATACTGCAGGGTGTCGTTGGGATTAGGTGACATGGTTGCCTTACAGTTCAGCGCCAACACAGAAAGATTCTGTCCGTGTCCCTGTACCTCCAGCTGCATGTAGATGTACTGGCGCAGTTTGAGGTGGATGGGGTACTGACTAGCCCGGTATGAACTCTGGTACTGCCGTGTGGGAAACATGGAGAGACGGACCTCCAGCTGCCCGAACCCCTCCTCCGTAAAGTTCAGTCCACCCGGGATGGGCAGGAAGGTGGAGTCCACCCACTCCTGGCGCTCGTACTTGCATCTGTACGGTGACATGAAACGTCTTTACTTAAAGGGGAAAAATTCAGGTAGGAAATTCAGAACCTCTACATTCACATCAAATTCATCAAAGTAAGGTAGCCTCCGTTGCAGTCTTCGAACGGGTTTGTTTTAATTTGTGTGTGTGTGTGTGTGGGGGGGGTGGTGGTTAGGCAATTCTCAACGTTGGCTAGTAGTACCCTCTTATGCCGGGAGTTTGCCGTGGAAAGTATTTTACAAGGGCGAAACTTCTTGAAACTGTAAACTCCCTTCTTTGGCAAATTCCCTTCTTTGGCATGAGAGAACCTGGCTTTTCAGCGTTGAAAATCGAGACGCCCCATAAGAAACAGCCCCGTTCGTAGACTTTAATGGAGAATAGAAGTAAGAATCATTGATTTCAAAGACACCTGCTGATAACATTTTATACAGAAACTACCTAAAAGAGTAACATGAATAGTTGTTGTAGTAATATTTTACTTGGAGGTGATGGAGATGTCGCCCTCTCGGGTGATGACCCCGCCGCTCAAGTGGATACCCAGGATGTTGATGGTGTTCAGGAATGTAACGTACTTTGGGCCGAAGGTCACCTGGAGAGGGAGTGCAGCAAACGTAGAATTAAGTTATGCTCGAGCTTATTTTATTTGACAAAGAAAAACGAACTATTAACCCTCAAACACCCGAGTGGGGTCCATTTGGACCCCAGACGTAAATTTTGAAGTGCCATTTGAACATTTTTTATCTGACGAAAAAATCCTTCCGTGACTTTGTCAGGCAATATCTTTTATACCTTCTCCTAAGTTTTTAGGAATATTGGTACAATACTGTGGAAGCTATAAAGAAAGTCCGTGATCAGTCCGTCTGGGGTCCAAACGGACCCTAGCCAAAAAGTGCAGGTTTTAAAACAAACTTTTGAGTCTAACTCCCTAACTACTTATCCTATCACCACCAAACTTTCAGAGAATAGTAAACATGTAAAACTAAATCCTCCTAAAAACTTCTGTGTCATCATCATATAATATGACGACATTATGACGTCATTTAGCGTATAAGGGCGGCCATCTAGGATTTTGACTAATGACGTCATGGAATTAGCATAAATTATAAATTTTGAATCATGAAAATAGCATTAAACTTCATAAAATTTTATTGTTGTAAGAAAACAAGCATGGTTTACCAAAAAAGCCTTGTTGAAATCGAAATTGGAAAATTTTTGCAAAAATATGCCTGTCAGAATTCCGTTGCCATGGCAACCCTAAATAATGATAAATTTTTTTATTGACAAAAATATTTTGCTAACAATATTTTGTGATAAATTACCAAGTTTGGTAGCTTTAGCACTAGCCGTTCATGAGTTATGCGACATAAAGCTTGCTGAGGGCCTCAAAATACCCCTTTCTGGTCAGAATGGGTTTGGTGCAAAACATGGTCCTTCTGATCTTTTGCATTTGCATAGAATTTGCAACACCTTAACATGTCAAAATATTCCTCTTACATTGACGAAGCAATGTATGCACAATGATCACCGACAGGAATTGGAACTGAGATGTTATGAACAAAACAGTTTGGGGTCCGTTTGGACCCCACTCGGTCATTTTAGTCGCAAAAAAAGGTCGGGTGCTTGAGGGTTAAATCATAAAATTGATACAAGAAGTTTACTGAAGGAGACTGCAAATGCCTAGATATTACGCACTTTAATGTTTGCTCAAGGCCTCATGTCGAACGTTTTTTTTGTTCTCTAAAATAATATTGGAGGCGGATGATTGGCACAAAAACAAAACGTCTAACTTTTTAAAGGTCACGAAAGATATATTGAAATTCTGACTGCAGACACATTGTTTTTATTGGAACCTTTATAGCAAGATACATCTTTCTCAAGTTTTCCAGCGATTCCTATTACTCTTGATATATTTACTCATAATTTAAATACATATATATTGCCATTTTAGCACACTACCTGAGTGCCACAGCGGAACAAGTTTGCACGGAAAATGCACGGAAAATGTAGTGGGTGCTGTTAGTTGTGGCACCACATGTTCTGGTTACACTGCACTTATTAGTACACACTACCTGAGTGCCACAGCGGTACAGGTCTGTACGGAAAATGTAGTGGGAACCTTTAGTTGTGGCACCACATGTTCTGGTTACACTGCACTTATTAGTACACACTACCTGAGTGCCACAGCGGTACAGGTCTGTACGGAAAATGTAGTGGGTGCCGTTAGTTGTGGCACAACAGTTCTGGTTACACTGCACTTATTAGTACACACTACCTGAGTGCCACAGCGGTACAGGTCTGTACGGAAAATGTAGTGTGTGCCGTTAGTTGAAGCACCACAGTTCTGGTCAGGCTCCCAGTGAAGGTTCCCCAGGTTGATATCCGTTAGTTGATCCTCAGGAATCGACAGCTCCATGAAGTCGTTGGTGCAGGTGGTGGAAGCTGAATGCAAAACCCACACAAAGTGCAAATAATTCGAACAAGATGTTTGATACAAAAAACAACAACAATATGCCTGATTACAAGATGGCAGCCATTTTGGATTTTCCGGGGGTAATTCCACCAAAACGAGGAGACGTATGCCTAACGTTGCATGATTGATTAATGACAAAACCTCGACAGCAGTCTGATTCTTGTCCAAAATGTTAAAAAATATAATATTACAAAATTGAAAATACCTCAAGCATGAAAATAATATCCTGACATTAAACGCTATATCTATATCATTTTCATACAATTTTACAAAAACTGTTTTTGCCATGTTCGTGTTTGCCTATCTTCCAAATACCGCAAGCGTAGAATTACCTTAATTCTATCATCGTTGTCTTCCTATCGTACATGTTGATAATGTATTCATACTCATATTGTAAACCAGCGAACTTGTGTTTTTTTCAAAGATACAAATACGATGCTTGGAAGTCCTATCATTTGACCGGTTTACAGCATTTTTAAATTCATGATGAAAAGTTGTCTCTTTCAAAATGATTAGAGTAAATTCGTTCTTTCATAGGTTATCACATTCCAAAGCTTTCAGAAGGCCTCGGCAGTTTCTGCTAGGGTGATTCAATGTACTAGTATATTACGCTAGAGCTTGAGAGCTCTCTGCCACCAGAGAGCACCATTATAGATTATCAATAAACTCAGGAGTTTCTGCGATTTTATACATAGGAGAATTTTATTTCAATGTATCTTAAAAAAATAAAAGAGTCCTTTATGAGGTATTGATAATCATTTTACTTACCTGACAGTTCATTTGCAGGTGTTGGTACTGTGTAGGACAGAAGTAAATTTAGCTGAATAATAACTCAATATATGTATTACACAAATCATAAATATGCATGTGCAACTTCTCAAGTTATGCTGTCAACAAAAAAAATATTAAACAAACACGCACAGATACGGCAGCTAAAATACAACCTTCTTGTCAAAGGAAAAATGGTTAAATACGTTAATGTAGAGTTAATGTATATTTGTAAGTATCAAATCGCAACATACCGTGTAACGCATATGAGCAGACATTTGTGGAAATCATGTCAATCTTTGTGGCGAGGGCGTTGAAATTGTTCAGCTCAATCACGTTGTTCTGTTTGTTGTTGGCAATCTGTAGGAGTTGTCCATGATCGAAGTTGCCCACACCGATGGCGTACACCTCAACACCAGCGGCGACCAGATCCCGAGAGGGTCCCGACACGGAGTCACTTGATTTCCCGTCCGTCAACACGATTATTACCTGTGGTAGAAAGTGAAAACATTTGAATCTCTTGACTGTAATGATATAAACAAAGTAACGCCATGTTAAGGTGCACTATCACTAACTGCACTTGCGTCACGCTTGCGGGGTTCGAAAGATACTCAACGAATTTCTGAAATAAAGATCGAATTTTCTTATTTTTTATGTATTTCATCGTCTTCTGAGTCATACTTTACGTATTATGCAATACCTTAATCTTAAAAAGTCGGAAAAACAACAACAATCACGTTGTGAACGAACCCTGCAGTGAGACAAGCTTGACGCAAGTGCGATGAGAGTGCACTTTTACTTACTATAGATGTCAATTTATCTTTACCCTTAGGCTAGTTAAGATAACTACATATTACATATATACTTACTTTCGGAACATTTCCTTCCCTCCATGCTGCGTACTGACGGACGTACTTTAGAGCAGCCCCGGTATTCGTGCCGCCTGACTGGTAGGAGATGCCGTTAATGGCGCTCACGGTAGACGGTTTGTTCACTTTGTTACCCAGGTTAAACACCAGGCTGAGGAAAAGACAGTTTGGAAATAGTCACTAATAATTTGATGCACATGATAGCGCTTTATAATTAAAATAAACAGATGCATTCTAATCTCGACAACCTATTTTGATAAGGATGTTTGTATGGCACATCGCTAAACTTTATTCCTACACAAAAGTTCATACGTATCAGATTTTTAAAGACTACTATCGCCCTCTACAGGATCAATACTGATGACCAATCACTTCAGGAAGCGTAGTCGAAATTGGCATGGCAACACGTGATCTTGCGGATATGTGACGTCATTAATTAGTCACAAGTTTACATTCTGAGGTGATTGGCCACCATCTTAGATCCTGATGAAGGCGACAGTGGTCGTTAAAAATTCTATGTATACATTTGTGTTGGTAGAAGTCTAGGATTGTGCTTAAAACTGGCATTAATCTGGCAATGTCTTTTTTTACCAATCGATCTCATATGTATATATTCCCCTTTACCCCTCATGTCATAACCATTGTGACAATTTTTTGTTTTTGGGGTGAGCTCACTTGTTTGTGAGTGTCTCTGTTTGCCTATGTCTGTGTGCGAGCTCGATAGCTCGAAAATGTCTTGCCTGGCCTCTTTCCCCAAATCACGAAGAACTGTTGTTAAGCTGCACTTTATATACTCTGGACGAATGTATGGTTATCAAACTTTATAGACAATGTTGTGAGCATTTTATCAAATGTCTCTCGAGGTTTAATCCTGTGGTTACTGCCGATGTTGTATTAGCACATTCAATCCAGCCCCCCCTATAAATATAGATAGACGCCTGATAGAGGTAAAGTAACGTGAAATGTTGCTCAAGTACTATTTTGTGTTTTAAACAGATTGGAGAAAACTGACACTCACGAGTTCCTGTCAGAATACTGTACAACACCGACCCTGGTGGCAGCCGGGCTGACGTCGAAGGTGTTGGCAACATTAACCGCAAACTGCTTCACCTTAGCGAAGTTTGCAGCGTTTACGCTTCCAGAGCCATCGAGGAGGAAGAATAGGTCCAGAGGTGCCTCACATGATGACGAACCTAACACAGTTGGCAGAAGAAATTGTGCAGATACATTCACTGTAGAAAAAAAACATTTTTTGCTGGGAGTGCAGTTTATCGAATTTATCGTATATATGAAGTAACTTTGACCATAAATAAAAAAAGGCTTTCATACATTACTCAACTTCTGGTATTCCGGTAGAGAGATGGCAAATATATGGCGTAAATAACAAAGATACTTTCCTCTTACCATAGAGACAACATGGATTAGGGACCTGATATCGTAAAGAAACGTATATTGAAAAAAAAAGAAAACTTACCTTGCTGAGCGGCCAATGTGGTCGGTTCAGTTGTTTGTAGTGCAGTCGTTAATGTGGTTGTTGTCCAAGTAGAATCTGAATGAATGAATGATCATGAATGAATAAATGGATGATAAATGGATGAATGAATTGTTTATTCGATTGAAATACACTGTAGCTTTTTTGAGATAGATAGCGTGTCTCATAACAAACAAAATTAGTTATCAAATCAAATCCGGACCCGTACCTGAATTTCCTGCATTTGTACCCACCCTACCAATAATATATATATATATATTTTTTTGCATGTTATTCTTCTACTTTTACTTATGTAAGCATTCTTTAACATTTAAATCGTCTTATTTAGTGAATGGTAACTGAATTTGAATAGTCATAGGCCGAGATCAGAAATCAACAATTTTGACAATACAGTGGACATGATCGAAAAATAAAGCCTACTGCTTCGGAGTGACAATCTGCGTTTAAGCGCGAAATTTCCTTGTCATATGATGATGTTACGGTATCTTATGCCATTTGTCATCTGCTTTTAGATCATCATCATTATCATTTGATCCTTTTTTCAATCTACGAAATTTATATGACATCATATACATGTAGTAGGGTCAAAAACCTTCTTTTGGAAACGGCCGAAAATTAATGTACGTGTGGATGTCATCCATATAATCAAATCAACATGACCTAAATTGTTTTACTTTCTATGTGATCGTTTTATTCCAGCAGTAGGTTCGCGACCACCAAGGCCTTTATGTCTTGTGCCTTGAAAGGAGTCAACCATTCAAAAACTTCCTTCGCACGCTCGCAATATCGCACAACCGAAGTAGCATGACCTGTATATTTATCTTCGACAACGTGAGTTAACAATGTGAAAGGAAAAAAAAAAAAACTAACCTTGCTGAGCGGCCAATGTGGTCGGTTCAGTTGTTTGTAGTGCAGTCGTTAATGTGGTTGTTGTCCAAGTAGAATCTGAATGAATAAATGATCATGAATGTCAAGACAAGTTCGAACGCGAATTATGTTCAAATAACGTGATAGAAGAATATCGTCAAACATGGTTTGAATTCGGCTGGACAAGGGGACACGTGCCCGACCTCGAACACCTAGTAGTAGAATATAAACTAATTAAAAGAAGATGGAAACTAAAGCATTTTTGATTAGGAAAACAAGAAACTGACCTTGCATTGCACTTGGTGAGATGGTTGATTAGGAAAACAAGAAACTGACCTTGCATTGCACTTGGTGAGATGGTTGATTAGGAAAACAAGAAACTGACCTTGCATTGCACTTGGTGAGATGGTTGATTAGGAAAACAAGAAACTGACCTTGCATTGCACTTGGTGTGATGGTCGAGATAGTTGTTTGCTGTGCGGTTGTCGCTCCAGTAGTAGTTCCATAGGGACCTGCGCATTATGGGGGGGGGGGGGGGGGGGGGTGCATTTAGTTCATATTCTACCCAAGATATAAACTAATTAAAAGAAGATAGAAACTAAAGAAAGAAAGCATTTTTGATTAGGAAAACAAGAAACTGACCTTGCATTGCACTTGGTGTTTCTAATCAAAAAGGCAATTCTAATCTGTTGTAACTAAGAGTGCTTAGTGTAAGTATGGCCTGTCCTACACGCAGGCAGCCTTTCCGAACGGAGACAGGATCGTGTACACCGTGTGTAAAGGCTCAGCAGATTGGTGTGTAGAATGCACAGAACAAGCTTTAGTTTCTATCTTCTTTTAATTAGTTTATATCTTGGGTAGAATATGAACTAAATGCACCCCCCCATAATGCGCAGGTCCCAATGGAACTACTACTGGAGCGACAACCGCACATCAAACAACTATCTCGACCATCACACCAAGTGTACTTCTACTACTAAAGCTTGTTCTGTGCATTCTACACACCAATCTGCTGAGCCTTTACACACGGTGTACACGATCCTGTCTCCGTTCGGAAAGGCTGCCTGCGTGTAGGACAGGCCATACTTACACTAAGCACTCTTAGTTACAACAGATTAGAATTGCCTGAATGTAGGTCCTGACCCTAACGTTTTGGCTACTGCGTGTTTCGTGCTGCTGCCAAAGTAAGGTTGACTGGATATGTTGACGTTCCAGCGGCAGTTGAGCATAGAACACCAAAACGGAAATAAATTCCTTTCAAATAGTTTAAAGCTACCCCCACGAAGTGAGTCATATACCGTCTGATTAAACGTTGGCAAATACGGTTACACCTTTAATTTTCAACGTACTAAAATATTTGAATCCTGCGTTTCTGGTTTATAGAATGTACTTTTTTTAGGGTTACTGAATTATCCCTCCCCGGAATAACATGACCTAGCGTTGATGACTGTTAAACATTCCTTGACAGAAAAACACTGGCCCTGGCGTATAAACAGAAACAGTATAATCTGTACCCGACTCTTTACTGTAACGACCGCTTCAATCCTAACAACGGGAAGTAATATAATACATTACAAATGGAGCACACCGAGTTTTTTCACAGTTTCTACGTGTTTTTTCTCCCTACTTGCCCCCATCCCCAACCCCATGAAATATAGATGCTGTCACAAATTTCCATATGAGTAAGGCGGCCCTAGACCCGCTCATATTGTGTTCGAGTACGGAAGCATGTGCTCTTGCCTAGCCGAATTCGAACCATGTCAGGTGATACGTTTGTGAATATTATATATCCAGGAATATAATGAATAGATGAAAGTTGGATATCTTCTTCTGGATAAATCAAATTTAATTCAGACGTTTCAAACGACATCCGTCGTTCTTCTTCAGTGAAATAAAAATAAAAGTTTACAACTCTGCGGAATAAGGAATACTTCTTACGTAAGAAGTATTCCTTATTCCGCAGAGTTGTAAAAATTGTATTTTTATTTCACTGAAGTATTCCTTATTCCACAGAGTTGTAAACTTTTATTTTTATTTCACTGAGGAAGAACGACGGATGAATTAAATTTGATTTATCCAGAAGAAGAGATTGAACTTTCATCTATTCATGTCAGGTGATGTTTTTATTACGGAATTCGAACGGAATGCGTGTTTTGAACATGTGGTTTTGCGACGTTAATTTTCAACGTAAAAACGCGCCGCAAGTGATCCCTTTTCGGGTGGTGCCTCTGCGAAATACTTATGACTTGGAAGCCTTATTAATTAACACAGAAATAACAATATAGAACATTAGTAGTACTAAATGTTTTAAATATTATTAAATGTTTTGCTCAAAAGCATTGTAATGGCAATCTAAAAATAGCCTCGGATAAAAAAAATGAGGTAGGCGTTAAAATATCTTTGTGGGAGGTCTTGTTGCCACCTGTGCGTAAACTTATGAAATAAACAGCCCTTCTTTAACCAATATCTGTATTTCTAACCCCAAATCCAACAAGAACAAAATACGATTTCAAATAATTAATGTGTTTAAAGTAGAACGAATACTGTGTGAACTTTCTCAATTCTACAATTGTAAATTTCAGTCATATGTATAAAATACCATTTTTTCAGCAAAGACAGCCTCCGAACAACCTAGTACATCATCTCGTCTTTTGTTGTACTACATGAAATCCTGAACAACGTTATACACCTTTCTTTTCCAATTCTGTTGTTGTTACTTTCCAATCGATTCCAATGCATAATATCAACATTCACGTTTCTAAATGCGTACATATAAAAATAGAAACTCTTGTGGGCAAAGCAATATAAAAGCACAATGCTTACCAGTCACTCCAGAAAAGAAGAGACCCGACAACACCAGAGAGAAGAATTTTACGTACAGTTTCTCCATACTGACTGTTGTGCAGAGAAAGTGCACAGATCTCAGAATGTAGAACTAAAGGAAGTAACGGATGGATAAATACAACTGACGTAAGACTCGGGGACTGCCATTGGTTCAAATAAATGTTGTTATCAAACTTGAGGACTGCCATTGGTCAATGATTGTTGTTATCACTGTCAGAGTAAGTGACGTTAGATACACGTACGCGAGAGGAATTTCTTCCTTAACCCTGTGGGGTAAGTTCCCACGACGGTGAGACTATCTTAACTGAGAAAAATTCTACTCCTTGGATTCTGTTGTCTTAGAAGTTTGGGGTAAACAAGATCGCAACGATAGAACCGTAGCTACCAAATTAATGCTGATATCTCACTAGATTTCAGTACGCTGGTTGTTCTTGGATTTGTAATGGGAATCTCATAAAAAGCGTAAAGGTTTTTCTTACAAGACAAAAAGAAAACACACGAGGCTTATATATAAATCGATTTGATTTTTTTATCGATGAAATTCGTCAAGCGTTTTGTTTTCAAATCGCACTGACACAACTCTGACAACGCAGTGATATATCGCCTTTAGTAACCTAGGAAAGATCTTGGTCAATCATTACAACCGAATTGACATCGCTGTAAATTCTGGTGATACACTATAAAAATGATTAATGAACATATATATTTTAAATACGACAGCTATCATAATGCTAAGCGAGTAAATACAAAAAAAATGTTGCTTTTTGGTAATAAAAGATAGTGACACTCACGTCTAGCCCAACTTGATTGTATTGAAGTTTTCTTATAATCCTACATTGTTTAATTAGTAGAATTTGATCATCCTATACTGTTTGATTAGTAGAATGTTAAGATGTATACTGTATTTTTTTCTTATTTGTGTAGTTTATAGTTGACTATAAAAAAAGTCACTGTACTTTTGTGTAATGTCAATAAAGCTTCTGATATCTTAATCATGCGATATCGTTTACTCTGCCAAGGTTCAGTGGTCCGGACGATGCAAATTTTTGTCATGACCTGTACAGTGCATTCATTCTGCGTGCTCTTGCAAAGTATGGTTGAATAGATGTAACGACGGTGCCTTGTTGAAAATCAAGGCACCGTGACTGAAGTAAATTTCTTTGAAAAAGTCCTGCCACGAGAAAAGCACGAGTACGAATTTAATGAACAGATAGAAGAAATCAGCGCAACGTTCATCCAAGTTTGTGTCTTCAGAGAAGTAAGGACAACGAAAATGAACATCAGATTGGAAAACTCATCTTGATATAAATTTGAAATATGAAGTCAAACAGTGTCGGGAACTGTAATTGGTCAATGATTGTTGTTTGACTCACATCACTGTCAAAGTTACCAATCCTAGCTACGAGTACGTGCTTAGAATTTCTTCCTTGGCCTGAGGGTAGGTTCACATAATGTTTATGTTATTTTGGGTAAAGAAACTTCATACTTTGGATTCTACTGTCTCTTGAAGCGAGACGTAAACAAGAAGGCAATGATAGTACATCAGCCGCCGTCATTTGACATAACCAACAAAACAGGCCGCTGAAAAGATGGAAGAAATTGACAAAATAGACCCCCCCCCAAAAAAAAACACACAAGAGGAGTTAGTCATTTGTGGACTATATGAATGAATGAATGAATGAATGAATGAATGAATGAATGAATGAATGAATGAATGAATGAATGAATGAATGATGATTTATTAAAGTGTCGTGCGTTTATAAACGCCCAGCCCGCGTGGGCTTATAAGACACGTCAACAGAAAGTATAAATGAACAGAGGATAATACATGTACAACGTAAGTGAACATAGGAAACATGAGCAGTAGCTGCTAAACAACTTAGGTAACAGAACAGAACTGTCATAATATAATCGCAGACATAAATCAAGATTAACAAACCAAGAATTCTCAGAATTAAACAAAGTAAAATATATACAGAAATATGAGGTAAACAAAAGAACAGAAGTATATTTTGTGAGTGCCATTTCGTCAATTTCTAATGTTTATAGCGACATGTGGCGTCTGTTATAGGCTAACTGCAAACTAGCATAAGAAAGCTTTGAGCGAGTTTTGTCTATACTATCAGTGGTACTGAATTGGCGTCTCTATGAATTCACGTATTTTACTGTCTTAAGTATTATAAAACAAATGAGCGTATCTTTGCAATGGATGTTCTGTGGTCGGGTGGAAGATAATTATAACATGGTTTTGTACACACGGCTGCGCAAAAGCAATGTTTTGCTCGAATTGCATACGCACGTGGGAAACAGCCCCCTTGGAGGCGACGTCTTGCGAACATCGTGATTACTGCAATTATTTTTTTGCACTCGGATGGATTAAGAGTGGACTATCCCGCATTTTCCCGAATCATCGGGATCTATACAGCCAAAATACGTCAAACCTTTTCCTTCCCTCACTAAACAAGTATAAACTTCAATAATGCTGAACTGTAAACGTAGTGCTTTAAGCTACTACGTGGCGAGGTTATAAGGGGTTGTAAAAAAGGTGGCGGATGTAGCCCGGATCCCTCAATCTCTTCACCTCTGTACGTTTACGCACTATGAGTGTTGGAGGTTACTTCCAATTGAAAAGCAAAGACACATAATATGACGATACCCTTCTACGTACCAACTTAAAAACTGTGACAAGAGTGTTCGGTTCTGCCACGATTTTAGTCACCGTCACCTGACCTGGGGGTAAATACACATATGGATTATGCAGATTTTGCCGATGTTTCAGATGGTATCGGTGACTGAGATGTGACTGAAAGTGAAAACAATTGTAACTTGTATGTTTTTTACTATCAGTCATTTGAAGATAGTGTGTTATGCCTTTCCTGGTCTCTGATGTCATATGTAATAAAATATATACTTAATGTGTCTGCGTTGACCCGGACTTTACGTATAATAGCCTCGATGGCATCAAATATTACATTCAATATCTCATTCACTATGAAACAAAAGTTATCATAATGTGCATTTTTGTTCAAATTCGGCAGGCATATAGAATACAAAAAAATTCCACGAGACACCCAGCAGAAGGTGTGTTATTCATTATGAAATAAAAGTTATTATAACGTGCATTTTTGTTCAATTTCGGCAGGCATATAGGATACAAAACATTCCATAAAACATCTAGTAGGTTTGTTTCGCTTGCCCATTTTTCATACTTCATTAATGATGAAAACAGCTTGCCAATTTTCTTTTATTTTGCTTTATCATAATAAAAATATCTACCCATAACCATGATTGTAGTTAACATCAAAAACTCTTGGAAGTCTCACGTTTCTGTTTAGGATTATCTTAAGTCGAAGTAGATTTACCATTAGTGGGTAACTGTTATCTCTTACCTAAAAGTAATAAAAAAACACGCTAACATAACCTAACATAATACCCCTTTTATTTAACAGATATCTCCATACCAGGATACAATCATGTTGTAAGTTCGTTAAACACAAAACCTCATTACGTTCCTTAACTGTGATTTATTAGGTTAGCAGGGTCTAATGGTGTTGTTGGTAATTGTCGCAAGCGCTAAGTCATCATCACATAATTCCATGGCGTAGAATACACATGATGTAAAGTGCTATGCAGTACTTTTATTTCATCTATTAATAGTTCTGGATTAGTAAGTCATTAAACAAATATATACTAGTCTAATAGTGTGGAAATGGTCAGTCGTGTTGTTCTAGTCGCACAATATATATAGTTGCCAAGCAATAGACCAGATCTTACATTTCACTCTTATGGTCTTCCTTCTTGAAGCCAAGCCCTTGACATTACATGTGTTAATAGGCTAGGGTTTGTCTCTTTTCTCCAACTATAAGACTGGAGCACAGATGCTAGATTTGTTTTAACACTATTTTAAAAACTTTAGACCATGTTGGTTTGATTGGATGAATGACATGCACCCACAAAATATGAAGAAAAAAAACTAATCTGTTGTTAGTACACCATTCTACATGTGTTCTGTTATTTGTGTAACCTTCTTGGCCACTGAGAATTTATGATGAAGGCAATTTGAAGGTCGAACCTTTTATTCTATTCACAAACCTACAAAAACCATTTTGGGTTTTCCAGAGTATGTCATCCATACATTCATATCAACGTGGACTGACATGGTAAACTTGCAAGAAAACCCCTTCAACAGTCCATTTTGATCATATTCTAGTGGTGCGAGTGTAAGTATGAATAAAAAGACCCATATCCTGCTATCATAGACTGACAAATCCCACTAAATAGACTGACGTAACTTATGATAACATATCACTCTCTGGTCACAGAAAACCTCAAGAATAAATGTAAAGAACTTCCATGTCTGTCTAATGCCCTTTCTGTATTGTAACATAGAGTAAATAACTCATCGAGTAGGAAATTTATCATACTTTCACACACAAAAGTTTACAACAGTTTTATGACCATTAACACAATGTCATATATCAGGAGCCGTAAAATTTTAAATTTGTGCAAATGGACTTTTACCAAGATTTGTTTTGAAAGCCATTTTTTTTTAACGCCACCCAAACAAGGTTTTTAGCGTGACAAATTAAATGATGCTACATTATTGTTGTAGGAAATATCGAGTCAAATTTTTTAATGACAAATAAATCGATTAATTATTTGTGTACCAACCCGAAAGCAATGTGTAATCTTGTATGAAAGATGATTAATATAAAGTGTTCTTGATTTATGCTTAACAGTAGAATTTGACCAATGAAAATATTTTGAGAATTGGGGAGTTGTAGAATTACACAATTTGAACAATAAAGGGTGCAAAAGAACATTTGACGTGCTTTTTTTCATTTGTTTCCCAGATGCAGCCACTGTTTCTTCTTTAAACAATCCAAATTGAACTATTTCAACGCAACCAAAAAAAAACTATCGTTCTAAACAAACATTGTCTTGGTTAGAATTTCGAAGAAACTCAACTATGATTCAAAGAAAACAAGATGATTTGTAGCGGAAACTGAAAACAAAAACAAGTGTAAAACATCCAAGACATGCCTGACAGGTTTTCCGAATGAATCGGTCAACTCCATTTGGAATTGGAAGCTGCAAGGCACATCACGGTATATTGACGTTACAGGGTGTTACACGTAACGTCACAATCCCTGGTCTGTAGTCGTCCCTTACTTTCCGTCTTCTGCCATGTTTGGCAGACTCTGGTAGGCCCACTCCTCACGGCGGGACCGCTTCAGCACGATGGCGGCGCCCATCACGACAAGGGCGAGCGCAATCAGACCTCCTCCTGCAGCCAGCATGGCCCAGGGTGCGCTGTGGCGGTTAGAGGCAGTCTCCTGGTCACTCATCAGGTGCAGAGTTTCTGCAGATAGAAAATACAACATCGGTAGGTCAATACAAGTCCATTACTAGTCTTATTTTTCGTCTTTAGATGCATACCATCAACCTTAAACCTCAAACCACCGTATGGGGTCAAAACTGACCCCAGACGTATATCAATATGTGCCATTATGACATTTCTGGTTGAAAACAAATTTCCTCCTATGAGTTTGATTGTATATATGTCTTATAACTTCTCATACGTTTTTACCGAGATTGGCCCATTTTTGATTAAGTTATCATAGAAAGTTTATGTATGGTCCAGTGGGGTCAAGAATGACCCCGGCATTTTTGTAAATAAACTTTTGAGACCCACGCCTAAACTGCTTATTGTATGATCACGAAATTTTTATAGAATGATGTACATGTGCAACGAAATCATGGTGACAAGTTTTGTGTTGTTGTCATGTATATGACGACGCCATGATGTCATTTAGATTAAATCGGCCGCCATCTTGGATTTTGACTTATGATGTCATCAAATTAGCATAAATTATGAATATTGAATCATGAAATTTACGTTGAATTTTATAAGATGTCATGCACAAGTGTAATTTGCCAAGAAAGTCTTACAACTTGAATGTTTAAGCCAAAATTAGAAAATTGCGTAATTAATATGGCTGTCAGAATTCCGTTGCCATGGCAACATGAAAAATAATGAACTTTTTTTATTCACTGAAATTGCTTGCTGTCAACATTGTCTCAAAAAGGACTAAGTTTGGTGGCCCTAGCATAAGCTATTTAGGGGCTATGTGACTTTGAAGTTGGTGCAGGCATAAAAAAACCTTACCCGGTCTGAATAGTGTTAGTGCAAAATGTGGTCCTCCCGATCTTTTGCATAAATTATGATAATGAGTTAGAATTATTCTCACCTAATCATGTCAAACTGTCCCACATAGATTAATGAAGCTATACATATATACAAATCACAGAAAGAGTCACCAAAAAACTGTATTTGTACAAAACGTTTTGGGGTCAGTTTTGACCCCATACGGTAATCTACGTATACGTCACAAAAAACGTACGGTGGTTTGAGGGTTAAAGAATTTATAAAAATTCCATGTATGACATACAGAAAAGTGATGTTTTCTCTTAAATGCATTGAATAAAATTTTAACGAGGTGCGAAATTCCAGTCGCACAAAAAGTACATGTATTATAAGAGATACATCTGCTACTATCAAATATTGAAGGATGTTGTTTTTATTGAAAAAAAAAGGGCCCAGGACAAAGTTATACCTTCATTGTCATCATTCAGAATGATTGGTCCCTGGTAGATCATGTGACGTCCCTTCATGTCGACGATCTCTTCAGCCGCTCTTTTACCCCTCCTGACACAACCCTGGAGAAAAGGCAATTAACATGTAATTCAGAAACAACTGAATCATCGAGATCTGATCAACTACCTTTTTAGAAGTTATTTTGCCAGACACATTCCACAGGAAAACTATTATTTCTATAGGTATGAGGATGAGAAGACAATGACTGAAAAAACATCGAGATGGACAGAGGTTTATGAGCAAGGATAATAAACGTGAAAAATCAACCTATCAAAAAGTAGTTCAAATCTATGCACTGCTGTCCTGAGGTATGACTATATACATCACTCCAATAATGGTTTTCTATACTATTAGTGTGAATTGAGAGTCAGACCTGTGCACAGCGGGATCCAGAATCAGCTCCGTTACAGACCATCACCTCACAGTGCACGTACACCGTCTTCACCTCCCTGATGAAACGGAACGCCTCAAAACCAAAGCGTTCCTTGCTGTTGTCGTTAATGTTGTAGGTTTGTAGGGTAGGATCAGAGCCACAACTGGAAAATGAAATCGAACACAGTAGGCTGATTTTGTTTACATTTGAATTGAATCTCATATGATAACATTACAGGCTCGAAGGTGGCAGACAGTGACTTAAACGTCGGCGAATTAAGTAATATTGTCATGTACAACGGATGCTGTTGTTTAGCGACTTCATCAGCTGTACCCTATCATCTCAGGAATAATGCGTTATGTAGATTTTTCAAAATGTATATCTCATGAGGTTTGCTGGATTTGGGCATGCAAACAAAGAACATTTATTTATCACATTTCGCTTTAAGTATATATGCCTTTTTGTAAAGGTCAAACGCAATACCATACTTATGAGCTCGCACCGTAGACTTAACAAAAATAACATAATTTACGCATGGAAAAGTATGTATAATTTCAATAAACATATGAGCATAGACCACTATTACATAATTGCTCACATTCAACAGGCATCACAGAAGAAGACATGTGAAGAAAGCACTCCAGCAAGTCCTCTATCGGGGATTATAATAATTCAGTTCTGCCTACCCGTCCTGGATGAGTGGATACTGCAGGGTGTCGTTAGGATTAGGTGACATGGTCGCCTTACAGTTCAGCGCCAACACAGAAAGATTCTGCCCGTGCCCCTGTACCTCCAGCTGCATGTAGATGTACTGCCGCAGTTTGAGGTGGATGGGATACTGGCTAGCCCGGTATGGACTCTGGTACTGCCGTGTGGGAAACATGGAGAGACGGACCTCCAGCTGCCCGAACCCCTCCTCCGTAAAGTTCAGTCCACCCGGGATGGGCAGGAAGGTGGAGTGCACCCACTCCTGGCGCTCGTACTTGCATCTGTACGGTGTAAAAATGCAGAATCTTTACCTCCACAATTTCTACCCTACATTGCCTACCAGGAAGAGTAAATTGATGTACTTGCAAAAGTTGACATAGGATACAATTCAAAATGTGACGAATGGAGTTTATGTATTGATAGCATTGCAGTTAACGTTAATTTAGGCCCTTGTAATGGTATTATATCATAATGCTAATCAGTCGAAGCGTTCTGGCATGAGAAATAAGTTGCATGGCTAACTATATCGTTAGAATCCGCCAAAGATTCTCTAATAAAATGTTATAATATGTTTATTTTCTTACGATAATTTTATGGGCAACAGAGAGACCAGCTTGGAAACTGGCAACTGACGTATAAAAAAATAAAGAAATAAAAGGATTTTAAGATCATTGATATTCAATGCAACCTCTTCACAACATTTTCTACGGAAACGACCTAAAAGAGTAACATGGATAGTTGGTGTAGTAATATTTTACTTGGATGTGATGGAGATGTCGCCCTCTCGGGTGATGACCCCGCCGCTCAAGTGGATACCCAGGATGTTGATGGTGTTCAGGAATGTGACGTACTTTGGGCCGAAGGTCACCTGGTAGAGGAGTGCAGATTATTCAGAATTAAGCTAATTTTCATTGATAAAGAGAAACAAACACTTAGAATATAAAGTTAATTATGGATTCATGGAGATTACTGAAGGAAACGATGAATACATAAAGGTTACGTACTTTAATGTTTGCTCTTAGCTAGCTAAATTATATCAAACGTTTTTCTTGTTCTTCAAAATACTACAGGAGACCGATTTTTGGCAAAAACTAACAAACGTCTGAATTTTTACAGATAGTCAAAAAGCTATTGAAATCAGACTGGTTTTGAATGAAAAGGTTTTTTAAAACGGAATTATCAAAAGGAATCCCAGTAAAGATAACCAGGTAAATGACTCATTTCAGAAACAAATTGTTTGTTTTCATTGTAAGATTTTATCTTTTTCGATTTTACCGGCGATTCCTATAACCCTTGGTAGATGCACTCATAATTTCTTAGCTAATTCACATTGTCCCTGACGAAACATATACATGCATACTGCCATTAGTACACACTTCCTGAGTACCACAGCTTTACAGGTCTGTATGGAAAATGTAGTGGGTGCCGTTAGTTGTAGCACCACAGTTCGGATTACACTGCCCTTATTAGTACACAATACCTGAGTGCCACAGCGGTACCTCTTATAACATAATACCTGAGTGCCACAGTGGTACAGGTCTGTATGGAAAATGTAGTGGGTGCCGTTAGTTGAAGCACCACAGTTCTGGTTACACTAGTACTGCCCTTATTAGTACACACTACCTGAGTGCCACAGCGGTACAGGTCTGTACGGAAAATGTAGTGGGTGCCGTTAGTTGAAGCACCACAGTTCTGGTCAGGCTCCCAGTGAAGGTTCCCCAGGTTGATGTCAGTCAGTTGATCCTCAGGAATCGACAGCTCCATGTAGTCGTTGGTGCAGGTGGTGGACGCTGAATGCAAAATCCACACAAAGTGAAAATAATTCAAACAAGACGCTTGATACATAAAAAACAAACAATATGCTTGATTACAATAGGGCAGCCGTTTTGGATTTTCCGGGGTTATTCCATCAAAGCGAGGCGACGTATGTCTTACGTTGCATGATTGATTTATGACAAAGCCTCGACAGTACTGATTCTTGTCCAAAATGTTAAGAATATAATGTTAAAAAATTGAAAATACCTCAAGTATGAAAATAATATCCTGACATAGAACTATATCATTTTCATCAATTTCATTTTCATTCATCTTCCAAATACCGCAAGCATAGAATTACCATAATTCTATCATCGTTGCGTTACAGTGTCTTCTTACTATTCATGTTGATAATGTCTTCATACTCATATTGTAAATTAGTGAACGTGCGTCTTTTTCTAAGATACCAATTCGATGCTTGGAAGTCCTGTCCTTGCACCGGTTTACAACATCGTTAAATTCATAATGAAAATTTGCCTCTTTCAAATGATTAAAGTAAATTCTTTCTTTCACATTCCAAAGCTTTCAGAAGGCCTCTGCAGTTTTTGCTAGGGTGCTTTAATGTACTAGCTATAGTACATTACGCTAGAGCCTGAGAGCTCTCTGCCACCAGAGAGCACCATTACAGATTATCAATAAACTCAGGAGTTTCTGCGATGCTTAAACATAGGAGAATTTTATTTCAATGTACCTTAAAAAATAAAAGAGTCCTTTATGAGGTATTGATAATCATTTTACTTACCTGACAGTTCATTTGCAGGTGTCGGTACTGTGTGGGAAAGAAGTAAATTTAGCTGAATGATAACTAAATATACATATATTACACAAATCATGAAAATGCATATGCAACGTCTCAAGCTATGTTGTCAACCAACCAGCAAAGAAATTAAACAAACACGCAAAGATACGACAGCTAAAATACAACCTTCTTGCCAAATAAAATGGTTAAATACGTTAATGTAGAGTTAATGTAGATTAGTAAAGTATTAAATCGGAACATACTGTGTAACGCATATGAGCAGACATTTGTGGAAATCATGTCAATCTTTGTGGCGAGGGCGTTGAAATTGTTCAACTCAATCACGTTGTTCTGTTTGTTGTTGGCAATCTGTAGGAGTTGTCCATGATCGAAGCTGCCCACACCGATGGCGTACACCTCAACACCATCCGAGACCAGGTTCTGAGAGGGTCCCGACACGGAGTCACTTGATTTTCCGTCCGTCAACACGATCATTACCTGCGGTAGAAAGTGGATGTTACGTTTTTTGGCTGTAATGATATGAGCAATGAAGAGTAATTGAGCACTTACGGTATCTATGCCCTTTGTACAATATACCAATATTTGAAGTACTTACTTTCGGGACATTTCCTCCCCTCCATGCTGCGTACTGACGGACGTACTGCAGAGCAGCCCCGGTATTCGTGCCGCCTGACTGGTAGGAGATGCCGTTAATGGCGCTTACAGTAGACAGCTTGTCCACTTTGTTTCCCAGGTTAAACACCAGGCTGAGGAAAAGACAGTTTGGAAATAGTCACAGTTAATTTGATGCACATGATAGTTCTTTATGATTACAATATGAATTTGATAAGGATGTTTGTATGGCACAGTGCTAAATTTTCTTCCTACACAAAAGTATACACGTATCAGATTTTCAATTACTACTGTCGCCTTTTACAGGAACAATACTGATGACATATAACTTTAAAAAAAAACTCGAAATTTACAGACACCTGATCTTGGTAACACGTGATCTTGCGAATATGTGACGTCAGCAATTGGCCACAAGTTTACGTTCTTAGGTGATTGGCCATCAGTTATGATCCTGATGAAGGCGACAATACTCGTTGAAATTGTCATCCGTGTATACATTTGTGTCGATAGAAAGTAGAACATTGTACAATAAAGTAAGTACATTAATTTGACATATCGACCTTTTATGTATGTATTTCCTTTCACCCATTATGTCATAACGTTTGTGAAATAATGTTTTGTTTTTGGCTGTGATGTCACATCTAAGTGGATTGCCTTGGTAGGCTCTGTTGAGCTAAGACGGCCCAGGCACGCTCGATTTGTGTCCGAGTTCGGGCGCGTGTTCCCTTGTCCAGCCAAATTCGAACGCGTGTTCTATGATGTTCCATTACGTAATTCGAACCGAACGCGCGTTCGAACCTATGGTTATTTGCGACTTTTCAACGTAAACAGGCACCTTAAGGACCCTTTATCCTTGGTCGATGTCTGTGCGGTCAAGTTATGACATTTACGGCTTAAGTCCCAGCTCAAAATAAGAGTACTGATCTTTTTTGTACTCAAGATTTACCTATTATCCCTTTCAAAATTGTCCGCGGCTATTTTGTTTAATCATTTTATGTTTTTGACTATGGTGCATTTTCAACGAAAAATTGAAAAAAAATGGTCGTTTCTGATGTTTTCGGCCCAAAAAAACAATATAATCCTAATTTAAAACAAAATAGCCGCGGTGATGATAAGTTTAAGGTTGGCTTTCATCCTTTAGAATATCATAATTTAAAGTCTTGTTTCCAGCTGGGACTAGACTCATGAAATAAACAACACTTTTTTTAACCAAAATGTTTATTTCTAACCCAAAATCCGGCATGTACAAAAAAAAAATCACAAGTATTCAATGTGTTTAAAGTAGTACTAAAACTGTGTGAAGTTTCATCGTATTGCGACCGAGCAATCAAAAGTTACGATCGATGTATAGAATACTACTTTATTCCAGGCCATGGGCCGTCTTAAGCTAACAGATGGTTTCCTCGCAATGTATACCAACATCCTGTGTATCACGAAGAACTGTTGTTAAGCTGCACTTTCTACTCTCTGGACGAATGTATGGATTCCAAACGTCTTTCAAGGTTTTAATCCAGCGGTTGTATTTAGCATATTCAATCCAGCCCCCCCCCCCCTTAAACAACAAATATAGATAGACGACGGATAGTGGCTTAAACGTAACATTAGACTATGTGTTTTAAAGATTCGGGATTAAACCAACACTCACGAGTTCCTGTCAGAATACTGTACAACACCAACCCTGGTGGCAGTCGGGCTGACGTCGAAGGTGTTGACCACGTTGACCGCAAACTGCTTCACCTTAGCGAAGTTTGCTGCGCTTACGCTGCCAGAACCGTCAAGGAGAAAGAACAGGTCCAGCGGGGCCGCACATGATGACGAACCTATCACAGTTGGCGGAAAGAAAAATGATTCAAATGCATTAATGTAGAAAAAATGTTGGGAGTGCAGTTTATTGAAATCAAGATATCGATGAAGTAACACTGACCAACAATCTTAAAGACTTGACTACATTACTCAACTTCTGGTATTCCGGTACAGAAGATGATGGCAAATATACGAGGGGCAATAAGTAATGCCCCTGACTCACTTCCAGTTGTCTGATCTAGATGAAATTTTGCATGTGTAATGAGTCATATCTCTATGGGTTATGTTGCAAAAAACAGCTCTGAACTAATTGTGGTTTCTGATTTACTGGTGTTTGAACTGAGTCAGGTGTGAAATGGACCAGGTGTGAAATGGAGCAAGTTGAGTGTCGCGCAGTGATCCGGTTTTTGTATTTGAAAGGACGCACACCGAAGGGGACTTTTGATGAAATGAAAAAAACTTATGGTGATGATGCCCCATCATATGACCTTGTAAAACGCTGGCATCCTGAATTCAAACAAGATCGGAAGTCTGTGGAAACAGCTCCCAGACCTGGTCGTCCCTCTTCTGCCATTGATGAGGCATCTGTCGGAGGACCAACCTGGGATGTCCTACAAGAACGGTGTCCAGAGCTACATCAAATGATGGGAGAAATGCAAAACTCTGGGTGATTCCTATGAAGAGAAAGACTAATAATTGTGCCAAGTTTCATTAATCTCCTGCTATGGGAAATGGGTCAGGGACATTACTTATTGAATGCCCCTCGTATGCCGTAAATAGCAAATATATTTTCCACTTATTATACAGATAACGTGGATTAGAAACCTAAAGTGGTAAGGAAATAATAAACTAACCCTGCTGAGTGCCCAGTGTGGTGGGCGGTTCAGTTGTTTGTTGTTCAGTTGTCAATATGGTAGTTGTTCCACTAGAATCTGAGTGAATGAATGAATGAAGGGTTTACACGATTGAAATACGTCGCAGTCTTTTGTGTTTTTTAGATAGATAGTGTGTCTTATAACAACTGAAATTGGCCAGAGATTAACTGGACACGTACCTGAATTTTCTGTACTGGTACCCTCCCTACCAACTATAGATATTTCATTTTCGTTCTTTCAAATCTTATTCTTTGACTTTTCAAATTGAAAGAGGAAGAGGACAGAAATGAAAAAAAAACTTCTTCAGCATACCATATTCTGTGTGTTCAGTCATTTAGCAAACATTCCTGGCCGATTCGATTTCATAATGAAAGCAACATTTTATTCGCACGCTAACATCATATCCATGCCTATCCATTCATAATATACAATATGAATCTGATAAAATCTATAAAAAAAACATGCGTATTGAAGTAAAGCAAACATTAACCTGGTAGGGTGCTCGGTGTGTTGGTCGGGATAGCTGTTTGGTGTGTGGCTGTCGCTCCAGAAGTTGCTTCATTAGGACCTACACATTATGGAAAATGAAGGAGGCATTTCGTTTCTATTATATAGCAATGATATAACATGAACTAAAGATTGTTAAGTGCAATCTACACACCAACCTGCCGAACCTTTACACACGGTGTACACGATCCTGTCTCCGTTCGGGAAGGCCGCCTGTGTGTACGACAGGGCCGTCCTACTTCCGGCTATGCTTCGCTGGCAGGTGTGAATTGAACACGAGTGAAAGCCGAAACTTCTGCTGCTTGTAGCCCCGGCCGAGAAAGCCAAGTTTGCCACCGCTGCTATACGGCTGGAAGGGTTACAACTGAGCACGTTGTTGATGTACGGATCGGAGTTGTACTTGGTTCTGCATCTAAAGAACGTGGACAATAAAAAATGTCCCCAATAAGAAACGCAAAAATTAATGAAGATGAATTACTACTCTGAAACAGGACTTTTTGTAATTCATACAACAAAATTTGGGGAAATGACTTCAGTTTCTTTAACAATTGTATAAATCAAAGCTTTCTTTGGGAATATGTGCCTCAGTTCTCAGTCCATTTTCTAGTCAGCAGGACTGTACAGTCGTACAAATGCATTATACTAACGGCGTCAACTGTTACTGTCGTATGTATATATAGGCAAATTCTACCTGGCATAATTGCTCTCTGAGACTTATGTTGGATACTGGATCTTAAGTCGTCTTAAGAGTACTTTTGGTTTTCTTCGGAGAACCGAGGGGGGGGGGGGGGATAACAAAGTCAACTGTTACGGTTGTGAATATGGCAAATACTACCTGGCAATGTTCGCACTGTAAGCGTATTGTTCCCCACACCCGGTAGGCCTCAGTCCGTACTGCGCACATAGACGTTGGTAATCCCTGCACCAGTTCTCCGAGGCAGACAGACCGTCAGCTGGCAGCCTCGCCTTGATGACGAAGAAGTCGATCCCTCCATACTGTTGGTTTGCAGTGCGCAGGACGTTAAAGGCATGGGCCCCTGTAAACATTGAGACAAATTGTATGAAGGTACCATAGGCAAGTTAATCTGTGAATACAATCTATCGCCACCTGGGATTGATTGACCCCCTCTCTGAGACCGGGGGGGGGGGTTACCCGGAAGCCTAGTAGCACTTTGCAACCACATGTTTGAGACACTGTTCACCCAGTTTCACACTCAGGTAGCGCCTTGGTCTTTGTGGCAGCCAGAAATGTAAACGGGGAACCTAAGTTTTAAATGAGGTTGCCAATCGAGCAACCTGACCATAAACATAAGTATTTCAAACCCTGTGGTTTGTGACTGTCGGACTGGCGGCCTAGAGTGTGATCAAGTCACTGACAGGCTATCAGACAAGTGCATCACATGCCTTTTTCTTAACGTATATGATAAGGAGTCAATGGAACTGTTATAAAAACCGAGCAATTATCTAAATACCTGAAATAAATACACATGTAATGTATAACAATAATTCTGAGAATGTATCAAGAGCTTCGTACACATTTGAAGACACACGATCCTGCGTTTAGTAATTAAGTCAGCCTTCCTGGCCGATTTGTTTTCACAATGAAAGATTATTTGTATTTATTGGTAACATCATACTACTGTATAGTTGTGAGTCATGGACTATGACAGCAGCCCAGAGCAAAAAATTGGATGGTACTTATACGAAAATGTTGAGAAAGGTGTATAATGTTTCATGGAGAGACTGTTTAACCAACAAGCAACTATACGGCCCACTTCCAGCCATTTCATCTGTGGTGAGGCAGCGCCGGCTCGCCCTGGCAGGGCACGTGGTTCGTGGGAACGAGCCTGCAGGGAGACTAATGGACTGGCTGCCAGAAGGAAGGCGCAGAGTTGGCCGACCATACATTACCTTAAAGACAATGATAGAAAGAGACATTGGACTGTCAGGGTCAAGTTTAGTGCCTGCCATGAAGGACAGATCATACTGGAAAACTTGTGCTTTGGACTGTGCCTCACCGGTGTAAAGCCGGATGAATTATGTATGTATGTATGTATGGTAACATCAGGTTTTTTTGGGGGGGGGGGGTCCCAATGATGTCATCCGTATGATCAAATTAGCATTGCCTTTTCGTTTAAACTTCACAACATGAATCCGATAAAAAAAAGAAAACATGCGTATATAAGTAAAGCAAACAGGAACCTTGCAGGGCGCCCGTTGTGATGGTCGGGAAAGTTGTTTGCTGCAGCGCAGTTGTTTGCTGCGGGAAAGTTGTTTGTTGTGTGGCTGTCGCCTCAGTAGTAGTTCCATTAGGACCTGCGCATGATGGGAAAATGGATGCATTTAGTTCATGTTATATCAATGATATAAACTTTAGGTTAATTACTGCAATTAATACCAACCTGAGACTTTGCACACTGTGTACACGATCCTGTCTCCGTTAGGAAACGCTGCTCTTGTATTGTACAGTCCGTAAGTACTCTCCCTTATCCCTCGTTGGCAGTAGTTGGTTGCACACGAGTAAAAGCCAAAACTTCTGCTCCTTGAAGCCCCGACAGAGAAAGCCAAGTTTGCCACTGCTGCTATACGACTGGACGGATTACAGCCGAGCACGTTGTTGATGTACGGGTCGGAGTTGTACTCGGTTCGGCACCTACAGCAAGTAGACAATAACTAGAGTTCCACGAACACATACCTTTGCTAAATAAACCATGTTTGTTATGTAGAATGATGTCTAGCCAAATGCGTTACTCATTTCATTTTATAATTATATGCTTGAAGTTGGTTTATAAAATTTCGGCATTGATTATGCAAATTACTCAATGACCGTAAGTCATTTCATGGCCCTCCTGCCTAATTAACTGACCCAATAACTTTGATGTGCCAGATATTGTTCTTGGCTAGCTATATTCCAGAATTTTCAACAGGAAGTGGAGTACAATACCCATAATTTGGTGTCAGACCATACCGATATCACCTAAAGCTCATTTCTTTTATTCAACATAAAAGCAGACAGGACAAAGTGACACTGCACTCAAGTTAAAAAAAAACTTATTTTAACAGTGCCACTTAACATACATTTGAATACATGAATACAGATATAACAACATTAGAAACAATAATTGAACAAACTAATCGACTAACATCGTGTGTGCCCCAAACCACCCCTACCCACCCCATGTACAAAGTTACAATTCAATGATGTATAAATGCAGTAAATTCTACACATGAAATATAACAGTAGGACTAAAAACGCTGAGTAAGATCAATGTACTTTTTAGGGAATAACATAAGCTTGGAATTGATTTCAGCATTGAATGTAGGCGAACCTCTAAGAACTATAGAAAGTTTCAGATTGTCGGAAATGGTGTCAAAATCAAACTACAAAGGCCGACATTTGCTTAAGAGCAAATACAGCATATTTCAGCCATACCCCTTCCCACGCAACATTGGACTGTTCCAAATCACCCCTGCGCAAAAATGGAACATCCTCTTAACAGTACATTATCCCCCAAAGTGGACTGGTATTGTGAATTGATTCCAGGTAAAAACAGAGCTTGCTTCTATTTTTCAGAAAATGACAATAATCACACCTTCCATTCAGAAAATTTTCATCATGACTGAAAATTGTTGAATGACTTCATGTAATGTCATTAACAATTTTCAGTACGATAACTAGGTGTAAGTTTAAAAAAGTATAAGCTCCTTGTGATGTGGGTACATTTATTATTGCAGTGAACGTTTTTTATTCAAGTAGGGCATACGATTTAATAATTATCAAGCAGGTGCAGGTACTGTAGGAGCGTTTGTTTTCTTCAAGCTGTAAAACTGTTAAACCGTTTTGTATGCAATCAGCCATCGAGCCTATTCTTATTTTAGTTTAACAACTTCCTGCCAGATCCGGAAGATACGATTGAACCTTGTTCGAGGATTTATTTTCGTCTGTCTGGTCAGTCTGATCATACCCTGGCGCTGAGAGTGTTTTATTGGGCTGAAACTCTGGCAGTTTAAAGTTACTTACAATTTAAATGTTCAAAGTTTATGTCAAACAACAACAGCACTAGGAAATGTGGCCACTATAGACAGGTGGTCACTATAGAGAAAATGCTGATCTATTGACTAGGAGCCATACGTTACACATGATTTCAGTACACTGATCATTAATCATATAAACATTGCACAGGTAAGCCAATTGTTTAGATGTACAATTAAGTTCAAATAATTCTGAAGAGAAATATTGATGAGAAAATAATCATTCTCGCCACTGTCTAACTTATAATTACGTATCAAAACTAAACGCAGATTTTCTAACTAACGCACCTTTCGCCGATTTCATCAAAGGACCGCCGGATATCAATCAAACACGGCTGTTGATTAGACTTAGAGTTTCAAACAGTCATGTGCTGTGTGCCAGTTGACAGCGAACTTCATGCTACGTGATGTTTTACATTGCTTGGACCTTCTTTCCTACAGCGGTGCTTCTACAAAATATTTAGACTGTAACACTGAGTCCCACATGTTTTATAGAATAGAATTTGACGCAGAACAGCGTTTTTTGCTGGGTATTCTTGAAACATGTCCGTGGGAATATCAGCGAGGCGGCGACGTAGGGATATCAGACCGTCAACAAAAGTCGCACGGCGGCTAACGGCGCAGCGAAGATACTAGCGCTATAAATAAGCGCTTCAACTAAGGATGGCAACCCGTACAATATTTTTGTATACTGTTGAGCTAAGTAAAGTTTGTTGTTTATGAGGTTTTAGTTGTCTTTGAAGCTTTGACCCGAAATATTTTAAAGTCAAACTGCTGAAGAGAAGTAAGTGACTGCTACGATTATCGTAGATATGGCCCTAAAAAAACTGATAAAAGAAGCCTTCTCAATAGTCTAAAATGCAAGAGCTTCCGGGGGGCTTCGCCAACCTGGGTCCCCCCCACAGTGGCCCTGCCCCTGGACCCCGCCAGGGACATTCGGCGGCCCCCGGACCCCTGTCCGACGCTTTGAAAAAATCCTGGCGAGAAGTCTGTACGGCCTGAGTCTTCAAGTTAACGTATTGTGAGCTTATGAATATTAATTAGCCTTCGCTTTCCTCTTCGCTGATGGCTGAACCATTAATTGAATTAACTCTTCCTGCCGGCTAGACGCAGGTGCAGATGTCGGCTCTGTGGGGTGAACGTCCGAAAGGTCATGGCATGGAGAACGAAAGAAAACCAATTTTCCCCCAAAAAAGTGCTGTAATTAAGCCTTTTACAGTACTTTATGCCAAAAATTTCACTTGGATCATTTTACCAACTATCTTATGCCTATCTATACCAAATGTTACTCATACCAGGGTACAGGGGTGCAAAATATACCGTTATAAGACCGTCAACAACAGTCGCACGGAGCTAACAGCGCAGCGAAAATACCATCGCTATCGTTTCAACTTCGGATAACAAGTTATAAATACTGTTGAACTCAGTAACGTTAAAGTTTGTTTTTAGTTGCCTTTGACGGTTTGACCTGAAATAGTGTTACGCTAAACTCCTGAAGAGAAGTTAAGTGACTGCTGCGATTATCATAGATATGCCCCTAAGAACTGATACAATATAAAGCCTTCTGAATAGTCTAAAATGCGAGAGCCTTAGGCGGGCTTCGCTCCCCCTGGCGGGAACACTGCTATATACGGGATCATGAGGCCCCGCTTATGAATAATAATTAGCCTTTGGCCTCCTCTTTGCTGATTGGCTAGGTCTTGGATTCAATTAACTCTCCGGCTGACGCGCACAGGTGTGGCTCTGTGCGGGGTCACGGAAGGTCACGTCAGGAGGCCAAAAGAAAACAAATTTCCCCTCAGAAAAGTGCCAAAATTAATCATTTTAAAGTTGTTTATGTCAAAAATTTTACTTGAATCTTGTTACCAAGTATCTAATGCCTATCTATACCAGATTTCAGGTCATTTAATTGTAATACCAGGGTACAGGAGCCAAAAGTGTCCTTTTTTGGTCAAAAATTGACCAAAAATCGCAAAAATAAGCATTTGTTGCACTGTACACCAAACGTGTTATTGAATTTATATGATGGGATTATCAAGGCACATCTGTGTCAAATTTCAGCTCATTCGGTTGCAATACCAAGGTACAGGAGCCAAAAGTGTCCTTTTTTGGTCAAAAATTGGTCAAAAAATCGCAAAAATAAGCATTTTGTTGTACTGTACACCAAAAGTGTTATAGAATTTATATGGGGGCATTATCAAGGCACATCTCTGTCAGATTTCAGCTCATTTGGTTGTAATACCAGGGTACAGGGGCCAAAAGTGTCCTTTTTTGGTCAAAAATTGCTCAAAAAATCGCAAAAATAAGCATTTTGTTGTACTGTACACAAAAGTGTTATCGAATTTATATGGGGGCATTATCAAGGCACATCTCTGTCAAATTTCAGCTCATTTGGTTGTAATACCAGGGTACAGGGGCCAAAATGTACAGTTTTGGTCTAAAATTGACCAAAAAATCTCAATAAAATCATTTTAGAGGCAGATATGAAAAAACTGAGAAAAAAAGCACCAAGTCATTGGCCCATTCTACCCCTGTGCCAAATTTCAGGTCATTCGGTCCAGGAACGGCGGAGATGAATCACTTTGAAGATTTGACAGGAGAAAGAAGAAGAAAGAAGAAAGAAGAAACATTACGAATACAATATATTTCACCATACTATGTATGGCTGAAATATAACAAATGGTCAGTTAAATTAGATATATTGTTTAAAAGAGCCGTTCTATGTTTATCCAGCAAAGGGCAATCAAATAAATAGTGATAAATAGTTTCGGATTGGCACCCACAGACACATGATGGGCTTGAAACCAAACCTCATTGAACCAAACCTAAAGCTCATTGATATCAAAATATGAATATGTTAAGCACAGCTATATTTTATCACCTTTAGGCTCCATGCGTTAGCCTCAGAAACATATTTGTGTCACAAAAAAAATATGGTATCTATGTATTCAAGAATGAGTATTCTACAATATTCAGCCTGTCCCACATTTACTAGTGTGATTTTAACCGAGATATTCTTTAATATGTTCAAAATATTATGAAAAATGGCATATTTGCAATATTCTTGCAGGCCTGGCAGGTAACTGGAAAAGGGAACAACCATGGGCCAGGTTGAACATTTAGGTGCAACATGTGTACTTTCCATACATGTCTTTTGTGACAAATGAAAATATTGCATAAGCTATAGCACTACCCCCCCCCCCCCGCCGACAAAACTTTTAGCTCCTGTAACTAGAACAACAGGAGCTAATTGACTCATTTGCATTAACTGTGTCTTAGCCTTGCTATCCTTTGAAATCCAAATTGTCTTCAGCTTGACTTTGGCTTAGCTTTGTTTTCTTTGGAATCCAAATTGTCTTCAGTCTGAATTGTCTTACAACCTTTCCTATTGGACATCTGAAATTGTCTTCATTCATAGTTAGAGTATAAAAGACCTGTTTCTTCCAGATCTCTTCAGTGTCACTGACGAAGGATAGTGGATTCTATCCGAAACGTCTGACCGTTTCAAAACCATATCCAGTTGCTTGAGTAACTATTTTTGGCGTAAGTGTTCACTTAGGCTATTTACTGCCAAAAATCATGACGATCCATCAACACGTTCATATTTTCTCACTAATTATGCAAATGAGGTCGTCATTTGCATGATAAATATGTATTGACATTTCTCTCTTTCTCAGCTACATATGTGACAAGTTTTAAAGTCATATCATGGAAGGCAGTGTATTTGAAAACTTTCCTCATTAATTATGCAAATCACCTATTGATTTACATAATTAGTATCCCATTATGTAAGTCAACTCTTATCCTACCTACATACCAAAAATCATGAAGATCCGTGTACACGTTGTTGAGTTATTCTCGGCCAAAATTTGAAAGGAAACCGGCACCTGCAGTACCAAAAAAAACCGCTAGGGGACCCAAACTCACAACACATGCTCTCTGCCCCGTTGGCTATCTACAACTCAAAAATGATGACCACAGTATGTCCAGAACACGAGATATAAAAATTGATTTTCCGCTGCAGTACCTGAGCAAGACGCTAGGGGGCCCATTATCGAACTTGAAATTCAATTTCCCAACCCCTACTTACCAACCAAATATCATCAGGATCCATCCAAGGCTTCTCGAGTTATGCTGTTAACACACACACAGACACACAGACACACAAGCACGCCCAAAACATAACCTTAGCCATTCTGGCAAAGGTAACTAATGTCCATACATAAAAGAGTCTGAATTAGTTTCATGTATCTTACTCATGCAGTTTAAGGCCTGTGACGATTTTGGTCGAACATGAAATTCGAACCACTGCGTGACCGCATGTTACCTCGCCGGACCTGGAAGTTCAGTTTAGAGCGGTCCAATGTCAGTACCTAATGTTACATTGCGAAAACGGGAACTTACGATGCATGGCTCACACTAACTACTTTTCTTAAGACTTATCAATTCTATCAATCAGCGTCTGAAAGACATTTATTTTCAAACTTTTCTAAGAGAGATACACAATGACAACAAAGGTGGATCCGCTAAAAACAAATTGAGGTCTTACAGACTGTTCAAGTCCACTTATAATGTGGAACAATACCTGGATATTGACAATATTCGGCACAGGACGGCCGTCACAAAACTACGAGTCAGTTGCCACAAATTAGACATCGAAACCGGAAGACATAACCGCACTCCTCTAGAACAACGAATATGTAGATACTGCAGTCTAGATAAGTTAGAAGACGAACATCATTTTGTAGTAGAATGTAGTTTGTACAAGAAAGAGAGAGCTGAACTCTACAGACTAATAGAATCCATGTTCCCCCACTTCATACAACTAAGTAATATAGACAAATTTATATTCCTTATGAATCTAGACAAGCCTTTACTTATAAAGCATATCTGTTCTTACATTTTCAATATCACAAAGAAACGAGAAGAAGCCGAATGTACGCAGTAGAATACGATCCTTGAGTAGTGTAGATTCATTGTATCATTATATCATGTTGTATCTTTTGCTGTGACCTGTACTAAACCCAGTGGGTATGAATGTACAATAAAGGTCTTCATTCATTCATTCATTAATGTTGAATGTTAAAGATATCGACCTAGTATTTATCAAATATTGACATGACAAGATGCGGTTAACAAAATGGGACCCCCGCGAGAGCGAATTATGGTACAGTCTGAACATTCGAACACGCGTTCGGATTCCGGGGGGCGCTCATACTTCAAGGAAACTGCAAAACAATGCTAACTAGAGTTCGGCGACCTCATACCTCCATGAATATTTAGAGCTTTTGTTAATTTCATGCAAATGACTTAACATTAACATGATTTATGCATGGTGTTGTTCATCATGTCACAAGTAAAATTCTCAATTCAAATCATTAATCATTAAGTTGTTTTGCAATTTTTGCATAAATTATGCAAATAAGTTCCTCATTTGCATATTTGATATCTGCATATGTGCCACCGATTATAATTAACAAATGTTACATTTATCGAAGTCCAGTTATTGCAAACAATGGAATTATACAATTTCCTCATTAAATATGCAAATTAAGTCCTTATTTGCATGAAATGCATATCATTATGAACATCTTTGCCTAAGCTATCCGCATACCTAAAATGCAGGCAATCCGCCTTTCCATTCTACAGTTATCCTCTTTGGAGTGTCTTGACAAAAATGCAGTTTCACAATTGAATGTTATGGAACTGAAACTTACCCCACTTTGTCATGACGCTAAAAGCTATCTACCACCCAAATGTCACGACCATATCACGAACGGGACAAGAGATACATTGAAAAAACTGCTATGATAGAATATTCTCATTAATTATGCAAATGTACTCCTATTTTGCATAATCAATATTTTATCTTGTACAACATTGTCTAAGGTACCTACATACCAAAAATCATGAAAATCCGTTGTTCCCTTTATGAGTTATACTACGGCCGCGTGGCGCCTCGACCACGTTAATCAGCCTCATTACTCATAATGGGTACCTAATGGCTGGCAAAATACACCTGGTGATTATGATTATTATTATTATTATCCTCGTCAGAAGTTTTTGACAAAAATGCCCCTGCTATCCCAAAACTAGACGCTAGGGGGCCCAAACTTATGTCATTTTTTCCTGAGCACAAAAGCTATCTAATACTTTAAAATCTTGACCATAGCATGTTCAGAACACCGAGATAGCAAAACCGGAAGTTGCACTGCAGTACCAAGGTCACACACCATGGGGCCCAAAATTGGGCTTCCCAACCCCTACCCACATACCAAATATCAATCGCAGTCCATCAAGAGGTTCTCAAGTTATGCTGACCACAAATATGCGGACACACAGACACACAGACACACTCAAAACTATACCTCCATTTTTTTATGGAGGTAAAAATCGATATTTCTAACCCAAAATGATTGCATGGCAGTTGACTTATGCCTTATAAGGCTAACTGCTTGCGAATTTCGCATTGATACAACTGCGATTTGACAGATACAGACATAAAACATTAATGTTTTACCATCGGTTAACGTTACGGTGACAGTGAAACATACTTTGGCGCAGTTCTTGTAGGGTAAGTAGTGTTTCGTCGGCTGCTGCCCACCTCAGGATACCGTTATATGACGAGTTTAGAGCAGATTTACGTTCATCAAGCCTTTAATAGGCCTTCAGAAATCAACCGGGCCTTCTTGCAATATCTTTGATTTCAGTGGATATGTTGATATTTGTACAAAAAATGCCCCCAAATTGTCAAAAACTTATGTTTTTGCCCCAAAATGAAGCCTTACCGATGTAAAGCGGCAAAAGGCCATGGCACATTAGATATCACAGAGATGTAATTTGTTCCTCCAGAAAATATGGGGGACCGTGTAGCGCAGTGGCAGTTTCTTGGCCCGCGACTGAGAGGTTGCGGGTTCGAATCCGCCTGCTGTGTTACCGATCTTGTGCCCTTGGGAAAGGCACTTTACACGACTTTCCTCACTTCACTCAAGTGAAAATGAGTACCCAGCTTCGGCTCGGGCCGTCCTTCGGATAGGACTTTAAATGGAAGTCCCGTGTTCGGGGAGAGCAACACCCCAAGCACGTTAAAGAACCAGCCACATGTGCGAACATCCACACGAGCGGATCAAACCATTCCGGCCAAAAATAGGGGTAGGGAATCTCCCGAGCAGCCCTCGTAACCCCTGCTTCGCCTATTGTGTCAGTTAGTCCTCACTCATAGTGAGCAATTGGGCTGGTCTCAATCATGATGTTTCTGACCTAGGGCGAAGAGTTGCTGTTACAGTTCCAATCATGTAACCCGTAACCTTTAAGTGGCCTTCAGGCCTTGTTACGTGGTGACCATTTAGTAAAAAAAAATGACTCTGTTAGACAGTCATTTCATTATGGGCACAGACCCATTTTAATAGCATCACTGTTTTTTTACCAAAAATGATTTTTTAACCCAAAATATTCAGAATCCAGAGTTTTCTTGTCATTATATTTTGAATATGAGGGAATTACATCAACTGGCCAAATTTTGTTGAAAACTGATGGTTACATCGAAAGTTAAGCCATATAACTGCTCGACTGTAGAGTTTGCGGGTGTCACAGGCCTTAAACTGCTTGAGTAACTGTCTGCAACTTCTAGGAGCAAAAGACCACAGTGCACTAGGGATCTACCTGACTTAAGCAGGGCTTAAGAAAAGTCATTATGTAACTTTAGGACAACACAGACGTGCAGAAAGTAGATTTCCCTAACATTGGTTGGCACAGTACAATAAGTATTGCCCCTACAGCATCACATCACAATTACCACTGAGAAAATCAATATACTATACAAAACTGTTTAAGAACTGCAATCTTCCACATTGAATAAGATAAACAAATGCAACTCAAATCTAAACTACACTTACCGCAATTTATTGTACTACCCAGAGTCTATAGACACTTTAGAGACACCCTACAATTCAAACTAGAATCAGAAGTCTCAAACTTTCCGTTCCTCTCTTATCGTTTCAATACCTTACATGTCAATCTTACCTGTTAGTTAGGTCATACACAGTTGCTTGCAGACCGACAAGACCTTCAAGTTTATCCATTCTCCACCTTAGAAATCCATCTGCCACCTCACCTTAGGGCATCACCCTTCACCTCAACATCGGATCAAGTGATTGACAGCAAATGGATGCCCTTCTTGAGTTATGAAAATGTCCTTTTTACCAACAAATTTCTACCCAATTTGAACTACATGGTACGATCCGCCTGTGTGGAAAGGTCAAGGAGCCTGACCCATTGGCCTTAGCAACGCGTCAAGTGTGCTGTACAGCTGCCACTGGTGGAATCAACCAAACCAGGTTGGGGGGTTGTAATGCTTCAGATCTTTTTGACAAGAATGCCCAGGAATCCCTAAACTAGCTGCTAGGGGGCACAAACTTATTTTACTAACTCTTGAGCACAAGAGCTATCTAACACTTAAAATTCGTGACCATACCATGTTTAGAAGATGAGAAAACACACCCGGAAGTTGCGATGCAGTACCAAGGGAAGCCGTTAGGGGGCCCATTATCGAACTTCCCCTTCGTTTTCCAGACCCCTACCCACCCACCAAATATCATGAGCGTCCGTCGAAGTCTTCTCGAGTTATACTGTCCACGGACAAAAGTTTGCAAGTAAACCGGCGCCTGCACTTCCAACAAAGCCGCTAGGAGGCCCAAACTCGCAGCAATCACTCTCTGCTTTAAGGGGTCCCTACCGCTCAAACATCACGACCGCAGCATGTCCAGAACGCGAGATATCAAACATGGAGGTTCCGCTGCAGTTCCTTAGCAAGCCGCTAGGGGGCCCATTATCGAACTCGCCCTTCGTTCTCCAGACCCCTACCCACCCATCAAATATCAGCTGCATCCGTCGCAGTCTTCTGGAGTTATGCCGTTCACAAACGGGGGAAAACAGACAACCGGACCGAAAATATAACCTTAGCCATTCTGGCAAAGGTAACAATGCCTCAGAATGAGAAAGGTTAGAATCAATGACGAAAAACAATGAATGAATGGTTTTCATTCGCGTCGAGCGACATACAATGATATACAATGGCAGCCTTTTTCTCGGGTGAATTGCAGTATGCTTTACACATGTTACAATTAATACGAAAAGCAACAGAAGTGCATAATTCAAAACATTATAGAACATAACAATAATTACTTTTAAAACAACTGTGTATGCATTCAAAGTTTTTTTTTTACACCTCTAGCACTTTGAACTGTTGAGGAAGTCGACAAGTAATTTTGTCTTCCTATACCTAGCAGTTCTACAGTGGATTTGTGTTATCTGGTGTTTGGACCTGAGGTTTCTGCCATGTAGGCTCAAACGGTTTGGCGGTAGCCATTTTGAGAAAGACGAAGAGCTCAGCAAAGAGGTACCAAACTTTGTTCATAGTTCGTGCCGTCTGTTGCACATAGACGGAAGAGACAATTGGTCTGGAGCCATGTAACTAGCAAAGGTAGAACCAAGAATTATGCGGCAAGCTCTTTTTAGTACGTTCTCTATGGCCCTACACTGGGCACAAGTGATTCCTTGGTGCCATACCGGACACGCGTATTCTAAGATCGGTCGCATAAATCCACAGAAAACTAGTGTCCTACTCTAAAATACAACTTCAAACAACTTCAATTGGATTTGACTCTCTTATACAGTAGGTATGGTATAGAGTGAAATAAACTCGACACGAAAAGCTTGGAATATCAATTTAGTTGATCATATTTCCGTTGTTTCTGCATCGATTTAGTATATTGTGTAGCTTGTGTTATTTCCTTTCATATGATGCCCAACTTCTTACTATTATATATTCATGGAACGATCACCAGGTCGAACTTAACCTAATGTCAAACCGTCAAACACTCCTTTCAGTTATTTTTTTCCTGAGTCGGTATTGACTTGAGCATGAAGGCAACTTGAACAAGCGTTCCGAGAACTCAACCTCCGTGAAATGGGTGAGGGTGTGTTGGTTACAGGGTGTTATGTAGAAATCTCAGGGGCTAGCCTAATAGTATATGATACGTCCGATTGGCAAAATTGTCCGGAATTCTACAGGAATTTTTCTGCGCCTATGTAGTTGCATCATCCCTTTGGAGTGGAATAATTTGGGTTGACAGATTGTCATGGTATTTGGAATGCAGATAGTTTTTTTTGGGGCTGTGAGCGAGCGAGTGAGATAGCTTTGGAGATACCTTATATAATCATACAAATCAGGGGTTATCTGTATCTGTATCTGTATCTATATAGTCGGTTTAACCTCCGTTCGGCGTAACAAACCAGCTTCGCAGGCACGCGGCGCAGCAGCAGTTGGTTATGTTACACCGAAAGACCCGTCACACCTAACTTTTGCACATCTATTTGCAAGCGTTCTTTAAAACTACCCAGATAAGATGCCCCTTCTGTACTTGGTGATAAAAAATTCCACTCTAATTAGTTCTGGGGGTGTACGAATTTTTGGGAGAGTACGAATATTTGAACACATCAATCCTAGGTTGGTAACTCTGGTATTTGAAGGCATGGCTAATTTGCATAGATAATGAGGACAGTTTATGATTATTGTTCATTTCATAATAGCAGATACTCAAAGGTAAGACACATGTAAGTAACAAAGAGAGAGATATTAGCCTAACTGATAAGTGTACTAGTATGTCCGATTGGTAAATATTCCCGGAATTTACAGCAAGTCTTCCGCGCGTGCTCAATTGCATCAGCCCTTTTGAGGGTAATAACACGGGAAGGGTTGACGGATCGTCGTGATTTTTTATCTCTAGATAACTTGGGGATGCCTTCTATAATCTATTAATGCTAACCAGGGGCTAGTTTGCACAATTAATTAATCCGCAGCATTTCATAACAGGACAGTTAAACATATTACATTTGTAACTGAAAAAAGACATATTTACAGATATTAAATATGCAAATCGCTATCTAGCTCCACAATGTAGTACGTTATATACTTCTAATGTGTATGATGGACTATCGAGATAAAACATGCCAATATTGACGACTTGAAACATTGCATGGACGTTTCCACACATTAATATTATAAATTCTAGTTTTTTTTGTACAGCCCCCTTTACGTATAATATACGACTCCTGCAATACAAATCATTATTGCCGACTTGTTGCTTGCAACAATGATGATGTAACATTCTTTGTTTCACAATGCAGTCCACTACAATCTTATCAATGACGACAAGTTGTGAGATCGTCTGGCGCAGCGGCGGGATTTGTGCCTCGTGACCGAGAGGTGGCGAGTTCGAATCCCGCTGCGTGTCACCGATCTTGTGCCCTTGGGAAAGGCACTTTACACTGATTTCCTCACTATACTCAGGTGAAAAATGAGTACCTAGCTTCGGCTAGGGCCGTCCCTCGGATAGGACGTTAAATGGAGGTCCCGTGTATGGGGAGAGTCACACCCCATGCACGTTAAAGAACCCCCACACGTGCGATGGTGCGGTGTGAGATGGAACAAACCCTTCTGTCTGGAGTTGGTGATTCACTTCAAATCACCCGGTTGGAGGCCTGGCGAACCTCCATACCGTATCAGCCAGCGAAAGGGTATATCACCCCGTAAGGGGCGGTGTAACCCCGCCGCGTGTAGACATGTGCGAACATGTGCACATGTGTGTATGGCGGCTTTGAAAAGGTGTTATTAACACCTGTTTCGCCATACCCTCCAAATGGAGAATCCTAATAAATAAATAAAAGTTACTGTGAAAAACAAACCCTGCTTTGTTCAACAATGTACTGTATCGGTAGTAACTGTTACCTGTACAACCCTTTTAAAACGTATATTATAGGCCCCTGTAAACAATATCATCATTGCCCTTTTTCATTGCCCTTAATCTACAGATTATCAAATCGTATAGGAAACATTTACACCCCATCATATATAATGTACTGTCTGGATTTAGTACCATTGTCTTGTAATCGTCTGGCATATATAAGTCGTGCTGTCCTCTATTGCGCAACTATGACCTTTGGGGTCACTTCCTGTGGGGACGGGGTCCATGCACAACTGCTGGCATCGGAATGACGTAACTCCAAAATATAAAACACTATTGAGCAATAGCCACACTTAGCACACTACATACTATTTTCCAACTATAAACATCCCCTGCAAAACCTTCAAAAGCCACTAGACAAAAAAAAAACGCCACATACGTTTCTTCTCCTTCCAAACACCTACCCACATACCAAATATCAGATCAATCTGTCCTGGCCTTCACCAGATGTGTTGTTCACAGACGTCGACTAAAGAAGGTTAATACACATAACTATTGTATTATTCAAATTACCTCCTAATTTGCATAACAAGCATACAATTATGTACATCATTACGTAAGCTATCTACATACCTACAGTCATTCCGATCCATCAACCCCTGCTTGCAATATTCCTTCTCAAAACCTAACACAAGAGTTACTTTCACCGCCCCTGGGAAACCCTAGGCGGCCAAAACATACACACCTTACTTCGCTTTTACACAGCTACCTACCACTTAAAAATCATCACCCAAAGAAGTCCCGCACAAAAAATACCAAAGCCAGAAGTTCTGCTACAGTACCATGACACCCCGCTATAGAGCGCCCTGCCGTAACGCAATTCCTACCATTTCTTTGTCATGTCTAATCCTCCCCAAATACCAAATATCAAAACAATCCATCCTTGCGTTCCCCAGTTATCATGCTGACAAACGTCCCTCTGACATAAAACCAGCAGTGAAAACAAACCCTCCGTTTCACGGAGGGAAAAAGAATGGCCGGCATTTGCTTGAGAGCAAATACAGAATATTTCAGCCTCCCTCCCCATGCAACAATCGACTATTCCAAACACCCATCTAAAAATCACTTTTCCTAATGACGGTTTAACCCAAAAATGAATCTTACAAAACCCCCCGTACAAGTATGGGCTCCGGTGCACCCTATGTGAATTGGCACAATTGACCAGTCCAGAAATACTTCCACTGAAAACCTGGCCTTTTGAATTAAAAAACGAATCCAAAATTGAATTTAGCAGAAAAGGTTCCCCGTGGCGTCGGGTGTGGCGTAACTGGTAGAGAGTTCGGCTCGGAATCTATGGGTCCTGAGTTCGATTCCCACCGTGCCCCCGACGTTGTGCCCTTGGGAAAGGCACTTTACACGACTTTCCTTCTGTCTGTACCGTGTATGTGGCATTGTTAATATAAGTTACAAAAACTTGAATGCAGTGCCACATCGTCCTCGTCTGTCCAAAAGCAAAATAGAAAAAAAAAAAGAAAGAAAAGGTTCCCCGTGAATGAAAAGGTACAATAGACCAGTCTAAATAATGAAATTTTTTGACATCACCCGTCCAAAACTGAATTTGCCCCCCCCCTCACACCCCATGCAAACTTGTAAATTAGCCTGTGCAATAATAACCCAACTGAAAGACTTTACATAATCACCAGTCCAAAGATGAATTAAACAAAAAATTAACCCATCCGTGTCGGAATGAACTCTTCCAGATAACACAAGGCTCTCTGAGACTTATGTTGGATACTGGATCTTAAGTCGTCTTAAGAGTACTTTTGGCTTTCTTCGGAGAACCGAGGGGGGGGGGGGATAACAAAGTCAACTGTTACGGTTGTGAATATGGCAAATACTACCTGGCAATGTTCGCACTGTTAGCGTATTGTTCCCCACAGCCGGTAGGCCTCAGTCCGTACTGCGCACACAGACGTTGGTAGTCCCTGCACCAGTTTTCCGAGGCAGACAGACCGTCAGCTGGCAGTCTCGCCTTGATGACGAAGAAGTCGATCCCTCCATACTGTTGGTTTGCAGTGCGAAGGACTTCGAAGGCATGGCCCCCTGTGAAAGATACCATAGAAAATGGTTTTAGAAAATATTGTATCATAGATATTTTTCTTGTAAATATATGACAGCCTTTCAGGTACTGTACTTAAAATGAAAGGGTCGGCCGTTAGAGATTCGATTGTTTATTAAATTTTTCTTTTGTTTACTGATTTCTTATAGATAAAGAATTCTGATTAATATAAAAATGAAATACAACAGGCACTGTTACTTTTTACCTTTACCAAGAAGATTGTGTTTTTGGTTGTGCAAAGGTCGATTGGTTGAAAGGTATAAAAGAAACTTAAAACAATGATTATTTGGTCAACGAGGACTTACCACTATTTTGACGGCGGCTATGAAAGGATAGTCCATCGATATCGGCGCCTTGACCTGCATTCTAGGTGGATGGTATTAAAAGGACGAGTTGTAAAACCATTGGAAGCAGATGAATTGATTAAAGTACAAACATCTTTAACCTGTATCTGATATTAGTGTATTGAATATGCATTGACTCCTGTCTGTTAAGTAGAAAGAAATAGTCATCCTATAGCTAGTTACTTAAAAAAATGAAAGACACTTGTAGATATACGGCCTACATTTTCATATGTTACGGATTGGAGAAAACTCCAAAAAAGAACAAACCTCTTCATTTAAGGTCCTAACGAGATTTTCAAAGTCCTCATAATCTTGTATTTCGTTTTCTGTTGTTTCAATCACAGCAGTGTCTTCGGGGTCTTCTTCTGGCCATCCGATTTCTCCATATGTGCCTTCAGTCTCTAAATCTTTTATTTCTTCATCCGCTACGTCAGTGACTCCATTCGTCCCTTCAGTTTGTCCATCAGTCGTATCAGTGTCTTCATTGGTCCCTTCAGTGTCTTCATCTATTTCATCAATGTCTTCGTCCATCCCAGCATTGTCTCCAACAGTCTCTTCAATGTCTCCATCTGTCACATCAGTGTCTCCATCCGTCCCTTCAATGTCACGATCTGTCCCATCAGTGTCTACAACCGTCCCTTCAATGTCACGATCTGTCCCATCAGTGTCTCCGTCCGTCCCATTAGTGTCTCCGTCCGTCCTGCCAGGGTCTCCATCCGTCCCTTCGGTGTCTCCATTTGTCCCGGCATTGTCTCCGTCCGTCCCGTCAGTGTCTCCGTCCATCCCTTCAGTGTCGTCATCCGCCCCGACAGTGTCTCCATCTGTCTCGTCAGTGTCTCCATCCGTCTCGCCAGTGTCACCATCCGTTTCGCCAATGTCTCCGTCCGTCCCGCCAGCGTCTCCATCCGTCTCAACAATATCTCCATCCGTCCCTACAGTGTCTCCATCCGAACCTACAGTGTCTCCATCCGAACCTACAGTGTCTCCAACTTTCCCACCAGTGTCTTCGTCCGTCCCATCAGAATCTCCATCCGTCCCATCAGTGTCTCCATCCGTCCCACCAGTGTCTCCATCCGTCACATCAGTGTCTCCATCCGTCCCGCCAGTGTCTCTATCCGTCCCGCCAGTGTCTCCGACCGTCCCATCGGTGTCTCCATCCGTCCCTTCAGTGTCTCCGACCGTCCCGTCAGTGTCTCCACCCGCCCCTAGGGTGTCACCATCCGTCCCAACAGTGTCTTCAACCGTCACGTCAGTGTCTCCATCCGTCCCGTCAGTGTCTCCATCCGTCCCGCCGGTGTCACCATTCATCCCAACAGTGTCTTCAACCGTCCCGTCAGTGTCTCCATCCGTCCCGTCAGTGTCTCCATCCGTCCCGTCGGTGTCTCGATCCGTCCCTTCAGTGTCTGCATCAGTTGTCACGGTGTCTACACCTTCAGTGTCGCCTAGTTTGTCTCCATAAATGACATCATTGTTTCCATCAGTAGACACAGTCGGAGAATCAAGGACTCGGAGGGCCTCTAACTCTTTCTCAGAGATGGTACTGCCTGCATGTGTCGATACGATTACAATACGGTTAGGATTTTAGCTTACGATTTTGTAGCCACCTAGCAGTTGAACTAAGATTCATGTGCATTCTTGTATGGAATGGTTCATATAAAAGTAAAAAAAAAAACTAGAAAGGCCGACATTTGCTTGAGAGCAAATACAGCATATTTTAGCCGTCTCCCTCCTCATGTAACAATAGACTGTTACAAAATCACCCATGTGCAAAAATGGAACACCTCTGCTTAAAATGACTTCTAACTACTAATCACACTTATGAGCAAAAATGAATCTTACAAAACCTCCTTCAAGAATGGACTCTTCTAGTGCACCCCATGTAGAAAGTTAGAACAGACGACTGCAAAAACACTTCCGCTAAGTAATGGAATTTTGAATCATCAGCCGTCCAAAACCATATATGAAAAAAAAAACCTCTGTGCAAGAATCGACTCTTCCTGTTATACCCCTATGTAAATTGGAGCGATCCAAAAATACATCAGCTAAAATAGGACATCGACATAATCAACAAAGTCCACAAAATGAATTTAAAAGAATACCCCCTTCGTCGAAGAATGGAATCTCCCAGCACACCCTGTTTAAAATTTCACAATAGTCCAGAAATACTCAAAGTACATGGCCTTTTGTATAATAAGCAACCCAGTCCAAAACTAAATTTTAAAAAAGTCCCCCGTGCATGAATGGACTCTTCCAGATAACACCAGGCTTGCTGATTGGCTGCCGAATCCTCCTCATGTGAAGTCTTCAGGTGGGGGTCAACTTCCATTCAACAAATGGAATTCGGAATCATCACCCATGTCCAAAACTGAATTTTTTAAAAATCCCCCTATGTGCAAAAATGGACTGTCCCAGTAGTAGTCTTATGTCAAGTGGTTCAGTGCAAAAACACTTCCGCTAAAAAAAAAACATTGGCATTATCACCAAAGTCTAAAAGCAAATTTTAAAAAACACCCCCTGTCCAACAATGGACTCTTCCAGCAAAATGAGCTTGCTCATTGGCTGGTCATTAATTGGATTTACATTGTCCCCCAACCACCTGGATGTCTATGGACTAGGTAGGTAGGTAGATAATTGGATCTACCTGGCACACCTGTGGCCCTGACACACCAAAATGACCAAGAGGTTGTTGACCTCGGCACTTCAATCTCACATATCCAAAACTCTCCCACAAAAACCTCCTTAAGGAGCCATTTTGAAGTAATTTATACCAAATATTATACATGGATCCTTTGAATAAGTATCTAGGGCACCTCTGTCCCAAATTTCAGGTCATTTGGATGTAATACCATGGTACAGGGGGCCACATTATACAGTTTTGGTCCAAAAGTTGCAATAAAACCTTAATAAAATCATTTAAGGAGCAGATATGAAAAAAAATGAAAGAAAAAACACATTTTGGTATTGGCTCATTCTACCCTTGTGCCAAATTTCAGGTCATTCGGTCCAGGAACGGCGGAGATGAATCACTTTGAAGATTTGACAGGAGAAAGAAAGAAAGAAAGAAAGAAAGAAAGAAAGAAAGAAAGAAAGAAAGAAAGAAAGAAAGAAAGAAAGAAAGAAAGAAACATTACGAATACAATATATTTCACCATACTATGTATGGCTGAAATATAAAAACACCCTGATGATGATGTCTGACAGACATCGAAACGTTGGAAGTTAGTACAAATATGGTTGTGTAAGAAAGAACCTTACTATATGAGTATATATTAACGAATAAAATAAAAAGATATACATCATAGCCTGCAGGTGTGTGACGCCGAACGGCTAGGAATACCGGTAATAAAGATACAGATGCAGCGGTGTCAACGAGGGTGACGTGATTTACAATGTACCTCCTAGTACATTAGTGCAATTACTGATCAGTAAATGCCTGGCCGTAGCTAGCTAAAAGGTTCGCTTGATATGTCTTGATAGAAATTCCATATGGTAACTAAAAACGTATAGAGAGGTAGTTATTTGCGACAACGTTTTGCGCCAAATTCAAATGAACCATGTTTGGGTTATTAATTACCCTAAATGAAAAAAAAAGGCTAGTGACACTCAGCGCTACTCATGCGCATCCGTAGAAACACAACCTTGTTGGCTGGGTTTCATGACCCCATCACACAGGCCAAGCAACTCTCGGACCGGCCGCTAGGAGCGCAATTAAAACGTCCCATGCCTAGTGACTCAAAGCAGTCTTTTGTTACAACAGATTAGAATTGCCTAAAGCTAGGTCCTGACCTTAACGTTTTGGCTACTGCCTGTGTTTCGTGCTGCTGTCACAGTAAGGTTGACTGGATATGTTGATGTCCAGCGGCAGTTGAGCATAAAAGACCAAAACGGAAATAAATTCCTTTCAAATAGTTTGAAGCTACCCCACGAAGTAAGCCATATTCCGACAAATTTAACGTTAGCAAATACGGTTACACCTTTAATTTTCAACGTACTAAAATATTTAAATCCTGCGCTTCTGATTTATAGAGTGTACTTTTTGTAGGGTTACTGAATTATCCCTCCTCGGAATAACATGACCTAGCATTGATGACTGTTAAACATTCCGAGACAAAAAAAACACCGGCCCTGGCGTATAAACAGGAACAGTATAATCTGTACCCTACTCTTTACTGTAAATACCGCTTGAATCCTAACAACGGGAAGTAATATTAGACATTACAAATGGAGCACACCGAGTTTTCTCACAGTTTCTACGTGTTTTTCCCCCACCCCACCCCCATGAAATACAAATTTCCATATGAGTAAGGCGGCCCCAGACCCGCTCATATTGTGTTCGAGTACGGAAGCATGTGCTCAGCCGAATTCGAACCATGTCGGGTGATGTTTTTATTACGGAATTCGAACGGAACGCGTGTTCTGAACATGCGGTTTTTGCGACGTTAATTTTCAACGTAAAAACGCGCCGCAAGTGCTCCCTTTTCGGGTGGTGCCTCTGCGAAATACTAATGACTTGGAAGGCTTTAAGTTATTAATTAACACACAAATAACAATATAGAACTAACATTAGTAGTACTAAATGTTTTAAATATTATTAAATGTTTGGCTCAAAAACATTGTAATGGCAATCTAAAAATAGCCTCGGATAACAAAATGAGGTAGGCGTTAAAATATCATTGTGGGAGGTCTTGTTGCCACCTGTGCGTAAACTTAGGAAATAAACAGCCCTTCTTTAACCAAAATCTGTATTTCTAACCCCGAATCCAACAAGAGCAAAATACGATTACAATTAATTAATCTGTTTAAAGTAGAACGAATACTGAACAAAGTTATAAACCTTTCTTTTCCAATTCTGTTGTTGTTACTTTCCAATCGATTCCAATGCATAATATCAACATTCACGTTTCTACCTGCGTACATATAAAAATAGAAACTCTTGTGGGCAAAGCAAAATATAAAAGCACAATGCTTACCAGTCACTCCAGAAAAGAAGAGACCCGACAACACCAGAGAGAAGAATTTTCCGTACAGTTTCTCCATACCGACTTTTGTGCATAGAAAGTGCACAGATCTTAGAATGTAGAACTAAAGGAAGTAACGGATGGATAAATACAACTGACGTAAGACTCGGGGACTGCCATTGGTTAAACTAAATGTTGTTATCAAACTTGAGGACTGCCATTGGTCAATAATTGTTGTTATCACTGTCCGAGTTAGTGACGTTAGATACACGTACGCGAGAGGAATTTCTTCCTTAACCCTGTGGGGTAAGTTCCCACGACGGTGAGACTATCTTAACTGAGAAAAATTCTACTCCTTGGATTCTGTTGTCTTTGAAGTTTGGGGTAAACAAGATCGCAACGATAGAACCGTAGCTACCAAATTAATGCTGATATCTCACTAGATTTCAGTACGCTGGTTTTTCTTGGATTTGTAATGGGAATCTCATAAAAAGCGTAAAGGTTTTTCTAACAAGACAAAAAGAAAACACACGAAGCTTATATATAAATCTATTTGATTTTTTTATCGATGAAATTCGTCAAGCGTTTTCTTTTCAAATCGCCCTGACACAACTCTGACAACGCAGTGATATATCGCCTTTAGTAACCTAGGAAAGATCTTGGTCAATCATTACAACCGAATTGACATCGCTGTAAATTCTGGTGATACACTATAAAAATGATTAATGAACATATATATTTTAAATACGACAGCTATCATAATGCTAAGACAGGTAAATACAAAAAATGTTGCTTTTTGGTAAAAAAAGATAGTGACACTCACGTTTAGCCCAACCTGATTGTATTGAAGTTTTCTTATAATCCTACATTGTTTAATTAGTAGAATTTGATCATCCTATACTGTTTGATTAGTAGAATGTTAAGATTTATACTGTATTTTTTTCTTATTTGTGTTGTTTATAGTTGACTATAAAAAAGTCACTGTACTTTTGTGTAATGTCAATAAAGCTTCTGATATCTTAATCATGCGATATCGTTTACTCTGCCAAGGTTCAGTGGTCCGGACGATGCAAATTTTGTCATGACCTGTACAGTGCATTCAAGAAAGTATTCTGCGTGCTCTTGCAAAGTATGGTTGAATAGATGTAACGACGGTGCCTTGTTGAAAATCAAGGCACCGTGACGGAAGTAAATTTCTTTGAAAAAGTCCTGCCACGAGAAAAGCACGAGTACGAATTTAATGAACAGATAGAAGAAATCAGCGCAACGTTCATCCAAGTTTGTGTCTTCAGACAAGTAAGGACAACGAAAATGAACCTCAGATTGCAAAACTCATCTTGATATAAATTTGAAATATGAAGTCAAACAGTGTCGGGAACTGTCATTGGTCAATGATTGTTGTTTGACTCACATCACTGTCAAAGTTACCAATCCTAGCTACGAGTACGTGCTTAGAATTTCTTCCTTGGCCTGAGGGTAGGTTCACATAAAGTTTAGGTTATTTTGGGTAAAGAAACTTCATACTTTGGATTCTACTGTCTCTTGAAGTGAGACGTAAACAAGAAGGCAATGATAGTACATCAGCCGCCGTCATTTATCATTTGGCATGCCCAACACAGCAGGTCGCTGAAAATATGGATGAAATTGACCAAATAGACCCCCCCCCCCCAAAAAAAAAAACACCCGCGGAGTTGGTCATCTGTAGGGTATAGTTTGTGAGTACCATTAGGTCAAATTCTACTATCTATAGCGACATGTGGTGTCTGTAACAGCCCCTTTCCATTAGCGCGGTGCTCTCGCCGCGCTCTCTTTGCGTTCTTTCTTTCACATATCGCTTAACGAATTGAATAACAGAGAAACGAATCTTTTTTAAACTTTGTGCGTTCTTTTGTCTTTTTAGTCACACTTTTACGTTGTGTATGATAAACCTGTATTAGGGGCCACCTCTACAGAGGGGCCACCTGTCCATAGTGGCCACTTTTTGTCGGTCCCTTGGGTATTTTATCTACAAGTTGACACCTCTATACAGAGGCCACCTGTCTATAGTGGCCAAATTTGTCCGGTCCCTTGAGTGGCCGCTATAGACAGGTTTGACTGTACCCAGTGTGAAAGCGAAGGTTACATCCGGTGCAGGTCGCAGTGTTAGCGCAGCTCCGATCGCCGTCTGGTCGGAAAGGGGGCCTTAGAAGCTTACTGGCATAAGAAAGCTTTGAGAGTCTAGTCTATACTACTATCAGTGCTATATACGGAAATGACGTCGCTAATGATAGTACTGTTAAAAGGATAAATAATCGTATGCACGCAATTGAATATACGCGTGACAGACTTTTGCTCCGTTAATGGATGTTCTTTGGTCCAGAGGAAGATAAAATGGTTTTGTACATGGCTGCGCAAAAGCAATGTTTTGCTGGAATTACATAGTCACGTGGGGAACAGCTCCCTCTCTCACTTCATTGTGCAAAACAAGGATTGTCGGAGGCGACGCCTTGCGAACAGTTTGATTTCTGCAGTTGTCTTTTTTCACTGGGAGGGGTTAAGAGTGGACTTTCCTGTATTTTCTGAAAGCATAGAGATCTTAACACTCAAAATTCCTTAAACCTATCCCCAAAACGTTAAAGCATTCACATATACAATACATGAAAAATCATGGTAAGACACCCAATGGTATTTATAGGTGAGTTGTCGTGCTATGTTGCTAAGCAAACATGATAAAGCACAATGCATTATTGATTTACTTTAGGCCCTCCAATACGACACTATATACAAAACAGAGCATAGACCAACAGTTTTTAGTATGAAAAAGTACCATTAGTTTTGTCTGCCTGCAAATGACTCATAAATTCTGTTTTAAACAAAGCGTTGCCGCTCAAAGAGCAACTTTACAGTCAAGATTGGCCTGCAATAAATATTCTTTAAGTATTTGAAAACACGCGCTGACTAAATAGTTCAAGGATCATTGCATCAATCTCAAAGATAAGTTCTCTACTAATGAATATATGGAGAGTGAGTCTGCGCGATAGGGCAGGAGAACCTGGGGACTGGTTTACTCGTGGCATCTAAACAGTTGTAGTGGGAGGTTGGCTGTGATAATCACTATTTCCATCTGAGACTGTAACCCTTGCAGGGATTTTCTGACTCTGTTGTAGATGACATGAACAAGGTAAGCGCAACAGTTCAGCATAAATTTCTCTGAGTTAAATGCACGGTAAAGGTTTTTTTGGCATAACATAGCAGGTTTGTGTTAATATATATATCATATCCAGGTCGTACTTGGATTCGATGTCGGCGTTGGGTAATCTCTACCAGACTCCGAGTCGCTGGAAAAAACGCGGGTATGAGAGTACGAAAGCCGTAGGGCGATCTGACTAGCGGTCGGGCCGAGACGGAGGCCGATACTTTGTGTACAAGCTGCATATCTTGACACGTGTAATTAATCCAATGACACCGGGCCCCGGTTCATTTAACTCTTAGTTAAAACCGGCAAATAGATGCCTTGACCTGCCTGAGGGGTATATCGATGGATTCTCCCCTGTAAACATTCCACTGGAGTAAATGTGCGGCTTCGGAGCCCGGCAGGGGCTGCATCTGCTGCGGGTACCGGTGTAATTGGGACCCTAGACTAGGCAGTAAATGAACAGCGTAAATCTAAGGGCACAACCTGGCGTACGTGCAATTTGTCCGTATACTCTTTTGAGAGGCCACGTGTTTCTTAAAACGTTCAGGCTGTACATGGCAGGCGCGTCGCCCGCATGGGCACGTATACGGACGGGAGTGAATTCGCAGGCCGATGGCACACACTGTTTCAAAATCCGTCGGATTCTCTACGTGTTCGTACGGAGGCGGTACTCACAACTTACGGATCGCAAAAGATTGCCCACGTTTTGGCACAAAGTATTTGCATCTACGGCGGGTTGTGCCCTTAGCTTTAGCCTCAAGCGTCACAATGCATCTAAACCATTGGCCGTTTAGTATTACAGAGCCCGTTTCCATATAATATAGATGTCTCTCATGCAACGCAGCATAAAAATATTGTGTTATTGAGAGAATTAGAAAACAAGTGTTTGTGCACGTGGCGTATCTGTCATTTTACAAGGAGGACGACTGGCCCCTACTATTTTGCAGTAGGTAGTAACGTGCTTGAGGTATGGCTCTCGTTAAAGGGGCATTTCACTGCAGAAGAGAGTGTTATTTCCCAATAGATAATGTATCAATGAATACATGATCAGCCGACCTTTTATGGAATTCCACTTGTGGCGAATTATGCAACGTGTGTTTGTAAAACAATATGACATCCACTAAACCCATGCAGACCCTACCCATGTATTCCCTATACGTGTAGACACTTCCTTTATCGTAAATATTTTCGGCATAAATGAGGGGCGCTAAGCACACCAAGAAGGTCAATTGTTCACAAGATATCGAAGAACACATATCAAAACGTGTTTTTCTAAGCGCCCCTGAAATTAGCTTTGTATCCTAACTTACGTCAGGCGTTGTCAGGCACATTGTATTCAGCCATAGGCTAAGATTTATTTAATTCAATTAGAGGGTACTTAGGGAGTTTTGTAGAAGACTAAATGCCTTTTTTATGCGCGTGGGGCTAATGGGTTCTCTATCGTATAATGGTACGTAGCATACATTTGCCACTTCTACAATTAATATATATCGGAAAATAACAGTCCCGTGTGGAGTGGAATGCCCCTTTAAAGCGGGACTAACGTCCTATCCGAGAGAAGTTCCTAACCGAAGCTAGGTACTCATATTTATCTAAGTAAAGTGAGGAAATTTGGGTAAAGTGCATTAATTTATCTGTGTTTTGCCTGGGGTTTTAGACTAGAATGAAATGACCGTAGTTGCAAGTAAGCGAAACTTTACCGACACGTCAGAAACCAAACAGCTCAACAATTCCTAATTTGTTATTTGTAATAAAATTTTATCATTTTTGCCAAAAGGTCAAAGGGGTAATAAATGGCCAATATCTTAATAACGATCTCACTATAAAGTTCATAAAATGTAAAGAAAGAGACCGCTTGACAACACATAAATTATTTGCAATTTGGCCTGTATAATGGCAAACAATAATGTTCACAGTCAACAGTTGTAAAAGCATAACAATGCAATGTACATTTTGTATAGGCAAAACAATAACCTGTTCAGTTTTATTAACAGTTGTTATATGCACAATGCAGTGTATTTTTCAACAGTAATAGTTTATATGGTAAACAGTCGCGGTGGTAATACAACTGTGAACTAACAAACAAATATGAGGTGCAGTGTTAACAGAGTCCTAAACTCCAGAAGACAGTGTTATTCATCGATATGTAAATTAATTTTAGGGATTAAAATGCACAATACTTTGGATTATAGATACTAGTACCCACTAGTCCCACGAGCATAAAAAGCATTCGGTATTCTACTAAAACGTGAACAATGTAGTGTAGACTTCACTATTTATACGCACGACAGTAGGGTTTACAGTTTAACAGTTGTAATACGCATTAAGTAAACTAAAGGCATACAGTTAAACAGTTGTTATGCGCACAACAATATAAAAAAGAGTTAAACAGATCCGCAAAATATAGTATAGGTTAAACAGTTTTACACACAGCAGTAAGGTGTGCAGTTTTATAGGGCCTTCACACTGAAACTGAATCAACATGAATCAAGCAGAACCAGGCAGAATGTATTATTTGCAAAATTCATGCCACATTCGGGGCCTTTCGGGTGGGAATTCTAAATGGGCCTTAAATCCCCTTCACATGAGCTTGAGTAGGAATGAGCCAGAATGCCGTCAGAATGAAAATTCTTTTCTATTCCTGTACATTCGTAGTGTATTCTAGACATTCCGACTACATTCCATATATTCTTTCGGACACATTCGGGCAGGATTTAAGATGGCTTGCCGGTTCGATTCTCCATCGAATGAGATAACAATGTTTCGAATAATGTTGGAATGCCACAGAATGCGGTCAGACTGCAATTAGAATAATTGTTTATGTTTATTGCAAATTCTTGCCGCGGGCTAATTGCAGGCACAAACAACATGTAAAATAAGGAAAATACAAAGGTATTAGAATACACTTAGAATCTACTATGAATACCATTCGATATTTTTCCACTTCGAACGCACCTGAACAGTTTTCAACATGTCAAAAACTTTCGAGCTAAACAAAAGACAAGGCACAATAACTGGAATTCAGTTAGAACGCACTGCGAATTACCAGAAATTGCGAGGAATAGAAAAGAATTTTCATTCCGACGGCATTCCGGCTCATTCGTGCTCTCGTGTGAAGGGGGCTTAACAGTTGTTAAACGCGAAACGATAGAATGTGCAGTTATACAGTCATCTATATATGCATGTGGGCTTATAGGATTGAACAGAATGACTATGAGCGTGTTTCATTGTGAGTCTGAAGCCCTTGTTCAACTTACAAACGCCACAGGACCTTTCCGCGATTTCATCCCAACTTTTTCCGTCCGGTTAAAAGTTGACGTCGTCTTGGTACTAGACGTCTATACCTTTCACCACTTGTGTGTCACAACTAGTACTGCTTTATGACATACAATTGAAATCACTAATGCTATATAGTATTGGGCCTACCTTCAGCCATCCAACCGTCCTTATGTCTAACCAAAGTCGACCTTAACTGCATACCACGTTAGCATATACAAGTACAACACGACTTTGAATTCACCTTATGATATAGCATTTATATAACGCTCTTTTCCTGTATATCTACACGTTAACTACCACTGAGAGGCAGCTTTTATACGGATCTTGTTTTTTTTTCTTATGCGATTGTATGCATTATGTGTGAAATACACCGTGGTTAGTACGCAATCTATCTGATAAAGGTAGTCACATTGTTTTCTTCTTTTTGTCCATCAGGATGAGGGCTGCCATAGCGTTCGTCTGCCTGGCAGTTCTTGCTGTAATACCAGACTCACAGTGAGTTTTCCTTACAATACGTATCTTCACTCACTGCGTGCCACTTCAAAAACCTAAATTTGTTTTATGTTGTTACATATTGTTTTATTACAAGCAATCTGGTTGTACTATACGCGTAAATTGGGCATTTCTTTATTTACGCAAAGTATCATTGCTATGTGACATAGCCTACAGGTGCATGTGTGAGCCAAAAAGGATTCGATTTTCAATTTTGATTTTCTTCTTTATTTGATTTTTTCTACTAATATCTTGCTTCGCAGATGCTCCACGTGTTTCCAGACCTACCAGTGCTCCGTTTCCCAAACCTATCGCCAGAGTTACCAGGTTAACTGTGGCACCTGGGGATGGGACTGGCAGAGATGTACAAGATACAGGTAAATGTAGATACCTAAAATAGAGCACTTTTGTATCAAATCCCAGGAACAATAGACTTCTTAAAGCGATGGCTTTTGTTCTTCGCCTGGAGGTCTAACTGGCGGGTTTGTTGAAACAATTAGGCTAAGGGTCTCTAAAGCTAGAAGTCTGTGAAGAAGGCTAACCAGGACGGGTCATGTACTGAAAATGTAGTGGCATACCATCTTGAGAAACCGGCTGAAGGCGTTCCGGTATTGGGAGGAGGTAGTATATTACCTCCAAAGCTTCAGATATATTTCGTATTGCTCAGATTATATGTTGCCAATCCAGGTTTTCGTGCGATTCACCTTAAAGTTAATCTTAAACGTTAAGCTTGGAAGTTTAGGACCGAAATTAGTGATATTGGCTTTAGAATGCCAGACCGTGACTCTGTATCAAAGACGGATGTTAGCCCTTGTTATGTTAATTAGATACTTACAAAACCTCGTATACATGTATTTTATCACATTTTCAGGATCGCCTACCGCAGGGCATATTCCACCTGTCGACGATGCTGTACTGGGTACACGGGAAGCTCATGTACAGGTATGTACACGGACGTGAAACGAAACTGATATCTTTTTACTGTTCAGGTTGAAATTTTCCTTATTCGACAAGGTACTTGTTATCTTTTATGTTTATTCAATATTTCGTAGTAACAGGATTATAAAGATAATATTTTGAAATAATATGAGTTGATTTGGTGGCATTGGTCATTGAAAGTCATTGCTGTAGTTTCAAGGTTATTTACAAGGAAGCCTAAACTTGACCTTGACCTTCATTTTCCTAAGACATAGTAAATATCACAATTCAGTCAGCCCTTCTTCCAACATAGTAGTAGTAGTAGTAGTCGTCTACTGTGTTCTGTTGATGCAGTGGTCTGGACACTCTGCATCAACAATCAGTCTTTCTTAATCTTTCTCCACTGCGTCCTATTCATCGTCAGCTTCCTGAGCTCCCGCAGGTTTCTTTCTGACCGCATTGGTCCAAGTCCTCTTTCCTTAGGGTCTGCCCTTATTGTGTCCATTAGGTTCGTACAGTGCCTTACGATAAATATCCGGAAACAGAAACATGCAACACGCAAAGACCCGAGCACACATCAAACGCACAGACGTGCTCATAACTGTAGGTCCATTTGTCATTGAGGTAAAAAAATCTATAGTATTCATTTGTAGGACTATAAATTGCAAAAAAATTACATAACGTTCTTATTGTTTGGTTTTACGCTTTAAACATCTTAATTTTGAGGGATTTTACTGCTAGAAACAGTAAGCTGTGTACAATAGGTTAATATGACCAATGCATTTCAAAAGAGAACGAATTTGTCAAAAATGAATAAAGAAATATATGACGAGCTCGAGTATTTTCTAGATCGCAACGAATGCGCCAGCAGCAATGGGGGCTGTGCCCACAACTGTGTGAATACAGTAGGGAGTTACCGGTGCACATGTCGACCTGGATACCAGCTATATTCATCCCTATACTGCCGAGGTAAGCTGCGACTATGACCGAAAATAGATTCAGGCATGACTGTCTGGATACTGCTAGATGGAGTCGAAAGTTTGAGAAAGTTTTATTGCAGTTTAACTTAATTGTTGATTTCAAATTACTTTTGTCAACTTATCTAGCAAGTTGAAACCTTTCAGGTTAGGATATATTATATAGCTTGTTACTTTATAACTGCAGCCTTACAAAAGGGGAGTGCTCAAACGTAACGGAAATGTATCAAAAAAGATATTATATCTTACAAGTCTAAACCGTCAGAGGCACTGTATTTAAAATGGCAATTGCGATTGGTTGTAAGTGAACACGCAGTCGTGTCAAAGCCTATGTACATCAGTAATATCGGTTCCATCTATATCAATTATAACATAGATAAAAATGTAAAGATGTAATATTCATCTAATTTACGAATACGGAAAGGTTTCGAAAAGGTCAAACCCGCTAGTCTTAGTGACCTCTAGGAGACGTAGACACCAAGCATTTAAATCTTCTTTCCGTAGGTCGGAAAGTATACTCAGATATGATTTTTCGTGGTGTGACTTGAATGATCAACAGTTAATGAATGATTTCGTCCCTACAGATGTAAACGAATGCTCTAGCAACAACGGTGGGTGTGATCACATCTGCACTAATACCGCGGGAAGTTATTACTGTACCTGCCGGCCTGGTTACCACCTGTCAGGGACGCATCAATGTATTGGTATGTTAAGATTCCTTTATCAATCTAACGCTACTTTATGAATGTTTATATTAATGGTTTGGTTAGGTGACGAGGATATCAAATTGTCTAATGATTTGTGCTAACATTTCGCAGTTTTAAACTCGCGTCCTGTATCTCTGATCAATTCGCCACTAACCAGTTGTAAGCCGATACGCTCTCGTGTTGTCTAATCGGAGATGTTTTCATAAATAACGCATGGTTATTAACCATATTCAGACAAGGGATGCTTTTGAGGCCCACGTCTCAAAAGACTAACGCTAGAGCGTCAACATTTGGTTACTTTTCATAAGATATAGTTGGCAACAATTGTAATGCATGTAAGACAATGGGTGTGATTTAGAAAGAAAACCTGGAAAATGGTTTGCTAAAACCATTTATAAAATATGTTTTTCGAAACCCGTCGTCATGGCAATGAAAAAAACACTATGTAATCATCTACAAACAATTATCATTAAGTCCCCCAAAGACGTCTCTACAGTCATTTCTGCGTTTAAACTTGTGTATCAAGTTCCAGATTTTTTTTTTATTGCAACATATAAGTACATAACATGATGGCGACACACTCAAGCTTGACACGCCGTCATCAAGTTCGTCAAAATGTTTTTGAGATTTGCACTGCGCGATGATTGATTGATTGGATTGTGATATATAAATGCAACTCGGCTCAATAGACTAATTACCCTTCTTACCTATGCTAAAAGGATGATTTGGACCTAGGTGAAGGAAGAAAGGCTTCTACGACGTAGACTCTACATACTAGGGAAATGCGTGCCTGGTACAACCCAGGACCTTCACCTACCAAAGAAGTCTAGTTGAAAAACAACGCTTTAATAACACAAAAGAAATCAATAGCCAGTGACTTAATCTTATCGTAACCGTTAGCCATAAACCTATAAATTAGAGCATAAGCACTAGCAAACCGACAAGAGAATGGATGATAAATACCTTTATGAGTGATATAAAAAGATAAACATTTATAAGCATTATAAAAAAATATAAATCATACCTATTACCAGCAGATTCATTGGTTTCTTTGAAATATGATTATATTATGTGTGTACAATACTCTTCGTCCTAGGTGACTCAGATGACAATGAGTGTGAAGTAGAGAACGGTGGATGTCAGCAAATCTGCGTCAACACTGATGGAAGTTACTATTGTTCCTGTCAACCCGGATATGCCTTGGATGCCAACGGTGTTACCTGCAGCGGTACGAAAGTCTCGAGTGATGACTTTAATAGAAATGGTTATTTTAAATAGTGCTCTTTGATCATTCTGTCTATGTCTACACACACACACACACACACACACACACACACACACACACACACACACACACACACACGCACACGTACAGACACACACAAATGAACAAAGGAGCGAATAAACAAAAATCAATTAACCCTATCTTCCATGAGCTGTTGGGTATATTTCACCTTAACGTACCTTATTAAAACTGATGCATCATGCAGAGGATGATAGATTTATTTACAATGTTTTGACTTTAGTCCCCAAGGTGTATTGTGTTTGCACAACAGCTTTATTGGTAGGCAAATTTAAAACAGAGCACTATTTTCTTTTCACAGAAGTAAATGAGTGCCGTTCAAACGAACTGCAAGATTGTCACTACTGCATCAACACCCCTGGTTCGTTTCGCTGTACTTGTCGAGACGGACACAGGCTTGTCAATGGGAAAGAATGCCGTGGTAAGCTTTTAATTCACTAGTTAACTTAAATACTGGTGAAAGCATGTTAAGAGAGGAATAACCTGGCAATTGGTAAATTCTAGGGTGATCGGTCTTTGCTGTCATCGGAAAATTCCACTTCAAATATACCTTATCTGCGTAATTCTACAGTTAGAAACACAGAAGTTATCAAGCAATCTATTATGGCATTTCAAAAATGACATGTTTTATATGCAGATGTTGACCTATACCCATACGGGATTGAGGTTGGTAGTAGTTCGGAGCACTGGCACAGCTACTACTACCACAGTTGTAAAAGGCAGACTCTACCGATGGAGGGTTTTCGATTTTTTGGACGCCGTCACCTTTACATACACGTAAGTTATAACGAAATTTATTTCTGATCGTTCGTGATGTAACATTAACACAGTTGTCATGGTCCCTACACCTAACAGTTGGTATACCATACAATGTGTTTTAGTCCTTTGTTCAACCTTCCTGACCACTTAGCTTTCATACTGAAGGTAACTTTTTTTGGAAAAAAAAATGTATTCGCTCGCTCCCATCAGTTTTGGAGTTCCCAGGGGATGTCATACATATCAAATCAACATGGCTTTATATCGTATCACAAATTCAAACAATCATCCTGCCATATGAAATGTGTCAATTTCAATGTTGAAGAAAAACTTAATACCTAATTCTCTACGAGTTTCAGAGTTTTGTTCATTTATTTCTTATTATCGTAAAGTTATCTCTAGTTCTGCCCAACTGAATGAGTTTATCTTTTTCCCTGCAAGACTACCCAAATATGGACACTGGTCCGACCAGAAAAACTTTGTCATCCTGCGTGTCTGCGGTTGCACAATTTTCCGATACACATCAAGTCTCTCCTAATTTACCATGAAGAAATTTCTACAGAATGAAACACGTTGACCGAATACATTACCTCGATTATCCTAGAAGTCAATGAGTGTACCTGTAAGTGTAACAAGAAATCATTTGCTTTAACATCATTTTTTTATTCCCTAAATAGATTTGTGACAACGGAATCGTTTCCTTCGACATGATTCGGCGACCGTACTGGCCAATCAGGCTCACGAGTCATCAGTGGATGTACTCCGCTGTTATCGCGCCCTTTCTCGCAAATTCCCGCCCGCTGAGCCCAATTGACAACGCTTTCCATCTGGGTACAAAACTCTTCTACGGGCTGTACGCAAAGAACGACGGGAACTCTCACACAACGGCCGTTCTCAATCGTGCACGTGACGATGGCCGCTCTACAAGAGGGTTTTATCTTCCATGTAAGATTTATTATACCTTTTTTTGAAATATGCTGTAATTAAGGGTTAATGACCCGCCCCGAGGCGTATATGATGTCATAACGCTTGGTCCTTTGCTATAACCACCGAATGAAACCACCGAGTGAGCGAAGATGACACCATGTACACCGAGGAACAGGCGGATCATTAACGTTATTATCATATAGCCTACCCAAACTTGCAAACTCCTGGTACTATACGTGTGAATTCCGTTGTCGAATTTCTGAAAATTCACATTTGTTCTTTGGTACATACATTTGTAAGGAGACTACAGATTACATTTTGAAATCAAAATTTCTACAGAAAATATTCGAAACACTGCAGTTTTTGGCTTTTAAGAACAAGAAAACCCATTACCAGTGTTAACGGAAGGAGCCATCCCCCTCTTGCAGTCTATACTTATTCCCTCTGCTCCTGCTCTGTTTCGCTCCTTTTGATTGGCCAATGCCTGCATATCCCTCATTTTCCTGTGTGTATTGCTCACTGCTGCCGGTGTCGATGCAAATCGACAACGGTGCAGGTGTCGATTCATTCTGACCAATCAGAAGGAGCGAACACGCCGGCCTGGTCGGAATCTATATGTTACTGCGTCATAACCAACGTGGAACGGGGCCTTCTGATTGGTTCGCGGCGCCTGGCTATATGATAATATAGGGTTAATGACCTACCTCGAGGTGTATATTGTGTTATAAGGCATATTCATTTGCTATAACAACCGAATAAATCCACCGAATAAGCGAAGTGAACGAGGTAGATCTATGAGATTTATATGGCAAATGACCGGGCCTTAGAACCACCATCTTCAGGTCAACATATTGTAAGTTAGAATACAGAAATAGTGTACATAGCATAGTAAAATTGTTAATAAGGTACGTTTTGTAAGTTTTTTGATTATGTATACATCATAGCATTTTCGCTCTTGTAGTAGACATATAAGTTTAATTCCTATCTTAATTCATTATTTTATTATCCGTATACATCAGCTTACGGTCGATTAAAAGGCTATGGGACTAACTAACTAACTAACTATGCATCACATTTTATGTATTACTCTATTGTATTGTACAACTAAACCTGTTTTTTCTATTGTGTATTGTATTATGTACTAGTGTTTTATTGTTGAAATAAAAGAAATTTATTTCAAATGATGTATTTATGTATTTTATTGTGGAAATTAACAAAGAAACTTCTTTTCTTTTAATTAAAATATAATGCTTTTTGTAAACTTAGATTATGACCCAGTGTGGGCAGTGGTGGTGACATGGACTAACGTCGTACCTGACCCCCATATCTGCCCTGGAGGATTCTGTCCTGTCGACAATAGCAGGCTTCCGGTGAGTTTTTACTAAGTGATTTTTAAAAATATTTACTATAGTCATTATGATTTGTCAAAATATATGTATCAATTTGTACTAAAGAGCTGCATTATGATGATATAATGTTCTTTTCTTTCTCAAAAATAAACCCTCAGAGGAATAGCTTCCAGTTGGTACTGTCAACCGACGGGACACATTCGTTTGCTCACTTCATTTATCCCACGATGAAGATTGGTTGGGCAAGTCCAGGTATTACTCTTCTATTTATGTATCACTCTTGTTTATTACTATTTGCCTTTTCAACTGAGCCCCATTTTTGACATTTGTAAAAGAGTTACAGCGTTGACGAGTCAGATGGAAAGACGAATATATATGTACTAGTATTGGGTTTTGGTCGTTTCTCCATATTGTCGGTTCGCCACAGCACTTTTCGCTACGGTTCTTGTCGCAACGTGACAAAAGTCATTTCGCTACATCTCAATGTTTTTTTTTTTATTATTAGACTAAATGAAAAAATCACATTTCAATTAAACAAGACGACTTGTTCAATATGACAGAACAGCTTCTACATGTGGTGAAATAAATGTGTATCCTAACTTGTACATAAATATGCATTTTGATTTTTAAATGAAAGTGATGTGCAGGAGACTCTGAACTTTCGGTTCAAAGTCGTTGTTTATTTTTAGAAAATGCGCATTTACAATTACCATTTTCTTTTCCTAACTTTAGATGAACTGTTGGGTCAAACTAGTCGACCAAATGCAATCGCAGTGGCTGGATATAACTCCGGCCAGGGCTACTGGTTGAACAATGCCATTGACATGGCGTACTCGGGAACAATGAGGATGAAGAGGGCATGGTCTACATATGGAGGTATTTATGATAAAACTGTGCCATTACAGTTACATGGTATGAGACATTGATCAAATCTATCAGAGTTTTTCATTGACATTTTTAGAATTACAGTTCGCGGATATATCTAAAAGTCATGACTGTAAACTATAAAGTTAAACTACAAGAGTGGGAGACGTAAGTAAGAGTACCTATCGAATAGCAATGGCAATACAGTTAAACCTGCACAAGCGACTACTTCTTCAAGCCGACTTGGTCATTACGATCACTTTTTCTCCGTTCCTTCAATAATGTCCCCATTGACGTTTGTTTGTTTGTAAGCATAAAGAGATCTTTTCAAGGCAATCACCTGGCTAACGCGACCACGACCGCCAAAAATTGGGTCTGAGGTAATAACTCTTTAAGATACGTTTGATATTTTCTTTTATATTTCGCCAACAGGTCATTGGAGCTACCCTCTTCAAGCACAGAACAACCCGTTTGTGCCTCAACCGTCTGTGCTGCAGTGCGCTTTGTGGATCAGGAGACAGCAGGATGACAGGGGACTTGACTGGTTTCTACGAAACGTCTACAACTGGCTGCGCTGGGCATACACGTGCCCCTGTACTGCAGAACAAGCATACCATGACAACACGTAAGTCTAATAACCTTTGTAGTATCATATAGATATTGTATGATACCCTTTTTAACATACCTGTAATTTGGCATGATAACTATATGCGGAAGCCAAATGTAAACATTGACGAAGGTCATTACCATGCACCGGTCACACATGCATACTATGCGCGAAGGCTTATTATTACAAAAATATTAATCTCATCATCATCATCATGCATCATAGGTCGACGTGCTTACACAAGACGGGGTTATACCTTTACGGGGTGATATACCCTTTCGAAAAGCTGAAGACTAGACGGGGATGCGCCAGGCCTCCCGTCCGGGTGATTTGTAGTGAATCGCAGAAGGATTTGCACCAACGCACGCGTATAGCTCTCCCAGGCACTGGACCTCCATTTAACGTCCTATCCGAGGGACGGCCCTAGCCAAAGCTAGGCACTCATTTTCATCTAAGTAGACTGGGGAAAGCGGTGTAAAGTGCCTTTCCTAAGGGCACAAGATCGGTAACACAGCAGCCGGATTCGAACTCGTGACCAAACACGATGTCGCTGCGCTACGCGATCTCACCTATTTATTAATATTAATCTAAAATAAGAAAATATATATTTTAGGTACAGCTACAGCATCTCGCGACCCTGTGCTGAAAGTAGGAGACGGTACGTGTTCACCTACGGGGGTAGACGGTACTCTATCAGCCGTACATGCTGCTACAGTCCTGCCTACTACTGGTGGCAAACACGTGTCGTGTGGCGGGGATGGTGGTGGTCACGTCACCAGGTGACTTACTTAAGACGGAGGATTGGTGGCGGAAGGCTGCTGAGGGGATCGCAAGGAGGACATTTGATTGTCGTAAGGCGAACGTTTACGACGTTTATTTCTGAATTCTCGATCGATCTAAATAGGTAAACTATGAAAATAACTCTATATTCAGGAAGTTGATGGGAGCGACTCAAATTTCTAGATATGACAGAATATTTTAGTTTATGTACCAATTGTATACAATATAGACGCTATTTGTAGGGCTTTCTATTTTGTAAGGTGTTCTTTAAGAGCCGAAAATTCCATTCAGTTAAGTTTCTTGAGCTGGAGAAGTTCATTTTTCTTACATCGCAATTAACGTATTAACTTTCATACCAATACGTCTAAAAGACGTCAAAACAAGTAAAGCGTAATCTCTTTTAGGAGAGTACCTTCATATAACACGTGTTCAACTTTCTCCGAATGTATCCCTTATTTTATAAGTAGGTTCTAAAATTGTTATCAATTCGACTAAAATATTACCTTTGTTTATTCATAAAAGCTCAAATCGGCCAGCAATCCGCTTTTCATTCATGTTATAAGGGAACGGGCAAGATTCGAAGTATATAACAGAGATAGTGTTTTTATCGTTTAAAGTCCTTATGAGTCTTCTAAGTCCTTTTGTCCCTGTCAGAACAACCGTTGGAGTGATGAGCTGGCACATCGTCAGTGCTGCGTTGACTCCAGCAGGCTGAGGTCCGGATGGTACTGTCACAGGTTCTCTCAGTACCGCCCGTGGTCCGTGCCGTCTTCGGGAAATCCGTGCCGACAATATCCACTTCATATAGGTTTGTACCCATGCGCAATGTGTTACAAATAATGGCACTAATCAATGCAAAATACAAATTAAATTATGACATTAAAATAGAATAGCTACTAATTTCTTGCTGCAATGTATTAATCCTAAACACAGACGTTTGTACAAGGTGTAAACACTTTTGGTATTAGTAAAGAATGTCGGACACTTCGGCACATGGACACTTCGGCCCCCTGGCAATCAGGGCATTTCGGCCCCAAGCCGAGGACACTTCGGCCCCAAGCCGAGGACACTTCGGCCCAAAGCCGAGGACACTTCGGCCCCGAGTCACTCCACGATAGTTATCTAACACGTAGCCTGAGTTGACTAAATAACGTATGATTCTAGGACGTATGATTTTACTTGTACAATATATGATATAGTGTTCTCCTGTCTACTCGAGGAAATCGTCATTAGTGATAGCGATTTCTTTTGCGTTTTCGGGGCATGAAGATCCCTTTTTGCTCCGGTTTTCTGCATGACCCTAGCTTACCTGAAGTCTTACCTACTGCGATGTATAGTTAGCCTTCTTAAACAGTCCTATAAAGTACTCCACAACGCGACCTGTTACAGATATTTTTTTTAATGTACAACATAAGTAACTTACATGTACAGCTTAAAAATGAATCTACTGCTCAAAGCACCCGACTAGCATTAACTGTTCATCGTAAATATAGAAATCAATGTCCTTACAACTGCGAGCTACGAGGTTAATTTGTACATTGCATAGCATGCCCACGCACACAGGAACTAGCAGGGCCGAAGTGTCCTCTGAGCCTGGGCCGAAGTGTCCTAGACTTGGGGCCGAAGTGTCCTGGACTTGGGGCCGAAGTGTCCTGGACTTGGGGACGAAATATCCGGGCCGAAGTGTCCATGTGCCGAACTGTCCTGATACCTTAGTAAACACCAAATGTGCAAATATGTGTAAACGTAAACGTTTCAAACAGCTTCCATTGTTTTTCTTCAGTTATTGAAAAAAAACAACCCTATGAAACCAAGTTCTGTATTCTTTTACTGAAGAAACACAGTTGATGCTGTTTAAAATTTCTGAATGAATTATATATTTATACTAGCAGTAATGACTGATTTAAATACATGTTTCATACTTCAAGTCATTAATTTATCGTACAAAGTCACAGTCAGTGAACAGGGAAGACGATTCAACAATTAAGTTTTGCGATAAACAAAGCAGACATCATCATGAATTATAATGTATTCACTCACTGACGCATTGTTTAATTGTCAGCAAAAATCTTTCTAAATCACCTTCAATTTTCACTGTGATGTCAGGGAAGGAATCCAAACTGCAACACCTGTAGTCAGTATTTGAATTATAATATGCCATAATATTCTATAACATCAGAAAAGCTGAAAGTTTTGTAAAAATGCCAGGCTTTAATGAATCTTATTCAGATTGAATACAATCAAATGCTGTATTAAGGTGTTATTAGCTTAACAATCTAATTTCACTTAAAGTTATACATTGTTAATGTTTTCTTTAAGGCTGGATCCGTGCCTGGGGAGACCCCCATATCACCACACTGGACGGAGTGCGGTACGCCTTTAACGGGCTAGGGGAGTTCGTGGTGGTGGATGTGGACAACGGGGAACATCAGGTGCAGGGAAGGACATGCTTTGCGAAAGGTAACACTTTCAATTTTGGCACTCAACTTGTACATATTTTGCTTTTCACGTTTGCCTTTGTTTCAAATGGGCCTTAGGGTGCCTGAAATAAAGTAAAAAAAGACTACTGGAGAAAGAGGTCTGGCGAGAAGTACTAGTTTGGGAAGAGTATATCTGCGTGCAGATAGCAGAAAAAAATGGGCAACAGCTTATGTACAAAGAGATGACTTGTAACGAAGAAGTTATTGCACATGTTTGAGGGATAAGCACCGAGCTTGCTAACAGATCCATTTCTTCTTTGAAATATTTAGGAAGAAGAACAAGGAAGGGATATTATCTACGGACATAATTTGCCTTGCTCACATTTATCATAGGAGATTTAAACTGTGAATCCCTACCGCAACGCTTTGTTCGAGTACATATCTGTAAAATGGACACAGCGGTGCCTATAATGATAGCTTTTTTTCTACTTGCACAGACGACTACAATGTGGCACTGCACTCAAGTTAGTAACGTATAATAACAGTGTCGCATACACAGTACATTTAGAAGGTACGAGTAGTTTTCTTTTACCTTCCCGACCAAAGCCTGGTACCCATTGGTACATCTGGGTGAAGTGAGGAAGGTCGTGTAAATGGATTCAAGATGGCGGACGGACGCGGACACGCGTCGTTAGCTCTCCGTATGTGACTTAGTTTGGAGTACCATAATACTACATGGAGTAAGGTATTTTAGTGCATATGTGAGTCTATCTTAACGTCTCACGTATTCTATAATTTTGAGGATTTTTGATAACATCTGTAACGACAGAGGAACATTGAAATATGGGAGCCGAGTCCAAGACGCCCAAGGGTAAGACGCCCACGACGAAACCATGGAATATCAATCTCTCCAAAGTCCCGCTGGACGAAACCCTGGCCTTCGACTACGAAGACGTGGAAAGGTCTCGACTGTGTGGAGTGAAACTGCGGACAAGCCAGCTAGACAAGTGGATTCAACTTCACAAGGACAACTTTGACAAGAACTTTGAAGACCACAAAGGAACAACAGTGACCTGGAAATCCACGCAAGGCACAACAAGCTTGTCCGTCAACTTCTCATCGGCAACAAAGACAGGTAAAAGCCTTCTATCAGTTCACTTTTACCACAAGAAGAATGGTCTAATGGTTCAGGGTCAAAGAACCAAGTGGTGGGTAGATTTACTGTACCCTGAACTGAAAAACAATGTAACAATGCTTGACAAACGTACAAGGGCAAGCGCCAAAGATGGCGTCCAACGCGTGAGGGACGCCGTCAATAGCTTCCAGACAATCTCTACAGAACAGCCCTTGCCCAAGACACCATGTCCATCCAATGTGACTGAGACACCGACTATGCCCAAATCCACCGCTCCACGAACATTAGAGGGTCTTGAAACCCCAACTGGTAGCAGTTTCACAGAACAGCTGCAACAGGATTTTGTAAATGGCGCCCAAAGTGCCGGTGACGCCATAACCGGTGACTCACGCGACCCCCCAGTGACATCCGGCGTAACTTCTGAAACAAACGAGTCAAGTGACACACGTAACGTAACACTAACAGGTACATCGAACTCTCCAGTAGAAGTGTATCTAGAACGTGTGATTTCTGTTGAAAAGTCCATAAAAGCGAGTGACAGTGCCTTCAACGATCTACAAAAACAATACGTAGATACGATCGGCAAACTCAACGCCTTCAGGGACGAGCTAATCGCGAAAGAAAAGGAGCGAGAGAAGGCTCACATGAAAAGTCTGAATGCCATATCCACACAGATCGAAGCCGCTCAGAAGGCACTTGAAAGTCATATCAGAAAGGCTACCGCAAAACTCCAGACAGATCTGAACAATTCTCGCAAAGACATGACTCTACAGAAAGAAAAGCTCATGAAGGAGAAATCAGAAGCAAAGCAAGAGATCTCGATCGAAAGGAACCTATGGAAAGAGAGACTTCATAGTATGTCCCTGAAAGTAGATGATTTGGCAGCTTCAAATGCCGACCTACAAGACATCATAACAAAGCAAGATTCAGAGATTCAGGTACTGGTGGACAGGTATAAAGATTTGGAACAGATGTTTGCTACCTGCCATTGTGGTGTGACGCACTCTCTACATGACAACAAAGCCCCAAGTTCCCATAACAATGACAGGTCTACTTCACATGACAATGGCTTTACTCCCGTGAACAAGAAGCACAACAAACAAACCATTGTTCCCGACGACCAGACACCAGCTGGCTGTACCAACATGCCCCAATCTGTGAACAACCACGTGCGAAGTGAGAATGCCGGGGTTGAGATAAGAATCTTTTCAGATTCACTTTTTCGGGATGTGGATCCAGATCGCGCTTTTAAAGCAAACCATACAAAGATCCACAGGAGCAGCACCATAAGTGCGGCCGTTGACAGCATCAGCAACATCAAGGATTCCACAACCAAGACTGTTATTTTACACGTTGGATCTAACGATCTAGATAACAGCAAAGGACATTCAGACTCAGTTCACAAGACGCTCCGTAACACTGACAGGCTGCTAGAAGCGACAAAGAAGTCCTTCCCAAATGCGAGGGTGGCTGTGTCCCAAGTACTACAAAGAGGACCGAATCAGAGATCCACCCTGAATGAGAATATCAAATCATACAACCAAGAAGTACTCAAACTATCCAGGAATTCTGGCTTCACGTACATTAAACACAGGAAGTTAACACAGGACAGACATCTCTACCTGCCAGACCAAATACACCTAGACCCCAGAAGTGGAACCAAACTACTAGTTGCCGACGTCAAACGCACACTCAATGCATCGCCACCTACACCAACAGCGGGCCCGCCACAGCTTCCGACGCCGCGCCCACAACGTGGATACCGCTCCTCCGACCAACACGCTCACCCAAGGCCTCAAACTGCCGCCACCAAGCGTGACAGTGCCATCCCGACACGAGACTGGTTCAAGAACAGTGTGAATGCCATTCCACTTGGATCGAGGAAGCCTGTCAGTCCTGCTAGTCTGACATCCAACCGAAACCCTACAACAGGAAGCCGACCTGGTGGAACCCAACAAGTCGTGACCTCACCGATCACCACGGGAAGCCGGTCTAATGGAACTCTACAAGTCCCGACTTCACCGATCGCCACGCTGCAGTTACGACCCACTAAACAGACAGTTCTCCAGTGGAAGCAGATTGGAAAGCGTTTCCGTAAAGCATGGGACATTCTCACATCTTGATTTCTGGGACCTTAAATGAACTTTGATACCATCCTTCACAGACATGTAAAGCCGTAGAGGTAAAGTTATTCCTTATCTTCATACTATGTTCACTCTCAATTCTAGAGGAGTTTATTCTCCTTTTTTTTACAACTATTTCGTATGCATATGTCATAATACCGATCCCATGTAGATATTGTGTACTCCTATTCAAATACGGAGGATGCCAAAAACATCTGCACTAGTATTTTCTTCTTGGAATATCCAGGGAAGCTGTTGCAAGAAATTCAAAGATGACGAATTTCTTTCATATGTAGAAAATAGCGACATCATTTGTGTTCAAGAGACCTGGCTAGACAGTTATGTAGATTTAGACATACCAGGTTATAGTTTTTTCACTAGCAGTAGAATTAGAAGTAAAGGGGCTAAACGGAATTCAGGTGGGGTAGCAGTTATTTTTAAAAGTTTGTACAGGAGAGGGATTTCCAAATTAGTTAGTAGTACGGTAGATACTGTTTGGTGCAAGTTTGACAAGCAATTTTTTGGCTTAGAAAATGACTTATATTTATGTAATGCCTATATCCCCCCCGAATCATCTTCTAAATCGTCTAATGAATCTCCCTTTGAAATACTCTCTAATGACATATGTAAATACTCTAATTTAGGAGATATCGTCGTGTTAGGCGATTTAAATGCAAGAACTGGCCAGTTGATAGAAAATCATTTTGACACTTTCACCTTTGACAATCCTATAACAGACGGTCTCTGTTTCACCAAAAACAGACAGAACAGAGATATCAAAGTTAACAACTACGGTAAAACATTGATAGATTTGTGTTCAGCAGCCGATTTAACTATTCTAAATGGTAGATTCGCGGGGGACCTAAAAGGCGATTTTACCTGTTATCATTACAACGGTTCTAGTGTTGTCGATTATTGTATTGTGCGCAATTCTCTATTATCCGATGTACAATATGTAAATGTTAGCCCAATCTCCGAATTTTCTGATCATTGTCATGTTTCCTTCTCATTGTCAACAAATTACTCCGCTCATTTTCAAAAAGCAACTAACCAGATAAAACCCAAACCAACCGCATTCATTTGGACAGATGAATCAAAATCAATATATCAAAGTATTTTAGATAGTAGAGATACAATTTCAAAATTTCAAAACTTCTGCCAAACATCATTCTGTTCGACTGAAGAATCTGTTACAAACTTTACAGAGTTATTGCTAGATGTAGCAAAGAAGTCACTGAAAACAAAGCCAAATAAACAAACAAAGAAACCCGCACAAAGCGGTAAGAAAAACAAAGTTTGGTTTGATCAATGCTGCTGGTCTTCACGCCAACGTTTAAAAAGACTGTCACTGGCATTGAAAAAAGAACCCTGGCTAAAAGAAATTAGAAGCAAATATTTCACAGCTTTGCGTGATTACAAGAAACTCATCAAACAGCGTAAACAGAAGTACAATTCCGACCTTCTAGCAAAATTGGAAGAATTCAACAAAAACAATCCAAAGGAATTTTGGTCACTTTTAAAATATTTGGACAAAGAAATCAGTGGAAAACACAACAAAAATACTTGCGATCCCAATATAACATCTGAAGAATGGATACACCACTTTACAAGTTTAAATAATTTGATAAATGACAGCAGCTTTGATACTGTCTTCGAAAAAACGGTCACTGAATACCTTAATCAGTTAGATGATCATACCCCAAATCCCTTAGATTTCCCATTCACTCCAGTGGAAGTCTTAAATGGTTTAAAATTATTAAAAACGGGAAAAGCTTCCGGTATCGACTCAATCTCAAATGAAATGTTAAAGTATGGTGCAAAACATCTATGTCAACCTTTAGTGAGTCTTTTCAATACTATACTTGATAAAGGCACCTTTCCTTCCAACTGGAATACAAGTATTCTTACGCCAATACATAAATCAGGTGATAAAAGTAATGCAGACAACTATCGAGGAATAGCGATTTCTAGTTGTCTATCCAAATTATTCACACTCATTCTAAACAACAGGTTACAAAACTTTGCAGAAAGAAACAAACTTCTAGATGACACACAGTTTGGGTTCCGGAAAAGATGTAGAACCTCCGACAATGTTTTTATCTTAAAATCTCTAATAGACAAATACACCAAGAAAAAAGGCGGAAAACTATTCGTCTGCTTTGTTGACATGAGGAAGGCATTTGACAGTGTTTGGCGAGATGGGCTATTCTATAAGTTGCATAAATGTGGTATCGGAGGTAATTTCTTTAATATTATAAAATCCATGTACAATGATGTGAATTATGCAGTTAGATTAGATAATGGATTATCAAACTCCTTTCCTTCCGTATGCGGAGTACGGCAGGGATGTAATCTTAGTCCTTTATTATTTAATTTATTCATCAATGATATATCTGAGTGCTTTGACCCCACAAAATGTGACCCTGCAGTCCTAACCTCAAAATCTCTAAACTGTTTATCCTGGGCAGACGATCTCGCTCTGATTTCATCGTCAAAACAAGGGCTACAGCATTGTATTGACTGCCTAGAAAACTATTGTAAGAAATGGAAGCTATCTGTCAATGTTTCAAAAACCAAGGTAGTTGTTTTTGGCAAAGGTTCTAGCAAGAATAACAAAGACCAATTCCATATTTATGGCAAAAATATAGAAATCACTGACAGCTATACATACCTCGGCATTCCTTTCACATTCTCCGGAAAATTCAAAACCGCCAGGAAATATTTGAAAACCAAAGCAATGAGAGCACTTTTCAAACTCAAGGCTCTTTTACTCTCTAACAAGGACATTTCAATCAATCTCGGAAAAAATCTATTTGACAAATTTGTAAAACCCATCTTTATGTACTGTTCAGAAATCACTTGCTTTGACCGTTTTTCTAAAAGTATAAGAATCATTGTATCACATACCAATAACATCTGCGAACCTTCCTCAAAGGTTTTTTCTACTTTACTTAAAAAACTTAATATTCAAGATAACTTTCCAGCTACCATTCGAAAAACCACCTCTTCTGCTTTGACTACTACTTATGTTGTATGTTTGGAAAGAAATACAGATAAAGAAATACTATTGCGTCATGCCAATAGCCATATTTTACGAGATAACGGTTTCCAAATTATAAACCTAGACTCAAATCAACAAATTCCAGAATTTGACATCATTGACATGCGCTTCCAAAAATTTCTGTTAGGCATTCATGCCAAAGCCTCAAACGATGGTGTCAGGGGAGAATTGGGAACTTTCCCAGCTAGGATTGATGCAGAAATGCAGCTTGTGAAATATTGGCATCGTTTAGTTAATCTGCCCGAAGATGCCCTTCTTCGTGAGGCATACAATACTGTTTCATTCGGAGAACATGATTGGATTGTCCACGTAAAAAATATCCTCAACTACCAAGGCTTTGGACACATATGGCTGAACCCGAGGTCATACCACATAGACACAATCACCACTCAGTTACGACAACGTTTACAAGATATATACGTGCAAAATTGGCATTCCTCTATTCGAAACAATTCCAAACTCTCATCTCTTTCTACATTGAACAAGCATTACAAGCAAGAAAATTACATTTCAACCATAAAGAGCCTTGACGTTCGTAGGGCAATCACACAACTCAGAATTGGCTGTCACAAATTAAATATAGAAACCGGAAGATTCCAAAAAATCCCTATTGACCAGAGGGTTTGTCCATTCTGTCCAGAGCTAATCGAAGACGAATATCACTTTATGGTTGTATGTCCCAAATATTCCGATATACGCAATTCTCTATACAGAAGGCTGTCATTTTGTACACAAGGATTTATCCAAATGGACCTGAAGTGCAAATTCAGATACATAATGACATGTGACAATCCCTGCATGGCAGATATAGGAAAATATATCAAAGAAGGATTTGACATTAGAAATTCCCCAAATGATTGTAAAAGCCTCCAATGATTGTAAGAAACTTATCCCATACTACAACTCCTGTATTAGTTAGATAAGCCCTAAGTTAAGTTATAGCACTGTAGTTATGTAGATGCCATACTTTGTACCTCGTACAATTGTTGTGCAATAAAGTTATATATGTAAAGTGCCTTTCCCAACGGCACTACATCAGGGGCACGGCGGGGATCGAACTCAGGACCTATAGATTCCGCGCCGAACGCTCTACCACACACGACGCACCACTGTATTAGTTTAACGTGACGTTTCCCTGTTCACAGGAAGCAGCCATGCAACAGTCTTCTGTGCCATCGCCACTGCCCAAAAGAACCACTCAGGTATCCAAGTCAACTTGGAAGGTGAATCTGGAGTGGGCGTTTACGTTAACAACTCCGCAGTCAACAAAACGCTGTTTGAAGAGGAAGATTTCGAGTTAGAGGTTGACGACACCGCCGTCTTAACTCGACCAGCCAACAACTCCATACTTATCGTCTTTTTCAGCGGAATAACTGTGAAAGTTACAGCAAATAAGGTATTTTTGAACACTTTACACCCTGTCATCTACATCAACGCATGTTTAATCAGTATGTTGTGTCATGCATATCAAACGCAAATCAAATTATTAGGTTTCTGTCTTGTTTTAGGTTTCATAATTTTGGATATCAGTTTCTCAAATAGCCGGCGTCTGTTCATTGTTGATTGTTGGAGGGCATTGATTCGGCAAAAATAGGAATAAGCGCATGGTAAATATGATGCCGAATTTATACCTGGTAACCAAATTCGCGCGTACTACGTTTGTATCGTGTGTTCTTAAATATATTCTAAACATTTATGAACATTTTTCTCTGTCTTAAAATAAAAATCGGACAAATCGTTGACTTTCATTGCTGCGTCAGGCATTGTAATGATTAGATTAATTTCATGCAGAATCCTAGCTGTGAAGATTGTTCCGGGAATTTTTTAAAGTTGTTTTTTATGCTTTTTCTTTAAAAAATTAACGTGTCAACAGGAAAAATTGTTAGGGAAGTCGTCCATGTACAATTTCTAAATTGCAATGCAAGCAATTGATCTTCGGCGACGAAAATAAAAGTTACTTTTTGACTATCTTATAAGGAAATAGGATTGAATTATCATTTTCACCGAATATTGTATTTCTGCGTTTTGTTTCCAATTCTCTCGATCCAGGCGATGCTCTTCATGGAGTTTTCTGCACCCGTGGAGTACATGAACAAGACGCGAGGCCTCTTGGGAAGATGGGACGGCGACACTTTAAACGATTTTGAGTTCTTCAACGGAACCTTTCTTCCTCCCAAATCTTCGGAGAGAAACATCTTTGAGATGGGAAGCTCTTGTGAGTTTTAAGATATTATTATGAATTTATGAACTTTAGTAATAAGCCAAACATTATTTACATAGAGTCCATTCCAAGACACCATGAGGGTTTTTAGGCGATATTTATAATTAGTCTGAATTATTTTGAATAAAAGAATATCTGAGCCACAATAATTAAATTAGTTTCAAAAAATTGACTAAGAAAATACTCATTTATTTGAATTTCTTTGAATATTTTAGAAACATTTTGAAAGTAACTGTACAAAAATATCTTTATTTAGAATAATTGTGAAACCTCTCTGTGATTATTTCACATTTACAAATATTTACAAAAAATGGTAAACCTGGCCAAATGGTAAAATTAGTTTATTGCCCCCATAAAAGTAAGCCCTATTGTTGCATCTGTATATTTTTAGATTTTACTGCTTGGCACTGGTGGATCCTTTGTGGTGGGCCATTGTTGCATGGCACCCAACCATACTTTGCAAGGATGTGTGAATTGCTATCTTCCCAGCCCACCGAACCATTTACAAAAAATGGTAGAAAATGGTAAATAATGGTAGAAAGCTGTTATCATTATTTAGAAACCATTAGAAGTATCCAATTCCACACCATGAATATTTCCAAAGTTTTACAGGACCAGGGAAATATTTATAAAGTTGAAACAGTGTTAAAAATATTTCTGAAGTATCAAATGTCCTAGACATATAATTACAAAACTTTAAAATCAATTCTAAACAATGGCAACAAACATCCGCATGGTGTCTTGGAATGGACTCTATGATAGCATGTTTGTGTTACATTTACTGGTATTGGATTGTTCTGCCAGTTAATTCTAGTGAGAGTTTCAAACTAGTAGCGCTAAAAAAAGTTATGGATGTAACTCGAAAATTAAATCTTATTTTTATTCGACTGCAGAGATTGGATTGTGTTGTATATTTTTCATGTAGTAGCTTAGTAAGTTGTAGATTCAAAGGTGATAATTGAAAACAGAAAAAAAATATATAGATCAAAAGGTCACACTGACCGTTGATATTTTGTCATATCATTGATATTTTATCAAAACATATTGTCATATCCTTTTAGAAGTTGATGTTACGGTTTTCACTGGTATTTGTTATAATAAAGACCGTATTCTTTATTTTACAGGGCAGGTAACAGATGATGATGGTCCAAAGAAGTCCATCTTCCAATACAAGCCCGGTGAAGATTCCAGCAACTTCACTTCTGCCGGTTTCATTCCGAAGTTTACTGATGAACTGGACTTCGGTGACCCAGACCTAGAGGAGGAGGCCCGTGAGGTCTGCGGGAACGATACGTCGTGCCTGTTTGATGTGGCCGAGACGGGGGACATCGAAGTCGGGAGACTGGCGGAGGCAGAAGAGCAGAACTTTGAAAACAGCGTGTTTGCTCGAGGTATGTCAAACTTAGCAGTTTAAGGTTCTTTTGTTCAGTCTACATCCATACTTAAATGCATTTACCTGTGTGGAAATTTAGTATGGATATATGCAGTCTACATACGTTTAATGTAGTCGACATATAGTTTTTTAGTCACATGATCCCCCAAGCAACTTACCGGCCGAAAGAAACAACAACGAAAGAAGTCAGCCATTTTGAATTCTATTCGCCAGTCTGCTGATGGTACATGGAATGTGTTAAATATTATATAATTCATTAACAGCGTCATCTTTTTACGTTTTGATTTTCAGATACGTTCCCGCCAGTTATTTCTGGACCAGAAGCCGTGTATGTAAACCTAGGAGATGTTGTGGAGATACAAGTCAACGTCTCTGATCCCGCCGGCCTCAACCTGACGATAGAAACGGGCGACGAAGTACCAGCGGACGTCTCCGTATATTTCAACGGTGATGACGTCACCCTTCTGTGGAATGTGACATCCGACGAAATCTTCAACCTCCAGGTTTCTAAGAAAAACTACCTAATAGATTTTGTACATTTCAATATCTTGAACATCAGTAACGAATTTCAATTTCTACAACTGAATAAGATTAGGAGACTACTAGTACGTTTTGATATAAAGTAAAAGACGTATAATCAATTGCATTCTCCATTTGCCAGCACATTTTGTGCAATTATCCGGATTGTGCAACAAAACAAAGTTATTCAGCTGGACCGCATCACAACGAGACTTTGGGATTCCGTGCAATTAACAGAAGTGTGCAATCATGCGTTGTGAAATTAACTGGCTTTTACCGTATAACCATCAGTACGAGTAACAATTACCATTATTGTCATTAGTCTTTTACAACGTCATTAGAATGAACTGATAGAATGAATCAATACTTGTACCAAGGTGAAATTAATGTCGTTTGATAATTATGCTTTAAATTTACAGCTCGTGGCGACAAATACAGAGAACAGCTCTGCTGAGTACTGGCCCGTTGTCTACATGTGCTCCTGTAGAAACAACGGGTCTTGCAACACCAGCAACAGCATGGACTCCTCACTTGTCAGTGATGACGAAAGGTACACATTTACTCGTATTAGCCTGTATACCAAAAACTCTTTATGTCCTTGACACTTCTGAGCCCTCTTCAGATAGTTTGTGGTTGTTCATTTCCAAGCCAAGAGACTGATTTAGAAATGCTGCATGGAGATTTTAGAAACTGTGGGATCAGGTGAAACTGCAAGGTACTTGGACCTGAATCCAAAAGTCATTCGATCGAATCCTGTCATGACACCGATCTGGTAACCTTGAGAAAGACATGTTACAAGACTTTTGTTACTCCACTTGGATGTAAATATGGGCACCTGGCTTCGATTTGGAAATTAAAAGGCGGTGGAAGAAGAAGGATGGCCCACGCCGTCTAATAATGTCCTGGGGGCAGACAAGTGCACAACTCACACCTCATAGCCTCAAAATGGCCATTGGATTACCTTTATATCAGTCTGTTCTTTGTAGCACTTTAAAGGACGTTACTTACTCGAGTGCAGTTTCACAATGTCCTAGTGGTTTTCCATCAAATAAGAAAACATGCCTTCTCAAGCATGTAGCTCTTGTCATGTAATGCTGAATGATACAATTAATTACCATTGCCTTTCTCTTCCTTTAGGAACAGTTCATACTCTTTGTTTCATGTTTATTTTTTTCTGTAGGTTTCTCATCTTGGATTGTGTATGCCAGGATGGCTATACGGGTCAACAGTGTGAAACTGATATCGACGCCTGTGCAGCGAACTTCGACTCTTGTTTCCCCGGAGTGAACTGTACGGATCTACCCCCACCAGCTGATGTGGATGGGTACGAGTGTGGAGAGTGTCCTGTGGGATATGAAGGCAACGGAACAATGTGCCAAGGTACATTATAATGAAATACATTGAAACTCTAATTTCGAATAATCCATCGTCCTGGAACCACCTTCTAAGGCTTATGTTCCGTTTCCAAAAGAGCCCCAGCCTGGATGTTTGGGTAAACAAACACAAGGGATATACACAAATAATACACTATTTTTTCCTGTTCTATATGTCTTGTTGCCTTTTTATCATATATTCCGTTTCCGAAAGTTACCCGACCAGCCCTGCTTCCTAAATTTGGATCTAGGCCTTACATGTGTAATATATGATTACAAACATCTGCCTGTATTAAACTCAATTATTTTCTATATTGTGTTTGTATTTTTTTCTTCATTTTTGGTAAGTTGGCTTAATATGAAATGATAAGATACTTTGTATCTAGTGTCTTTATTTGACTTTTTACATTCTCAACCATTGTATTTAGATGTGGATGAATGCGAGACAAATGAAGGCCTTCTGTGTCAACATATCTGTATAAACAACATTGGGAACTTCACCTGCGGCTGTCACCCCGGGTATCATCTCTCGGAACTTCACCTGCGGCTGTCACCCCGGGTATCATCTCTCGGTGAACAACTTTAACTGCTCCGGTATGGTCTACAAGAACATGCTACAAATCTTATATATTTAGAAAAACAACATCTATGTAGATGTAGCTATATAATGGCTTTCTAGTAAAGTCAACCGTCCACGACATGTTTTGTTTGCGAGGGATGCGTTGATTGAATTAAGTAAAACTATGACTGATTCGATGTTATATAATGTGTATTGTATAATTAAGAATTCATATTTTTCAATGTTACATGTGGCTATTCTTCCGATATATAAGCAGTACGAATTGATATGTAGCAATTTACTTTGTAGCATTAATTGATGTATAATCACTAATCCTAGATGAACGAGTAGCAATTGTAATTACTGAAATGGGAAACAGAAGATCTTCATGCGGCAAAAACGATTTTGACACTCTAGAAGTCCTCATATAGCTACAGCTCCTTTTCAGTGGCATCAAGTGATCTAACACATACAGGCGCTAATCTATCTAATTGCTTTTAATGGTTTTCCTCTAGACATCGATGAATGCTTTATCCCGAACAACTGCAGTCAGCTATGTGACAACACAGACGGGTCCTACAACTGTTCCTGTTGGGACGGCTTCAGTCTGGATGCAGATGGCCAGTCCTGCCAGCGTACGTTCGTGGTTTCATGTTCGCCGTTTTCACGTTGCCAAATCACCGCGAACTTAAAACCACCGCCAACATTTTTCTATGGCAGTAAGAGACTACAGTGCCTGGTGCTACCGCGAACAGTTTCTTTTCCACTACCGCGAAATTAAATGCATTTACAGTACTTAGCGCTCACTCGGTGCTTATAGTAACAACCCTTCCTTCGTTGCTTTAAGAATATGCTGTGACACCAACAAGCTTCATAATATGATTATCATGCAGATATCTCATGTTAAATCTATTAGATCGATTAATGGCTATTGATTATCAAATATATGTAAATGTTATACAGTAATATACTACCAAGTTGGTGGGACATGACATTAAACCTTTATGATTAACATGTTTGCGAGACTAATACTTATGATATTTTTGAATAGCAAACAATCCATGTGAGGGAGGTACTGACCCCGGTTGTGACCCTGAGGGTGGCTGGTGCGTGGTGAATGGGACCGGTACGGCCGTCTGTGTGTGTGAGGCCGGGTACGAGTTGGCAAACGACAGCGTAACATGCCTAGGTAAGATACAAGAAAGTTCAGGTTGCGTTAAAAAGAAGAATTGCTATTTGATAAAGCGGTATATATCAAATAAATGTATTGCTTTGTTTTAGCTTATCTAACATAAGTGTAGAAATTAGGTTTGGCATCTACGTTCCAGGTACATATAGGTTCACCAGAGTGCAATGTATTTTGCCCAAATACTATAAAATTAGGTACTTGATCGATGCTTAAGTTTTTTTAGTATATGTACTGCTAATGTCTTATCTACTGTGTCTAGTTATGCAATATGATTTTACTCCATTCTTTACAACCAACGGTATTTAGAGGTACTACTGCTCGGGGGTAACTCTGCGATGTTGATTTCATGAATAAAGCTTGAAAGATTGTATAAAGTGCATTTTATATTAGCCTGTTTTCCTGTGAGAGTTCATATAACTGTTTAGCTGCTTTGTTTCCAGATAAGAATGAATGTGAATTGGGGGAAAGCCACTGTCACCAACTTTGCAACAACACTGTTGGAGGATACACTTGTTACTGTGAGGATGGTTACGAGTTGACAGATGATCCTGCACAACCATGCAAAGGTATATACGTATACGTGTACAATGATATTATATAATCATGGTCCATAACGTGCCAACTACAATCATCGGTAAATAAGAAAAAAAGTGATGCAAGGTGATAATCATTTTCTGATGTTTTTTCCGGAAATTGATAGATCTTTCTGTATACTATATTTATTACCGTGAGTTTGATACATGCATCTTTGTTCCAGTTGTACCCGCAAAACTTTTGATAACATGTTCTCAGTTAAAAACAGAAATTCTATCACACGATGTGTGGAGTTTCCACACGACGTGTGGAGTTTCCACACGATGTGTGGAGATTCCACACGATGTGTGGAGATTCCACACGTCGTGTGGAAACCTGCACACATCGTGTGGAAACTCCACACGTCGTGTGGAAACTCCACATGTCGTGTGGAAACTCCACACGTCGTGTGGAAACTCCACACGTCGTGTGGAAACTCCACACGTCGTGTGGAAACCTGCACACGTCGTGTGGAAACCCCACACATCGTGTGGAAACTGCAATCTGTCCTATGGCGATTGATGAGCAGCGCGTGACGCTTGTCCGTGTAAACAGCCCCCGTGACGCACGGCGGCATCACGTGTCACGTGTTGCCTCCAGGGTTGGGCGTACGGCAGACATTGGGCAGTTTGCGGCATCACTGAATGTGCCGATGTCGTAGGCAGTCCACTTTCGCTTTGCAGTAGGTTAGGGGTCATATGCAAATGCCTGAGACCTTTCCCACCCTTGATTCAACCCACGCCACACTCGTCTGGTCACCAGGGTTCACGGCTGTGCGCTGCAGTGTGATGTGTTGTGGTGTGCCATGAGAGTCGCAGTGGGTTTGTGTGAACCGAAAACTATCCTAGGCTACTGTCCTAGGGGAATCATCATATGTCGCGCAAATTCCCTCCTATGAACCGGCCTTAGTGTGTATGTTCTACCTTTGGTCTTATGTATGTTCTACATGTAACGTTAGGTATAATCCATCAAAAGAGTGCTGTATTTAACTAAACATTCAGTAGATCTATAGATACATGCCAGGTATCCTGACATTCCTAATAACTCCAATTCTCTTGTCTAGATTTCATCTGCTTCTAACAGGTATTTTAGGTAATACAAAATCTAACACAAAAGGAGGATAGTCGTGACACCAAGAAATTTGATATTTTTGTGTAGCCTCTTATTCTTGTCTAGGACTGAACTACATGTAATCTTTGAACTCTTTCCATGCAATCACTAATAACACTCCATTGACACAATACTTTCACAAGGGAAACATCTTTTGACAAATGCAATAAAGTGATTTAAAACCATGTTTCTAAATCCCTCCAAAATTTAAAGTTCTAAGGCAGTCCCAATAAGTGGCTCAGTTTCTATTTCGTCATTTCAGTTAGCTTAGAAAGTAATCATAGGGGCAAAAAAGATTTGTACAGAAATGTAAGCTGTCCATAATGTTACAGCATTGTAAATTAAATGTGAAATACATGTACATCATTGCTGCTTTCTTTTCAGAGAATTTGGAGCCCTAAAAGTAAAGATTTGTTTCCAAGCTGGTCTACAGGCTAATCTGGCCTCCCATGGAGAAAGAATCATCTTGTCCCTGTTAGTGTTAGTGCTGTCATTAGTAATTTGCCATGAAATCAGGCTAATCTCTTAAGTACACAATGTTCTCTGGGGGCTGGATCTAGAAACCTGTCCCTGGGGTAACATCATATATTCCAAGCACCACCAACTGGAACTGTCTGTACTACTCCTATGCTGGTTTTCAAATTCAAGAGAACACATTGCCTATATACCATAATACCCTCATTGTTTACAATAGATTGGTAGCAGATGTTCAAGGCAGAGCCATGCCCAGCCATGACATACTGGACATGGTGTATCAGATATCATTGCTATGTATTCAAGATCTAATCTGCAGAATGTTGGTAAAAAAAAATTCTGACCAGACAGGTTTCTCTGACATCCACTACCAGTATACCCCAATTTGGGGTGAAGAGCTGGGCTGCTCAAAACATTACAATCTTTCACCCCAAGATCTGCTTGGAGATCTGTTTTAGCTTCTGCCTTCCGAAGTCTATGTTTGTATAGAAGCTGATCATAATAATAATAATAATAATGATAATCATCTGGTGTATTTTGCCAGCCAGTAGGTACCCCAAGTATGAGTAATGAGGCTGTTAAACGTGGTCGAGGCACCTCCTCGAGCACGGGACCCCCGTTTTACGTCCCTCCCGGAAGACGATTTCGTGGACAACTTCGTGAGGCTACAGCAATCCGGACTTTCTAGGGCTTTCTATTTTGTATTGTTTCTTGAAGTCCGCCAGCCAAAGTTAGGTTTTGACAATACAAGATACAATACAAAACAGAAAGCCTGATAAAAACGACTAAAAAAAATGTAAAAAAAACCAACCAGAGCCAAACCTCTGCTTGGAGAGTAATCCTGATGTTCCCAATTAGGAAACCAGCAGGGGATTCTCAGGCCATCCACCAGAGTGGCCAAACCAGGTCAAAGAAAGGTTACCATACAGCTGGGTGTATTATGTTTCATACACTATGTCCCTCCAAGCCCTATCACTGTATGTTTATCTTTCATAGAATGTATAAAGGATAATTTTTATACAATACATGTGAATTTATGTGTGAAAAAAAAAATTCGAATATGTCCCTTTATTCACTCATGCTGGTTTAACCATTACATGTTTTTGCAATGGAAAGTCTGAAAACAAATTATGAATGCATAGTTCAACTGGAAGTTTGTTTGTTTGTTCTAGACTGTCACCTCCGTTTTCGTATGGACACTCGGACTCTGGTTTGTTGGTAGCATTAACGTTTGTTACGGATAGTAGTCTCTTTTTACCTATGTACAATATATGATGATCTTTCAGTAATGACTGGTTACAGAGTAAATAGGGATTTCTAACAAGGGAAAAGGGGATATATGATGGATTTCCTGATAAGTATTTAGATGTGCCCACAAGTGACCTAGTTACAGAGGAAAGACTCAATAGTGGGGAGTCCAGGACAGTAGAGGGTTTTGCCCTGTATTAGGCCATACCAATTTAATTTCTTGGTTCACGGATTTTCAAAAAAATAGATAGAGAGAGAGCGACAGGGCGGAAAAAAAAATTGTAAAATGGTTGGGGTAAAGATAAGGGCAAATCCAAAACATAAGGAATAAAAAGTTTTCAGCTTGAAAAAAGTACAAAAACACCATACTGTACAGTAACAGAACCTGTTCGTTGAAATTACAAAAGTAGTGTCAGTTTTTATGTTTGTCCCATCTTTCATGAATGAAAAATATAACTGCAATAACAATGCCCACATTTTAAGGAGCTTATAATATAAAGGCCAATTTGCTACACCAGAAAGTTGGTGAATGGTCTCTTTAATGGTGAAAATTTGCTGAGTGGTAATTTTTATTTTTTTATTTTCCAAAAAATAGGAGCGAGCGAATCCATGAACCAATCATTAAAATTGGTATGGCCTTAGTACTAGTAGCTTTTGGGTGGAAACACACTTCAAGACTTCAAATCCTGACAGACCTTTGATCACCTTTAGAACTAACTCTATGTAGGGGCTGTTTCCAGAGGTGGTCTGAGTTTCCACATAAAATTCTCCATGGGGAAGGAAACCATGCTAAGGGGGAACAGGCAGACCAGCAGGCACTTGGGCAAACAGAGTGTGAACAGAGCTTCTTTGTGACCTGTTCATGACCTTATTTTAGTTTCAGTGTAACTGTTATCCCTACCCAACAAAAGAAGTTCAACTCTACTCTACTCTACTATTAATATTGTATTCACATTTTCAAAACTTTTCACTTACATTGTAACTGTATATATAAAACATCATTGAGCCTGAGATTTTTTCAGCTGCTTGGGGATCGCTCATTTCATCCGTAGAGGTGGTGGAAGATCAAGACATCTGAATGGATGTATGCAATTAACAATAGATAGCAGCTTAAACATTGAGACCCAGAAAAGCTTGAACAATCATCCCTTTCCTAAGTGTACATTCAGTCAAGTATTTCACAAGCCTAGCATGGTCTACCACAGGCCTGATCCACCACAATGAACCTCCCCAGCAGCTAGCTCCCTCTAAGTAAACCACAGTGCTTGGCTCAGTGGGCCACAGATTGTATTTCAGGACACAGTGTCATCAACCCCCAGACCACCATGTGACATGTGAAAGTGATGCAATTCCAGACTGCCTCCTGGGCCATGTGGGCCATCTGTCTGTGTAACACAAACTCCGCTGTCCAGGGCTGTAACTGTTTGGCGGGCTGCTATAAGCGATATTTAATCAGGCTAGTGGGCCATAGAAAACACTGGCCAACTTCCTAGCTTCCTAGGGACCAGGCAACATGCCCCTTTAGGACAGGCCCTCTCAGTTAGACCCAATCCTCAAATTTCCTTGAGAGCATGTATGTCCTGGAGTCAAGGAGGTGATGACTAGGAGTCGATGGTCGTAATGCTAAATAGCCTGGTATCCAAACCCCAGCCTGATCTCAGGTATCTATGATCTATCGTGCAGGGGTCTGGCAGGATTTTTGAGGTCCAGGGGTATGGTATCCAGGCTATAATGCTAAGGCTCTGGAAGCAGTCTAGCATCCAGGCTAGCCTATTCTGTCCTGGCTTATACTATAGTACTGTATAAGTTATACTTTGTAATGTACAGCTTGAGCAAGAAAGCAGTAATTACACAGTGATAATACCATAACACTCAAAACTGGTAACTCCAGAAGCCATCATTCTATCATCACATAAGGCTGGTTTCAGATATGCAACTGAGCTCAGCTGTGTCCTCCTCTGAAAGGAATTAACATCATTCTGAGAATCTGATCCTCCCCAAGGAGACTAGTGTCATTCTTGTTCCACTGTCTGCCTCAGGGCTATGAGCCCTTTTTTTCTGACTTCTACAATGTGTATCTGACAAACAATTAGCAATTCTTAGATCTGTTTGGTCCCCAAAATTAGTAAGTATATTTGTAGACTTTACATATTGAGTTCAATACTAAGAAATATTCTAGATTGTTCCTCTGAGTTGAGTCAGGTGGGCCAGTCTCACTGTCCGGCATGTAACGTTATACCAGGAACTGGGTGTACATTTATACCTACTAGCTGCTGAGGCTGTTATCTCCAATTGGACACGCCTTGACCTGTCACTGCTCACTGCTGGAAGTAGTTAATGGTTAACTTTTAAGCAGATGTAAAGATCTGGTTCAGTCTCAGTGTTTTCAGTGCTTTTAAATGTTTTTGGAAGTTAATACACTTTCTAGGGGTTTGCCTCTTTCAATGTGGTGACTTATAAGTAATTCGTAGTACAATTCTCTAAGATAGTCTTACTAAAATTGCAAACACATGATTGTGCCAGGTCCTTACATCTGCTTGAACATTAGAACTTTGACTCCTAGAGGATAAAAGTGGTGGGGATCAAGATATCTGAATGGTTGAACTTAAATATTTGACCCCAAAGTCAGTAACTGTTTTCAGCATGTAGAACACATCTTAATGATGTATGAGTAAATGTGGACATTTATGGAAGATTTTTGACACCACAACCTTATCATCCTAGTAGACATTACCTTAAATTTACTTGGCAATTCAAAACTGAGCATCTAACCATTACCAGAACTTCCAATGCTTCATTACATCCCAAGGCAGATTTGCAGGAACATTCAATTTTATATCATCTGATATTTTCCTCATTTTGTAGTTGACTACTTTAATAAGTACTTTATAATTGGAAAATGTAGCACATACTGTATAAAAGACACACAAGGGGGGAGATGGTAATTCTGGCCTCAACAGGCCAAAGCTCTAATCTCTCATCGTCTAACACAAAACAGATGTGGCTACTGTAGATCTACAATGATCCATCTTTTGTGGAACATGGATAGGCACATATAATATTGGCCCTAGATAGACCTGTTTATAAGCCTACTAGTAGGGAAACTTCTCCTGTGGAATACTATCTAAGCAAATTGGGGAAATGATCACCATCATTAAAATATTCAATCTGATCAATCTTAATGATCAATCTTCAAGTTTACTTCTTCCTATGACCAAAGATACTACGGTAATGAAAACAATAGATCTCTTGTTTCTCTATGATACAAAGTAACTCTGTGCATACATATGCTGTTAAATGCAACTTTATAGTAATTGGTGTGAATGAGGACAAAGTGGGTTGGAGGTTAATTCTTTGTTAACAATAATTTAATTTTGTGATGACTTTTGAGTCTACTAGTACATCTTTACCATCTGCCTGAAAGTGTTCTGTAGGGTTTTCTCTCTGTCAGAGGCTAAGTGAGGTCACATCATCACTCACATGGGACTCTGATACAAATCTATCTGTCACGGCTTGTTATACACTAATGCTTATTAAGTAAATACAAACAGCAGGGAATAGCTTCTGTTTTAGCCAGGGCAAGACTTCAAGCATGAGCAATAGTGTATATAACTAAATATGATAGCCCTTAGGTATAATTAAGGGGTAATGACCTGACCCGCACTGTGAAGTGCGAATATGGTGTCATAAGGCCTGGTCCTTTGTTATAAGCACCAAATAAAACCAACAAATGAGTGAAGCGAACAAGGGGTGGTTTTATAAGGTGGTAATAGCAAAGGACCAGGCCTTATGACACCATACACAATGAGAAATAGGTGGGTCATTAACATACAAACAAATGTATTTAGCATATAGCCTACTGAAAATGACACATTCAAGTCTTACAGATACAAATTCCAATAGAACTTGTATCTCTTGAATGTAATAAATACAAACTTTAAAGTTTATCTGTGTTGGTAGAAGTCATTATTGAACTAGTTAAATTGTAATTTCCAACACACCCAAATTTTCGACTGAACAGCTCTAGCTGCTGTGACATCACGTTATGCAGATTGAACACGTGACGCAATATGCATTGGATCATAGGGTTCAGGTTCCCTGAGCACAGACGCCCGAGTTCAACAACCTCAGAACTTTCCCAACATATTCACATAGAATCACCGGGTCATTCGGTTTCACTGGACAAAGTTAAAATCTTGGACATAGAGCCAAACTTTTTTGCTAGAGAGATCAAAGAAGCCATCTACATCAGAGCTTTACAACCATCCCTGAACAGAGATGGCGGGCGCCATAGTAGTTTAGTTAAATACTGCACACTTTTGATGGAATATACCTAGAACATACATAAGACCGAAGGTAGAACATACTACGACCGGTTCATAGGAGGGAATTTGCGCGACATATGATGATTCCCCTAGGACAGTAGCCTAGGATAGTTTTCGGTTCACACAAACCCACTGCGACTCTCATGGCACACCACAACACATCACACTGCAGCGCACAGCCGTGAACCCTGGTGACCAGACGAGTGTGGCGTGGGTTAAATCAAGGGTGGGAAAGGTCTCAGGCATTTGCATATGACCCCTAACCTACTGCAAAGCGAAAGTGGGCTGCCTACGACATCGGCACATTCAGTGATGCCGCAAACTGCCCAATGTCTGTCGTACGCCCAACCCTGGAGGCAACACGTGACACGTGATGCCGCCGTGCGTCACGGAGGCTGTTTACACGGACAAGCGTCACGCGCTGCTCATCAATCGCCATAGGACAGATTGCAGTTTCCACACGATGTGTGGAGTTTCCACACGATGTGTGGGGTTTCCACACGATGTGTGCAGGTTTCCACACAATGTGTGGAGTTTCCACACGATGTGTGGAGTTTCCACACGACGTGTGGAGTTTCCACACGATGTGTGCAGGTTTCCACACGTCGTGTGGAATCTCCACACATCGTGTGGAAACCTGCACACATCGTGTGGAAACCCCACACATCGTGTGGAATCTCCACACATCGTGTGATAGAATTTCTGTTTTTAACTGAGAACATGTTTGATCTTGTATTGGATAGTTTACATATTGATGCTTGTATATGCCAAGTATATATTTGTATGTCGACCTAAACATGATTTTGTATGTCCACATGATTTTCACTTCCTTTAGATATTGACGAATGTTACGAAGGTACCAACAACTGCACCTTGAATGAGATCTGCGTCAACATACATGGAACATACTACTGCGTTTGCGCACCAGGAACATCCATTTCAAATGGTGTCTGCGTTCCAGGTACGCATAGATTCCCTAGTGTGCAGTTTCTTTAGTTGATGCCTCAATATTTTAAAAGATACTTTCCACGCTGTAAATGTTTTGTTAAGTTTTAATTTGTATAGATACGCCGGCCTACAACGTATTTTTTAGGCCTCCATGTCCAAGATGTATTAGAAGCTTCGAAGTCAAAGTCACCATATGTACTTTATTACAACCTTTGTATGAAATATACAATAAAGTCAATCATCATTATCATTATTATTAATGTCCATGTGTCTAGAACTAAATGCCCTAACGTTATCGCAAACCACGCTATCCGGGAGCCAGCGCAAGGGACGGGTGTATTATGGTGAGCACTAGTGTCAGATCTTTCATGTTTAACTGCATATAAATAATTATTTTGCAGATATACCCGAGATGACACCTCCTGCCATGTCCACTGAGCCTTCGTCTACCGCCAGCTGGCAGACGCAAACTGACAAAACTCACACTGATGGTGTGACAGCGGCAACTGATGTTGTGACAGTGGTAATGCCGACGACATCGCCGAGTATCGCTGGACCAATCACAGAACAACACGTGGCAGGGAACACCACAACCATCATCATCAGCGTCCTCTCGGCTTCAGCTATACTGATTGTAGTCGCTTTGATCTTTTGGCGCATGAGGTAAGAAAAACACCTGGTCCATAGTATTTGATCTTAGGTTTATTCAATATCTAAAGAAAACGACACATTTTCTTTGTTTTCCTTCAAAAAAAGCCTGCCGAGAATTGAAATTTCCTGCTTAGACTTTCAGTCGTCAAAATTGAAGGACAATGCTGATTGCAGAGGGAAGCTATGAGAGAGATGTATTTATTGACTTATTGGGATAGCAACAATGAAATACACGGCAAACACAGACGGCGTAGCTGATATTAGGTGCCAGCACTTACAAGTATACAAACATTTTTGCCCCTCATAGAATACACATAATTGAATAAAATGGTCAACGTATACTTTAAATAAAACAGTAAAACTAAATATATAGGCAAATCTTATTGATTAGAAGATATCCTGCCTTAATTTGCGAATGTTCCCATGTTTTGACATTTTAAAGGGTTCCTGTATATCTTTTGTTTCTATGATACATATTTTTTTTATCTTTTTGACGTACTCAATAATTATTTCTGTAGTACCCGAGTGAAGACTGTTCAACTGGCGGGAAAAAGCTATTCGGGATCCACAGACGAACTGGTCGTCAAGCAGATCCGCAAATCCGAGACCCTGGAGATGAAGAGGATGTGATGTTTGTATACATACCGTGATTTGAAGTTTCTCAATAGACATTAGATGTTTGACGTTTATCACAGTAGATACATGCACAAATTGATTTACATGCATAAACTGATTAAGGTTTACTATAGTAAAGTGATTGGCACTTGTCTTTACAGCTTAAGTAATTATCGTTTGTCTATAAACCTGAAGTGACTAAAGTTAGTATTCATACATTTGATAATTTGTGTTTGTATATTCAAATTGAGTAATTGACATTTGCCTATAAAGATTAAGTGATTAAAGTTTGTCAATATAGTTAAAATAATTTACGCTTCTTATAGAAATTAAATTGATAGACTGCAACCTGGCGCTTGTAATAGAAGGCTTGACATAATGACACCCCTACCTCGAGTCATCTTCGTTAGGAAGTTCTTCACTTTCTAGGCAAAATGCGACAATATGTATACTGCAATAATTAGACAAATATGTTGTAAACACATTAACTTCTTCTATGTTCTATGATATCGGCCAATACAGTCCCTTATTCAATTGAAATCGTGAGGATTAATGGGCCAACAACTGGTCAGGACAGGAAATGTACTAATAAAGGTAAATACAAAGGACCAAATAGATGTAAAATTATTGTTGATTCATAACATCAGTATAAACATATTTTATTTAGACAAATGAGCATATTAAACATGCTGATGTGTATACGTTTCTAATCTCTGCGTGTTTATTTTTTATCAATAAGCTAAAATACTTTCATAACGTTAAAACCAAGGAGTCCTAATTCACTAGTTCAAGCCACGAAATCATTGTAAGCAATGCACTACAAAAATAAAAAAATAACAGCAAAGAATGAAATAAATATTTTAATGTAAAAGGTACATGTGTTACCTTAAATAATTACATGTTGCATGAGATAAAACCTTTGAGGAATGTTGACGCAGTGGTTACATAAGTTACGTAGAAACTGATAAGAATAAATTTAAAGAATTTTGGTGCCTTCCGTTCTTCATAGCTGACTTTCTTGGCAGCTATGGTCAGACGACTTTTCAGTAGCTAGGCGACAACACGCACACTTTGCCTCTGACGGAACCGGTTTTTCCAGTTTGGAAAGCTGTCATGTCAACCACTGCACACGCCTTACTTTGGAAAACATTGTGTTAAAACTTTATTAGTTTTTGATAAATGTATAATACAAAAAGTTTGTAATCAAACGTTATCTACTGGAGAATAAAAAAAATGTTTATTTCCTTGACCGAGTTATATACATCAAATAACAATTTAAGTCTAAATCTCGCGTGAGTTAATGCCGAATAGGTTGCAGAATGGGCTGCTATGTTTACTACGTCGTCATGTAAACAGGTGTAAACAGAGCGTGCTTGTCAGCGTGTTTGTCTACTAGTCACATTGCTACAACATGGAGGATACAAAAGCAATGCAAGAGGTGAGTCTAAGTATATTTACCTAATCATATCTAAGATTGCAATCTAAATGTATTTCATGTAGATTGTGTTGCTATAAAGTCAGCGTTGTCTGTGAACATAATATAGTATTTTGTGAAAGACTAATAAAATTGAAATCAACACAATTTTTTTTTCGAATTGTTATATATCATTTCAAATGCTTGCTGAAGAGGGTATTGAAAAAGACATATATTCATTTCTGCCATTTGATGCCCCTGTACCTCAACTGCAAATAGCTTCCTCTGTTGGCCTCTCTGTGGGTGGTGGCGTAAGTGTTTTTTTTTAGGGGGGGGGGGCGTGGCATTTTCACCATCGCGGCCAGGTTTGGGTTTGGCAACCGCAAGGATCATATGCGGGGAAGGGGATATGTGCAGAGAAGCTAGAGTTTCCCCTGCTGTGGCAAGCAAACTCCTAGTCCAAATTGACAAATACGCACCTCGACTCACGCACATGCAAATGCCTTCAAACTACATAAGCCGGTGGAGTTGAGATCTTGGTTCCAGTTACATTTAGTTTGTAGCTTTGAATCGAGCATTTTAAAGGGCAAGGGCTAGCATCATCTTTATATATGGCAAGGTTATATTTTGGGTAGAAACATGGTGTTGTGTCTCTTTATGTAGGTTAGCAGCATATAAGTAGAGTAGTTTTGGACGGAAATTCATGATATTTGGTATTTAAGTAGCGGTTGCAGGAAGGAAGGTCCTGTTCGAAAACGGTTCACCTGGAGGTTTCCGTCGGCGCTGCAGTGGGGCGAGTGTGTTTGTTTGTGTGTGTGTGTGTGTGTGTTTGCGTACAAGAGAACTCGCGAGTTTGTGGATCGTTTTAATTGATTTGTGATAGTTATGTGGGGGTTAAAAATGTCGGTCAAGTTCGATAATGGGCCTCCTGGCGCTTTTCGTCGTCGCAGCAGCGGGGCGAGTGTGTATGTGTGTGTGTTTGCGTACAAGATAACTCGAGACGGTGTGGATCGTTTTGTTTGATTTTTGGTAGTCATGTGGGGGTTGGGAAAATGAAGGTATTGCAGCGGTGGTTCAAAGTTGGCGATAAAGAGTTTCTAAGGTGCTAGGGTCACAATCTATGAGTTGTGGATACGTGTTTGGGCATGGGGGAAGTTGTGCAAGTTCGGGCCCCCTAGCAGCTTGTTCTGGTCTGCAATGGGTGATTTTGGTTTTATCATTGGAGGAGAATAAATCAAGCAGATGTTGGTGGATTTGCATTATTTTTAGTATGTATATACCCTAGGAGATGATTAAAATTCTGAAATGTGTGTAATAGAAATCTGGGTTTCATTTACATGATTATTGAAATAACTTAGAAATGAGGATGATTTCTAGCCTTCAATGGAAATTAAAAGACACTGGCAGCACTTCAACTGGCTGCAGCTGTGTTTGGTAGCAAAACATAGATGTTATTTATGTTGACATGTTTTTTAGAGTTTTTTAGTTTTATCCTAGCAACGCCATGACACGTGCAGAGTTTTTGCAGATTTGTTTGACCTTTGAACTGGGTTATACCAATGAGTTATAGGGGTTATTACACTCTATTGCAACCAACCTTCAAATGCAATTAAAAACAGTTTATCTGGAGATGTTTTGCTGTCTATTGCAAGCACACTCGTTTGTTAGACAATAAAAAAAATGTCAACCAAAACTAACGCAGAGCTAGATGACAAATAGATCAAGAAGTTGGCCAAATAATTATTTACCATGGGATAGGACGGTGACTCTGTAGCCGAAAATAATCTTGAACTACGCTGGAAGTAATTTGGAATGGATAAAGGGGAATTTTCAACCGCCATATACACACTTTCATGCAGCTGTTTAATTCTGGTAGGTAACCCGTTACTCTAGTAATACATGAACGAGAGCTTTGATCAAGACACTCTCCATTATGAACCTTGATGATTTGGCGAAGGTATGTTTTTTGTGAAACTCTAGTTATATATACCCTGCTACTAAAACAACACGAAAACTTGCTGTCCTATATTGGCCTATGTGGCAGATCAGCAGCAACAACAATCATTCACTTCATGTGTTCTTGTTTTCACGTTGCAGATTTCTGATGAACTCACGTCCATGACGAAGTCTACTGCTTCCCATCCCTTCAACCCACTTGAAAGACGTGTGACGTTTGCTAAAAAGGATAGCACGATTGCTGTGTTCGACAGCAAACAGCACACCTCTCGGATCAGCCAGCATTTCGGACAGTTCGGCAGGGCCGATGGAGAGTTCCATCGTCCAGCAGGAGTTATAGTATCCAATTTAGGAGAGATTTATGTGGCGGATACAGGCAACCAACGGATACAGGTGTGTTGAAAGTAGTGTTGATTTTACAAGAATTATAGCAAACTACTAACAAACCCCATTCTAATGAGGAAACCAGAATAAAGATGAACATTTTGCAAAAATCAGGGACACCTAAATATGCACGTTAAGTTATTTTTATATGAATGTACACATGTATTAGTAACTTCATTTTCACTCTCTCTCTCTTTCAAGATATTATGATTTTATAGATAATTTTCATTTAATTAACAATGTTTGAAATAATTAAGTTATACAAAAAATGAAGCTTACAGTGTTCACTTGGAAGTTCATCTCTGCTTGTAGAAGTCATTATTGAACTACTAAAGTACTTTATCTGTAATATCCAACACAAAAATTGGACTTGGCTAAATTTTAGACTGAGCAGTACCACTCTCTGTCAAGGAATGAACAATCTGCTGCTGGCGTGACGCCACGTTATGTAGATAGAACATGTGACTCAGTGAGCAGCTTTACAAACATCTCTGAACAGAGACGGTGGGCGCAATAGTTGTCTTGCAACTTATGACCCACTGATCACTGAGTCACTAGTTACCTGCATGTATGCAGGTATGGTTTTCATGGGCGTGGGAATTTTTGGTAGCTGGGGATGTAGGGCGCTGTATCTCAAGAACGGATGGTGTGAGCACAACGATTTTTGGCACGTGGGTTGGGGGTGGTAGCCTGACACTCAGGTGTGAATTTCGGCCTCCTGGTGCTTGACCTTAACATTGATGATGGCCTTTTTTGTGTTTTTTTGGGCACTTTTGGCGCTGTGTGCCCGGAACGATACGCGCCATTGCGACGATTTTTGGTGCATGGGTGGGGAGTTGTTGCCTGTTGCCTAGGATTGACTTTGGGCCTAGTCGCGTTTGAACTTGACACGGCAGGTCGAATTTTGTGTTCGGGAGGGGTATTTCCGGAGTTATATCTTCTGAACGGTTGGTGCGGGCGCGATGATATTTGGCACATGTGTTGACGGTGGCTGAATAATTCTCAAATTTGATTTTGGCGCTCTTGGTGCTTGAACTTGACATTCCAGGTTACCTTTTGTGCGGGCACGGGGCGTGCGCTGTATATCCGGAACGCAAGGTGCCATTGTCTTGCTATTTGGTACATGGGTTTGTGCCCGTGTCCTGGTGGTCAGGTTTGATTTTGGGCTTCCTAGTTCATGAACTTGACACTGTAGGCTGATGCTGATTTTTTTCTTGGTTGGGATTCAGGACCACTAACATCTGCTTGGTTGAGAAAACAGATTATTGTCCAGGGTTTGGGTTGATTGATAGGTCTTTACTTGTGTAAACTTCATCTGGTTTGCAGGGGTTACATGTAGGTCACCTTCAATGTATTGGGTTACTTTGTATCTGCCAGATGATGCTACAGCTCCTGCCATACTGGTTAGGTATAATTTGAGTTTGCTTCTTAGTCTTTGTGGTGTTTTGACAGCTGTATAAACTATATAGTTTTGGTACAAGTTCCTTTACCCCGTTTGGCAACCATGGTTAAACAGAAGAAGATACAACTTTCTAAAGTGGAGGAGAAATGAATAGAGCATGAGCATAGGAGAAATTAAGGTATGTGTATGATATTTCCTGTGTTTCTTTGGTGATGCCATTTCCATACTGTATGCAGGTAATTTTGGGCCAGTCATATTCACTTGATTTTTGGGCCTGCTTTTAAATCAGTACAGGCAGGGTTAAGTGGTGGAGGCTTTGTTAAGTATCGTCTGGTGCATTTTGTCACTGCAAATATATGATGAAATTGTTTTCCCCTTCTAAGCAACTGCTCATTGATTTTGGGGGATGTTTGCCGGGTGTTCGCTCTGGCTACAACAGTTTTCTGCACTTTTCAAAGTTTCCATTGCCAGCAGCTTGCCATCTATAAATGGGATTGACAAGGACATTTTGATTATTAATTCTGCTGTTAAATTTGGCTTAATAGATACTAGAAGAGATTTAGGCCCACTTTACATTACTGTTTTCGCGAGAGCGGGACTGGCAAGAGCGGGAGCCCCATGTAAAGAGAGTTCCCGTCGTTTTAGTCCCGTTGTCTTCAAATTTTCTCCCGTCCACTCCGAAGTGTATGCCCGTAGGCTCAGTGGGAGTCCCCGACAACTTCAAACTGCGTATTAAGAGAACGCGTCGGGCCCCCGACAGCCGGAGTCAGGGTTTAGGTGATTATTTCAGTGCGTAGCCATAACTTAGCAAGTCATCACTGAAAGAAAGGGATCTTCTATCAATTTTGAATGGGTTTTTAAAGTCCTTTTTTATCAAAAACTTTGTGGTCGAAGTTACCAGAACTGTCAGCGAAACAACAACGTAGTTAGGGACTTGTATTTCTTATGAAATTCAAATACTATTTGAATTTTCAATCACTTGGAAGTGGTAAACAAACAAAAAATGAAATCTTGTTCAATATGACAGCGTGCAGCTAAAAAAACTGCGATCTTTATGGTTAGACTTTCCTGCCGGTGGGTTGGGTTGGTCAGATTGAATGAAAATATGATACCACCCTGGGGACTAACTGTTGCTGTTGCATGGGGGCTACCACAGTGATATTGTCTATGGAACTACTGTACTAAGTACCATTGGTGAAATTATGCAAAGAACCTTCCAATGTCAAGTGATATATCACTCCAGAAATAAATCTTTAATGAGTGTCATTGGAAGAACACACACCAAGGAGACTTAGCAGCTGCATCAGGTCAGTACATTGAAATAGGAAGATATCTGTACTGAATATATCATGTGACAGAAAAACTGCATGGGCCATCTGAGAAAAAAAAAGTTGTCTCAACAACTTCAAGGTACTGTGGTTGGTTATGTTTCTAGCTGCATTACGAGGCGTCACGACAGCAGTGGATTGTTCATACTGCCGCAAACAAAGACTGGTGCTGTTCAGTCCATTTTTTGTGTCGGGTATTACAATTTAACTAGTTCGAGAAGCTTACAGTTTAATTTCTTTCTTTTCTACAGGTTTTTGACAGCAGTGGAGTGTTCCTCCGTTTATTCACCACGAGAATTAACGGATACACAATGTCCTGTCCGACCGGCATTGCGATCGTTGGCAACATGTTTCTCGTCACTGATCCAGTCAACAACGCCGTAAACATGTTCGACTTCCGAGGAAACTTTACTGGTCACTTCAGTGAAGACACTGTATTTGATAGACCAGCTAGTATCTCCGTTGATAGAACGTACGGAATTGTAGCAATTTCAGATCAATTAGGAGTGAGGATATTTACAGCGAAAGGAGAACGTAGAGCCGGAGATATCTTGCTAGCCGGCCATGTTGGACCGATTGCAAATGAAGTCGCCTGCAACGGTCGTGGGGAGATCTTACTGTCGTGTTGGTACGACCACTGTGTGAAAGTCTACGACCTCAACAGTGGCTTCAAAACACGAATAGGAGACAGGGGGGATTGGCTGGGTCGTCTGGAGAGGCCCCGTGGGGTGGGGGTGGACAGGCAGGGGAAAATTGTGGTATCAGATGCAGGGAACCGACGAGTCCAACTGTTCGATCCTCGGGATCGGCTCGGGTTTTGTCGGCTAGTGGCGGCACCGGCCGACGGCTTACGAGAGCCGTACGGAGTACAGGCGTTGTCTGACGGGAGGTTTGTTGTGGTAGACAACGCACAGAGCAAGGTATTTAGTGTCAGTAAGAGTCGCTGTGAGCCTTGATATTATTTCTCTTAGATCCATACATGTACTCTGTGCCAAAGGCTATATTTGAGAATAGGTTGCCGGATGTAAAATGCCAATGCTCTGTTTATGTGTAAAGTAATGAATAAACTAACAAAATGATACATCTAAGGAAAATGTTAGAATAAGAACGAGATTGCCGCTAAATGAAACTTGTGGATTATTATGTTTTCCATCTGTTCTTGGTTTATAAATAAATAATAGTCTTTATGCTGTTTTGAAATACTGTAGTTATTTTGTACATATGGTACCATCTGAAACGAAACTGAAAATTTTGTAGTGTCCGTTATATTGCTTGAAATGTGCCTGTATGACTAAAGTAATGCAAAAAAACAGCACGAAATTAAGTCAATAACAAACATTTGTACGTTTTTGAATCTTTATTCAAATGCCGAAAACCGATTTGGCAGAAAGTGAGGTTGGTTTTACAAATTGAAATAAACAACCTACAAGTTACATCATGTCAATCTACGATAATCCATGTGTAAAAAAGTCAAACACACATGAGAACGAATTTCTTTCATTTTTACGGAGATAATAATAAATCTGCAATGTTTCTTTCGGCATGGCAAATATAATGCCCTAGGCCTTTGTTCTACTAGTAGTTTAGGATAAAGTACAGCAGACACCAGGCGGTCGCAATGACAGTAGACACCGACACCATGACTTTCTCACTACTACTGCCAGGAGGCGCTGTTGGACAGGGATCGTACCCATCAAGTCCTCGGCAGGAATCTGCTTCGCTCATCCCTAAAAAAAGAAATCACATCAAGGTGAATCTTTGCAAACCTAAGTTGCCTAGGCCTAGCCAGCCGCCATCACGCGAGAGCAAATTCACGATACGGCCAAAGTTTGGAAATTGGTTCTATTTGCTACCAGAATAATAAGACAATAGTCAGTGAAAACACAGGTTTCCAGTATATGCAAAGGACACAATTTTGACACAATACAAAATATACAAAGGACACAATTTTGACACATCAAGCACACTTGGATCAATGCAATTTGCGTGAAAAAAAGGAACCTACCTCTGTCGTTAACGTAGTTGTAGCGTACATATCCGTCTGTAGCTGCTACCATGGTGACGTAGCCGACTGGAGTCAGTTGGTTGGAAGAAATGAAGTTTGCCACTTCAAAAAGGCACCTGAAAGCAAGAGTATCACAATTACTATTGTTTTATTATTATCATTATCATCATTATATTTATCATCATTGTTATTATATTATTATTATCATTATACTATTTTCACTAATATCATCACTATTATTATCCTCATCAGTTAATTGTCAATATCATTATCATTATTAACAAACCTACCGGCCGGCGAGGTTAGCAAGGCTGCAATCCGGGGTGTACGTTGGGAGGTCATCCACGGTCAGAGACAAGGCGGCGGTCTGTCTGAGCAGGAGGTAGTGGTAGGTGTGGTCTCCCGAGCAGGGCGGGGGCATGGGTCCTCGGTACGGGTCAATGACCGCTCCTGTACTCGGGTCTGAGTTCTGAACATACGAAAAAAGAGAAAATTATGGACAAACAATACAAACGCACATTACGCAACATAAATAACAACACAACGGCCGTTGGCTTGCCAAGCTCGAATATGTTCACAAAAAACTATCAACTCCTAATAAAACTGCCTATCAGTCTATTCTTCACCAATTAATGTATGCAAATTTAACTTCCAAGTAAGATATTACGTCCATAAGCAATATGGATAGACCCGCTAACTCAAACGTTTTGCCTCGCAGAGAAAAGCTGCATGAAATACCATAGAATATACAATAGAAATAAGACAACAGTTTTTTTCATAAATCAGATATCTTGTGTGGTCGGTAACATTGTTTTACATTTAGATAATCAGATAAAGCCTTACAAGTAAAATTCGAGAGCTGGCAACCTGGGAACAAAACATAAATTATATAGTAAGTTTACCGTTATGTTTGTGATGAGCATGTGGAGCAGTGGCTTTTCTGTCGTGCCGACATCCGCAGAGGGGGTGTCCGGGTCTACCATTAGGATAGTGAACATGTCACCTAGAGGGGGAGAAGTAGATAAGATATATGCAAGGTGTAAACCCCCGGAAATGCCACATGGTCGCTGTAACTAGAAAGAGGTGTAATATAGTTTCTTTTTAATTCATGAAAAGACAACAACAATAGCACATTTATCAAAAGAAATACTTAGAAACTAAAATAGTTAAAGTAACCCCGCTAAGGTATCTGCAATTGTTATCCATCTAAAAAAAGAGAGAAGCGAACTTTGTAAACGAGATGTATCGAGAGGGAAAGAAAGAGAGAGAGAGAGAGAGAGAGAAAGAGAGAGAGAGAGAGAGAGAGAGCAGCCATTTGATTGGTCCTTGATTAACATACTAGAAATTTACCTGCCATGGGGAATTTACAAGGGCTTGCAAAAGAATACCTTCTTTCGGTACGGTAACATCAACTAACACATGCTACGCATAAAGAAATTTAGTTAGAACTTGACAAAAAGTAGGGGTAGGTTTTAGCTTTTAAACGATTCGAAAAAAAGATAATCAATTCATTTACAATACGATTAGTTATTGGTTGTTCACACATATTACAATGTATCATATAGAAAAAGAGGATCACCATTGGTGACACTTCAATTTATTTAAAATCGTGATCAAACTTACACAGCACTTTAATTTGTGCATGCCCTATCGGCAATTTCTGTATTCCTTCCATAATCTGTATTTTTGTTGTAGATACGCACAATAGGATAATTCATTCAGTGTCAGTAAAATGTTGGCAGGGAAGATGCCACCTCAGACGAGGCAGAGATGACACGGCAGACGCGGCAGAGAGGAAACGGCTAATTGCGCAAGTGGTAACTTGTCCCTGATACAGGTCTTTTGAAGTAACGAGGAATATGCTGATCATTAGAACATAGACGCTGTACCCTCCATATCTGAAGTATTTGAACCTACCTGACGATGCACCTGTAATGGTCATGGCGGTCGGATCGTTCACAGTCTCACCAGGAGTTACCGGGACTGCCGTGGTGGCAATAGTAATAGTCCTGGCACTAGTGACAAGAAAAAAAAAATTGATATCGGTTCTTTATTCAAAACAAAGACATACAGGTACTGTAAGGGTGACAGTCTATCACCTTTTTCGGGCAATACTACCTTCTTCTATTCCACACTGCAGCTAGGTGTCGCTGCTAAAAATATGACTAGCCACAGTGTACAATAGTACAAGTTAGCTATGTCCTGAGGATGGTTACAGATCAGTCACCGAAAATTCGGCTTGGATTTTGTCTTGGTTTTGAATAAAGAGTCTTGTTGTGTTATGCAATATAACATAGCAGGTGCGATATGCGGACACACTTACACGACATGGTAGCATCTGATTTGGTTACATTACATTGATACCTATGTGTGATTGTACTTATCTAGCTCCAGATAAAGATAAAATACATCCAACATGTGATAAAAAGTAACAGAAAGGTGTATTAAAAGGATAGTAACACGCCTTACCTTTGGCTGAAATTTCGATTACATACGTCATACACCATTTCCGGGGCTGAGAACGTGAGGCTGAAGTCCACGGGAAGATCGCCAGAGGGCACCCATGACTGGGCTAAGGGCGAAATACAATCTCAAATCATGACAATAGGGGGTGTGCCACCAAATCCAGTAATGAACTACTTATTCACCACTATTTTGTTTACAAATGACATTCATGTTTTAAGTGATTTATGTACTTATAGGATGTAGAATAAATTTCTAGATTTGAGGACTTACCACTCGACAGCACAAACAGGGTTGTGATAGTGATCAAAGTTGACAACATCGTCGTTTAGCGGCTGCAACTGTGGAATTATAATAGTTGATTTAAGTCACATCTAGCTGGGTAGATACACATGTACGTACACAGACTACACTATATTAGAATGTTTAAAGCCGAGAAGCAGGTGATAGCCGACCGCTCCCTTAAAGTTCATGTTCGTTAGGGCGCGGTCGTATAGGTCATGCAGTCGTCGCACTATTTTGTTGCCATAGGATTTTCAAGCAGTCTGTGACAGAACCAACCACTGACAGTTGAACATTACAGGAGAAATACGTTTTTGTCCTCCAACATGTCCGAAGTAAGCGACCTATATGTGACTGTGCCCAAACTGTGCATGTACAGCCAAGTACACAGTGTGTTTTATGTCACAGATCGAGTTTAGACTATGTCCTAGACTTGAAGGACAATAAGGTCGCAGAACATATTATTTTCGTCGCGACCCACGACCCCAACAGTATTTTGGATATACACGTTTTAATGTGTTACAATGCTTGAAAAGGCCGTAGATTATTGTTATTGTGCTCAGAATTATGTGGAAACGGTGCTAAATGTTAGAGGAATATATCGGTTTCGAGACTGAAATACGATGTTTCTTAGGCGGGAAATTTCGTCATGAAACTGAACCATGTGCGTTTACTGCAGTTCCATTATTTTCTCAGGGGGTCAAAAAAATGTACCTTTTATCAAAGGACGAGCCAGTAAACCCACACTAATTTTATTATATTTATATTATACTCTAAACTTCAACATATTAAATTCTTGTACATTTTTTCTGTACCATGTTATGAAAATGGAAGCGTCGAACCCCCTACTTCGGGGTCGTTTACAATCATTATGCAAATCCTGTAAGCAAAAAAAAGTATTTTAAGACCACAATGTTCAGACGTCGTCACTGCACCCGCTAAATTGCAGTCTCACGCATTATATCGTTTACAATCATTATGCAAATCCTATGAGCAAAAAAAGTATTTTAAGACCACAATGTCCAGACGTCGTCACTGCAAACGCTAAACTGCAGTCTCACGCACTATATTATTAGTTAACGTTACCCTGTAAATGCAGCATTGTTGACGAATTTACGTTTAGAACGAAAATGATTCCATCGAAATAAAATCGTACACGGGTTTTCCCTAGTACATATTTAAATAGTCTTGTGATGGTTTGGTAATTGCATCAAAATCACAACGCAGTGTAACTATGAGGTACGCCCGCTGAAGCAAGAATTAACATTTATACCTCTGAGAAGTAACCAAAAAGTTCCCGGTGTCACGCGACTTTAACGTGGCTGATAAAAGCAGTCTAGTTGGTGTACGCAGTTATCTAAGAACCAGATATCAATCTAGATTAGCTCTAGTTTGAGTCGCATTTAAAGTGACACACCTCTGTGTAAACAACTACTATAGAAAACGTTTAACGTACGATACGACACGATAACTTTTAAGTACGTGGAGTCGTCTGGCGCAATCGGCAGGGTCGTTTCATTACCCAGATATTCAGGGTCACCGATCTTGTGCCCTTGGCAAAGGAATTTTTTCACTCAGGTGAAAAAAAAAGTACCTGGCTTTGATCAAGGCCGACGTCGGAAAGAAAGTTAACGGAGGTCCCGTGCTTGATCAGAGCCACACCTCGAGCAAATTAAAGAACACGCTACACTTATTGAAAAGAGAGGGTGTCCTTTCCGGTGCAAGTAATTCAAAATTTACAATTCTTTGGCCGCACATGAGGCAATTGTTGTGTTAAGGTCACATGAGTTAGCGCCAACTGGCAGCCTACTCCAGACCCTTGCGATTTAGCCCCGCCTATTGTAAGCTCCTCATAATTCAGCCCCTGTTTACGAAGAGAGAGAAGTCGACCCAATAACAATGAATGAATTAGGCCTTGTGGGAAATGTTCTGCACAACAACACAAAGGTATCGTGCGTAGTCCAGTGGTTAGCGGCCCTGCCTCTGGAATTAGAAGCCATGAGTTTGTTCCCGGCCGTGTCGCTCACCCTACATGCACGCTACCGGAAAGGGTTGCAGTCCTTATGACTGGACGTTAAGCCGTTCATTGTGCTTGTCGAAAAGAGCAAGGGGAATTTCCCCGGTACAATACTGTACATAGCGTCCGAGTGTCCTCTCTGTCACGACCAGTGGAAGACTAGCTCTTCAGTGAGCTAAAACTAGATCGAGATCACTTTCCTTTCACACTTTGGTACAACAACAAAGCATCTATATCTACATTATACAGATCATGAGAACTGACAACAGGTCGGTACTCACCTCTGTCCGGGGTAGCGAATGACCGTTAGTTGTGCTCCGGCTTACGTAATTATCTCAGGTGACAAATAATGCTGCTCTTGTAAGCCTATTGGTCGAAGACTCGATGCTCGTGTTTACAAATACCTTTTCACAACAAGGCTTTTATCGCGAAGTACCACTCAGCCCCTGGCACCGACTGGCCCTGACTGGCCCTGCAGCAAATCAAACTACCGAGGGCGTTGAACTTTGCACTCTTGTGAACTTTGTACTCCCGATCCCTTTGGAGTAACGAGGTTGTGGTGTAGTTCGCCAAGGAACCGCTATTGAGTGACTTTGATTTCCTTTAATATTCTCCACAGATAACACGGACAAAACACAAATGCAAGCGTTAAAAAAGTCAAACTTCGGTGTTTTCACAGTAGGCTGACGACCTTTTAAATTTCTTGTAGTAAACAAAGAAAACCCTAATGCCGAAACAGTCGGTATTTATCGATGGAAGCTCCTTTGTTGTTATAGGTCTGCACAATTTTGCTTATAAAAAGATGGTATACTGTGCTCTTCACTTGTGAGACTGGACCACTAAAGAAACCACATTGATGAAACCGATTTGTGTGACAGGCTGAATAAAAGTTGTAAACGGGAACTCTGCCGCTCCGACTGTTTTACTGAGGGGTGACTGCGGCGAGAAAGATACCTTGAGGATCAGATATTTGCAAATCACTGTGTAAGAGCCATGAAGGTGCGGCGCTAAAGCTGAGGGCACAACCCGCCGTACGTGCAAATACGTGCAGTCTACGTGCCAAAACGTGGGCAATCTTTTGGAATCCGTGATCAGTACCGCCTCCGTACGGATTTTGGAGCACGCAGACACGCCGTAAATCTTTACGTGCCTGCAAAACCTTGTGTGCCATCGGGGCTGCGGATTCGCCCCGCGTACGTGCCAGTACGGGCGACGCGCCTGCACTGTACAGCCTGAACGTTTTTAGAAATACGTGGTTGACGTGGCCTCCTAAAAATCGTATGGACAAATTCCACGTGCGGCGGGTTGTGCCCTTAGCTTTATGATGTGTTTGCGGTTGAGCTGAATGTAAGTTATGATAGTGAATTTACATAGATCATACAATATAGTACATGACACGTTGTATCCCAAACTGTGTTCCACTAATGCGGCCCTGTTCTTGGCTAACTCACCCGGTGCCCTGGCACACGTAATTCCTACTTTAGACTAAATCCTCCATTCTTCTTCTATCGGGAAGTTGTTTGTTTTGCTTAAAAAATATTGACAAATCAAACACTGATGCATTTATGTAACGTTCTATTTTCTAAATCCTTAAATTATGCCGTTAATAGAATTTTCATCATTTTCTATACCTTTGCACATCCGCGTTAATGCTACAAGAAGTTTGTTTACTAGATCATATCAAGTTGACTTGATATATGACTTCTGCGTTCTCCTGGATTCTAGTCTATTTTCCATGGAAAAATCCCTTTCAGACGGTGACTGCTATCCAGCCTACTGTAACAGTTAACGACTTAATTCCATTTAAAGACTGGCATTAAAGAGGATGAAAAAAGGTATGGATTTCCTTCCGCTGTAATTTTACTATTTGTCAGTAATCAATTTAGGGTGGGAGAGACTTGCAATTGGACTTTTCTGCTATGGCAACGGCAGTACTCAACAAGACATCACATTTAAAAGACACTCTAATTGAATGATTACATCAAGACTTTTAGCATACCTTGTAATGCGGCATTTTTATATTTCTACGTCGAGCTCCCAGCACCAATGAACTTCTTTCCCTGGTAAATTATTCCGGCTCTTGCAGAAAAACAAAACACTATTTGAAGCACCAAGTTATCCCTCAAAATGGAATCAAAGATATATCCTTACTTTCTCATACTAATCATGGCATTTTGTCAATTTAATGTACCTGGCTGCTGCATTGTTCGCCTGTTGCCTGCACAGTACGGTCCAAATGTCCGAGCAAGCAGAGCCGGTTCGGTCCCCTTTCATGCGCCCTCAAAGTGGTCAAACTAGCGGGCCGCCGCCTTCTGTCGATCAGAATGGTTTCCGCTGGCGTGTCCGCCATGGCAACAGCGCTTCTGACAAGTCGCAAGAAAGTAAGAAGAATAAATGGTGAAAGGGACCTAATCATGTTGTATATACAGTCATCTTTGCATAACAGCCACCTGGCCGTTGCGGTCACTTTTTTTTGTCATTTGTCGGTCCCTTGGATTTTTCTCATAAACCTTAGCATTAAGAGATTGTCTATAGCGGCCACCTGTCCAATGCGGCCACGGCCACAGGATTTCCGGTCCCGTAGACACAGAAACACTGCATGTTGCAACCATACATGAGCCGTATGTTACTCTGCGCCTGCGTAGTTTGCGGGGATTTGGAGTTCCCGACAGGGTCATTTTTGGGGTATTAGAATGTACGCGTGTCTTGAACGTTAGAGCGCAAGACTTTGTCGGGGAATCAACCAACATTCCGCATGCCAATATCAATAAATTACGATAGATTTGACATTAGCAGGGTCAGTTGAAATTTGAGACGATCGAGACAATGTTAATTGTGAAAGATTAAGTGGAAACTGAATAATTTGTAACTCATTGCTCTTGGTCAATTGATCAGCATTTTCTGTGCAGTGGCTACCTGTCTATAGTAGCAACATTTCCCCAGTCCCTTGATGAGTGGCCGCTATAGACAGGTTTGACTGTATATAAAGGATTTACGGAATGGACCACAGAAGAAGGCACTTTGGCGAAACCGGTCGGTGTAAAATGTGAAAATTCGGCTCCGCTATCTCGCTGAGGGTTGACTGCTCATGGCGCCCTTTTCGTGACCAAAGCACCCGAGCACAGCTAATTCATAAATCCTGCTTTTAAGAACAAATCCTCCGTTCGTGTTCTTCCATCCGGAGCTTATAGCTGTTTGTGTTTCAAAAGATCGTAAGTCGTAACAAAACACTCAGCTCATCAAACAGCTTTTCCCCTGATGTGAAAAACTTAAGTCTATTCAAAGAATGAAATTAGAGAGGAATAAAGAGGGTATGTATATTGCCGCCGCTGTATTCGTACTGTTTGTCGGCAATCAATGAAGGCTGGGAGAGACTTGCGATTGGACTTGTCTGCTATGGCAACGGCCGTACACAACAAGACACAATTTAAAGCACACTGTAATACAAAAATTGCATTAAGAGTTCTCTCGTACCTCGAGCTCCCAGCGCCAATAAACTTCTTTCCCTCAAACATTTGTCTGGCTCTTGCAGAAAGGAAAATATTATTAGCAGCACGTTTTCCCTCCAAATAGAATCAAAGATATATCCTTATTTTCTCATACCATTCATGGCATTTCTGCCTATTTATACACACATTTTCGTTAGCTTCTGCACTGTTCACCTGTTGTCTACACAGTACGGTCATGTACGAGCAAGGAGGTTGAAAGAGGGACACCTCCTTGGTACGAGCAAGCAGAGCCGATCCGGTCCCCTTTCTCGCGCCCTGACAGCGGCCAAACCAGCGGACCGCCGCCGCAACCCTCTCCTGCCCATCAGGGTGGTTCCCGCGGACGTGTCCGTCCTTTCAACGGGGCTGGCAGGTCGCAAGTAGCACCTGCACAAACGTACGAAGAGGTCGAGGTGAAACGCTACGCAACGTACACGTCTGCAGGTAGGAAAAGTTTTCGTGTCTTGACTTTTTTTAGTACAACATGGGAATCTAGTTGTAAAATCAGCAGAAATTATCAGTAGAAATGGTGTACGATCACATATTGATACTTATGCTACATGGGAATTTATTTGTCAAATGAATTGAAAGTTTTCAAACGAAAATTGTGTCCTATCACCTTTGGATGCACAAACTTTTAATTATGCACCGGTAATGAGTCATCGCGGGAAATCTCCTTTCCCCCAAAATAGACTAATACCCTTCCCTGTATGTTCCCTGTATGTTACCTGTATTTAAAATATTCATGATGTATTTATGCGCGACCCTCGTTCCCAAAAGTAGTACGGGTATAAAGTAGCACCTTGCAGTACTTGCAAAGGCCGTAGTTATTCTTCCGTGCACAACAGCGAGGTGGAAACTGTGGTGAATGGTAGAGTAATACATCGGTGTTGATACTGTATAAGTTGGATTACGTTGCTTCTTCGGCCGGCGGTAATATGCGCCTTGATACTGTTACCGGCACTTCCTGTGTGTAGTCTGCAGTTCCATGACCTCCGTTGGGGGTCAAATTAAAGTGTCTATTACAAAGAAACGAGCCGTCTTATTTTCAGATATTTTGTATTTTTTACCCTAAACTTCAACATGCACATGTACATTGTACCCCGGATTTTGACATGCTAAATTCTTGTAAATTGTTTCTGCACCCTGCTATAAATTTGGAGGCGTCGAACCTCCTCACTCTGGGGTCCTTCAAGCCCCCTTTACAAATCAAGAATTTAGCTCGGCCGAGTTGTCAGCGAGCTCTATATATTACGAGGAGGTATGACCCTGATGCCTACAAACAAATGTCAGGGTTTCTTCGTCGGCATCAGGGTCTTACCTCCTCGTAATTTAGAGCTCGCTGACAACTCGACCGAGCTAAATTCTTGAGTTGTAAAGGGAGCTTTACCATGTAAATACCCATAGGCGAAAATCTGTCTACTGAGACCTTCAAAGAAATTCGCCACAATTGCCGCAATACAAAGTGACCTTTGAAGCGATTGGTGTCCTACGAAGGCCAAGCAGAGACAAAATGTCACAAACTAATAGCCCATGGTCAAGTACCCCAAATTCAGCATATCGGTACCCTCTCGCGTTTTTATTTTATAGAAGGCCTGTGGTATATATTTTGATGTGATACCCACTTTTGGATACTAGCTTTATATTGGCTATCAGCCTTCAAACCTATCACCTTTTAAATGCACGGCACGAAAAACGGTATTTAAGCATGCTTAAATGATGCTTAACGTTGATGTATTTTCCTTCTTTACGGATCTATAAACCTCTTATACGGGTACGTAAAGATTGGCGTTACGTAGTCTTTACGTGGGTGCTGATAGGTCCGTATTTTCCGTTTTTTTAAGTCGCCTTTAAGCAGCTTAAAAGTGTTTTAAATTATTATTAAAACTCATTTAAACTGCATTTAAATGTTACGTTTATAAAACTTTAAGCATCGTTACGGCTTATTTACGTGTGCGTAAAGATTATCATTAGGTGGCTTATAGGTGCGGATAGGTCCGTATTTTCCGGCTTTTTAAGTTGCCTTTCAGCAGCTTAAAGATGTTTTAAATGATTATTAAAACTCATTTAAATTGCATTTAAATATTACGTATTTTAAAACTTTAAGCATCGTTACGGCTTATTTACGTGTGCGTTAAGATGATCATTAGGTGCTTATAGATCCGTATTTTCCGTTTTTTTTTAAGTTGCCTTTCAGTAGCTTAAATGTTTCATAAATGATTATTAAAACGCCCTTAATATATGTATAAAGTTCACGTTAATTTCAACTGAAGCCTTTATACGTGTCATATACGTGTGCATTAAGATGTTTATAAAATGTGTATTGTTGCCCTTTTAGCAGCTTAAAGTTCTCATAAACACTTACAAAAACATCATTTATACATGTTTAAAGTTTCCTTTTATTTTCTTTGAAGCCTCTTTACGTCTCATATACGTGTGCATTAAGAGGATTATAAGGTGTGGATAAGTGCCATTTTAGGAGAATAATCATTAGCACATTTCAAAGCAAGAAAATGCAATGGATGAAACTTTGAAATTTTATTGAATTACGAGAAAATATTACATGGAAGAGTAAAAAAAAACTACTGCCTACTAGGTATTTGTGGCCTTTTAATCTGATGTAGTCGGCAGTTGAAACAATCACAACGGTTGCGCAATTCCGTGCAGCAGTCCACAGTCCCATTTCCAGTGTCGGGTGAAGCGTCTCGGCGTAAGTTAAAAAGAGCACACATGTACAGTTCCATCTGGTCACCACAGGAATAAGAATCCGGTAAGATCTAGAGTAGTGGCCGATATGACTCGTGTTGTTGGATGGTCCTGGATTCTGTGAATGCGAAACATGTTCAGCTTGCAGTGTCGGCTTCTATTAATCCGGATGGTACAAGGGCCGTGATTTCCATTCCTTGTCGATTTCCAACAACAACAGCTTGTACAGAATGATAGCCACCTCGTATCTTTGAGTCAAATTCTGTCACCGGGGGTCCTAGGCGGTAAAAGCGGTGTCGCGGCCACAACTTGCGGGCTAGAACAGGCCCAAACTTTCTTTAATACTTTTCTTAAAAAATGAACGCCTGGAAAATAACCGCTCCTTGTCGTACGTATGGCCCGTAGATTTGAACCCCCCACTCTTTTCTGCCATTGGAAACATCCTATCACATGACACAGCTGTGCCACAGACGGACCAAGGAAGTTCAACCTCCTTGGACGGACGGAGGCGTGCGCCCCATGGCGAGTACGAAATAACGCTGAATAAATTTACATCTTGCCTGCGCACGCATATCACCATAACCCAAACAAACACAAGCAACACGAGAAGACACCGCCTGTGTGCACAAACTGTTCTTTCTCGACGCTTGCTTGTAGATAAAGAAATAAACATATTTCGTACATTTACCTGTAGTAAGAACTGCTTGCCGTTTTATAGAGAAAACACAACTCACTGCACAAAACGCTATACCTACTACATCCTTATTCTTCAAGCAGAGGTTGAGTCGCGGAGATATTCATAGCAGTAGTCGGGATTTCTACCGTCTCTTAGCTTGCCACAAAGAAAACAGGAGGCCTCACCGCGGAATTTCAGAACATATATGCGGTATAAAATGAAAAGGAAAGGGTCTTCTCCTGTTCGTATAAACTGCGCTTCAAACATGCCGTATGTTCAGCACAAAAAGGCAACGTTTCATAAAACCTTTGAGACGGTATTAGCTAATATATAAAACGGGGGTAGTGCTCCCAAGTTTGCATAAGCTACGCGGATTCAAAGATTAAATATGTCGTATGTTCAACAGAAATACGCAACATTTCATATACGTCTTGGCAACATATAAGCTAAACGGGGGAGGTCTCCCCTAGTTCGCTTAAACTGCGCGGATTCAAAGATTAAACATGTCGTATGTTCAACAGAAATACGCAACATTTCATATACGTTTTGGCAGCATATAAGCTAAACGGGGGAGGTCTCCCCTAGTTCGCTTAAACTGCGCGGATTCAAAGATTAAACATGTCGTATGTTCAACAGAAATACGCAACATTTCATATACGTTTTGGCAGCATATAAGCTAAACGGGGGAGGTCTCCCCTAGTTCGCTTAAACTGCGCGGATTCAAAGACTAAACTTGTTGTATGTTTTACAGAAATACGCAACATTTCATATACGTCTTGACAACATAAAAGCTAAACGGGGGAGGTCTCCCCTAGTTCGCTTAAACTGCGCGGATTCAAAGATTAAACATGTCGTATGTTCAACAGAAATACGCAACATTGCATATACGTCTTGGCAACATATAAGCTAAACAAGGGAAGTCTCCCCTAGTTCGCTTAAACTGCGCGGATTCAAAGATTAAACTTGTATGTTTCACAGAAATACGCAACATTTCATATACGTCTTGACAACATAAAAGCTAAACGGGGGAGGTCTCCCCTAGTTCGCTTAAACTGCGCGGATTCAAAGATTAAACATGTCGTATGTTCAACAGAAATACGCAACATTGCATATACGTCTTGGCAACATATAAGCTAAACAAGGGAAGTCTCCCCTAGTTCGCTTAAACTGCGCGGATTCAAAGATTAAACATGTCGTATGTTTTACAGATATACGCAACATTTCATATACGTTTTGGCAGCATATAAGCTAAACGGGGGAGGTCTCCCCTAGTTCGCTTAAACTGCGCGGATTCAAAGATTAAACATGTCGTATGTTCAACAGAAATACGCAACATTTCATATACGTTTTGGCAGCATATAAGCTAAACGGGGAGGTCTCCCCTAGTTCGCTTAAACTGCGCGGATTCAAAGATTAAACATGTCGTATGTTCAACAGAAATACGCAACATTTCATATACGTTTTGGCAGCATATAAGCTAAACGGGGGAGGTCTCCCCTAGTTCGCTTAAACTGCGCGGATTCAAAGACTAAACTTGTTGTATGTTTTACAGAAATACGCAACATTTCATATACGTCTTGACAACATAAAAGCTAAACGGGGGAGGTCTCCCCTAGTTCGCTTAAACTGCGCGGATTCAAAGATTAAACATGTCGTATGTTCAACAGAAATACGCAACATTGCATATACGTCTTGGCAACATATAAGCTAAACAAGGGAAGTCTCCCCTAGTTCGCTTAAACTGCGCGGATTCAAAGATTAAACTTGTATGTTTCACAGAAATACGCAACATTTCATATACGTCTTGACAACATAAAAGCTAAACGGGGGAGGTCTCCCCTAGTTCGCTTAAACTGCGCGGATTCAAAGATTAAACATGTCGTATGTTCAACAGAAATACGCAACATTGCATATACGTCTTGGCAACATATAAGCTAAACAAGGGAAGTCTCCCCTAGTTCGCTTAAACTGCGCGGATTCAAAGATTAAACATGTCGTATGTTTTACAGATATACGCAACATTTCATATACGTTTTGGCAGCATATAAGCTAAACGGGGGAGGTCTCCCCTAGTTCGCTTAAACTGCGCGGATTCAAAGATTAAACATGTCGTATGTTCAACAGAAATACGCAACATTTCATATACGTTTTGGCAGCATATAAGCTAAACGGGGGAGGTCTCCCCTAGTTCGCTTAAACTGCGCGGATTCAAAGATTAAACATGTCGTATGTTCAACAGAAATACGCAACATTTCATATACGTTTTGGCAGCATATAAGCTAAACGGGGGAGGTCTCCCCTAGTTCGCTTAAACTGCGCGGATTCAAAGACTAAACTTGTTGTATGTTTTACAGAAATACGCAACATTTCATATACGTCTTGACAACATAAAAGCTAAACGGGGGAGGTCTCCCCTAGTTCGCTTAAACTGCGCGGATTCAAAGATTAAACATGTCGTATGTTCAACAGAAATACGCAACATTGCATATACGTCTTGGCAACATATAAGCTAAACAAGGGAAGTCTCCCCTAGTTCGCTTAAACTGCGCGGATTCAAAGATTAAACTTGTATGTTTCACAGAAATACGCAACATTTCATATACGTCTTGACAACATAAAAGCTAAACGGGGGAGGTCTCCCCTAGTTCGCTTAAACTGCGCGGATTCAAAGATTAAACATGTCGTATGTTCAACAGAAATACGCAACATTGCATATACGTCTTGGCAACATATAAGCTAAACAAGGGAAGTCTCCCCTAGTTCGCTTAAACTGCGCGGATTCAAAGATTAAACATGTCGTATGTTTTACAGAAATACGCAACATTTCATATACGTTTTGGCAGCATATAAGCTAAACGGGGGAGGTCTCCCCTAGTTCGCTTAAACTGCGCGGACTCAAAGATTAAACTTGTTGTATGTTTTACAGAAATACGCAACATTTCATATACGTTTTGGCAGCATATAAGCTAAACGGGGGAGGTCTCCCCTAGTTGGCTTAAACTGCGCGGATTCAAAGATTAAACATGTCGTATTTTCAACAGAAATACGCAACATTTCATATACGTTTTGGCAGCATATAAGCTAAACGGGGAGGTCTCCCCTAGTTCGCTTAAACTGCGCGGATTCAAAGATTAAACATGTCGTATGTTCAACAGAAATACGCAACATTTCATATACGTTTTGGCAACATATAAGCCAAACGGGGGAGGTCTCCCCTAGTTCGCTTAAACTGCGCGGATTCAAAGATTAAACATGTCGTATGTTCAAATGAAATACTCAACATTTCATATACGTCTTGGCAAATATATTAACGGGGGAGGTCTTCCCTTCTTTGCGTAAATGACGGTTCGAAATAAATTATATATATGGCATCCTTCGGTCAATATTGACCATGATATACGCAACATTTCATATAACGTAAAAGAGCGCATATAAGCTAACCGTGAGAGCTTCTCCCCTGTTCGAATTAAACCTTGCGCACAGAAAGTTTGAGTACGTGAAATGCTTTTGGAATAGCTAAAAAACACCGAAGATTATTGTATTTGACTTTGTATTGTATTGTATTTGTATTTGCTGAGGTATAAACATAACATTTTGTACCAGAAAGCGCAATAATTTTCAGTTTTGACTGTAAATCTTGCCACTGTTATAAAACAGATGACGCAATGTTCTATCAGACAAAGGCTTATTACATTTGACTTAGCCGGTTAACATGTATTTTGTAACAGATCTAGAGAAACGGTATTTGTCCGTTTTGACATAAAATATTTTTGAGACATTTAAGTTGTCTTTTCGGCATACTAAAATACATGTAAAATTCACGTAAAGAAACACAACAGATTAAGTTAGATTTACAAACGCTGAAATCTTCCGTAAATGCCAAATGTATGTTTCCGATGCGTTTAATAGATCTTAAAATCTGCTGAAATATTTCTCCGCCTTTAAGGGCTTTATACGTATCTCTGAAACTTTGCTTAAAAAGTTGTTTTCGTGCTGTGATGATTCGGAATTTTCGTGTCTTAAACAAGTGGGAGGGGGAAAAAATTAAACATAATAATTTTGAATGTAAATGAACCTGCTAAGATCATCACAAAAATATCAATTGATTTTCGATATCATGATTCAACACAATTATGGTCAACTTTCTCATCAAAAATATATACTTCATTTTCCAATATCCTATACATATTTAAATAACCTATGGGACCTTGCCTGATGATTTAGACTTACTGTGCGTAGCATTCCCTGCATATCAAACTTTAAATGATAGAAATCCGTCAATAAAATCTGACAATATCGTTGGTAGTTGGCCGTTGCTAAGGCCGTAAATAAGGTTTTCAGATGCAAAATACGCGCAACGCTCTGTCGATCTTAAATATGGCCGATCCATACACCCGAAGATCGTAGATAATGTGACAGGGGTATAAGCAAGGAACAGTAGAAAGTCAAGTTCTCTGACACGTAATTTTGCTCCTGTCCATACTTGATGCAAATTATAATTTTGGCTATACATGGGGGATGTAAGGATACTTGAAAAGGAATTAACTTGATTTTGCACATTTATTCTTATTTTTGCCTTTTTCTGAATTCTTCGATAGGTGGTAAGCCTACAATCATCATTGCAAACTATTACGGGTGAATTACATAGTATTTTAAACCTTTTGTCATGCCACTTGCTATACTGTAACTATGGTAACAGCTGTCTAGCCAAGGCTATTTTGTATTCTTTTTGACTGTTGTTTTTCCAGTTAGCTATTTTGCATTGTGTTTGCCATTGTTTTTTCCCAGTCGCTTGTGAAACGTGATGAAATGTTAATTTTGAAATGATTTAGTCTATTTTCCAGAAAAACTTCAATAGTCTGAATTTCTATATAGTCAAAGCTTGACTTGTATATATCCGGATTCTCCTGTATTACTTGTTTGAAAATTTAAAGTGTAACAAGCTAAAGTATATAATATAACTAGTTTGTTTAGCTTGTTAATTCTTAGATTAGCTTACTTTTCTACTCTAGTGACTAGTTTACAGCAAGTTGAGTGTTAGATAGGTATATATATATGTATGTATATATGAAGTATAAGATATGATAATTTAGTGTTATAAAAAAATTAACAAATCATTTGTTGTGTTGTTTGAAACTTTAGAGCAACACCCTGAATCAAAGGTAGAGTCAAAGCTTGTCCTGGAAGAATTCCAACCGCCCCCAGAAGAATTCCAGATTCCCCTTGTATTTATGTGAATTCCAATCTCCCCTAGGGGGAATCCCAAATTCCCCCGGATTCCAGTCTCCCCTGTGACATGTTTATTTGTTGCACACATCGAGTAGAAAAAAAGAATATTTCATAACAGATCCAATATTTTAGAACCATAAGGAGAAACAAAACATTTACTTTATATCCTTCTTCATCTTTTCATCGGTTATTACCGTCTTGATTTGATATGTTGCTAAACCTCAGTTATAATCTCTGCAGACCGCATGTACCCTGGTAGAGCGAGCGGCCGCTCCCGCTGCAGCTGTCTGGCCGTCGGCATTGCCGTGCTGTTAAGCATCTCTGCAGTGGGACTCGCCCCTCTGACGTTCATCAACAAAAATGTAAGCATTTGACAGACTTCTTTTCATACAGTCTTTGTATTGCTTCTGTTACATTTATGAAATACTACAAGTATCAAATCAGAACATGGTTCTGGATGTAGGCATTCTCAAGTCGCTGGGTAGGCCTACTGGTAGTAAAGGCGGAATACATCGCATAACAAAAATTGAAACTGTAGTTGGAAACAGGCCATCTTCTTCGAACGAAGGAACTCTCTCATATGCAAATTTGTAAGCCACGAACAAAACAGATCGGCGTCGGAAGAGAAGCAGCAACACTTGTCTGCAATCCTGCCCAAGCCCAGGCGCCCGTCGAACTCTGTTGTACAAGTTCCAGCCGTCACTTTAGCAGAAACAACCTTACCTACAATCCCAAGACCAACACCGCCCGTGAACTCTCAGAACTTTAGAGCCCAAATGACTTGTAAGCCACGTCAAAAATCGTGGTAACATCCGTCCTCTTGTGTAACGCCAATGAACTGTCTCCGTGGCCAGATAAGAACACCATGAAACTGAACCCTGGGAAATGTAAGGCTGTTCATGTCTGCTTCAGTCGCACACCACCTCCGCCACCCCCTCCGCCACCCCCTCTCACCATCCACGACCACAAGCTGGAAGTTGTAAGTGTCGCCAAGTGCCTAGGAGTGACGTTCCAAGGAGACCTAGGGTGGGGCACCCACGTCGTGGACATAACGAAGAAAGGAAGTCAGAGACTGTACCTTCCTTACCGACTCCGACAGTTTAACCTACCAATGAAGAACTAGTGACTGTATACACTTGCTTCATCCATCCCATTTTGGAATACGCTGCCCCAGTTTGCACCCTGGCCTTACGTTATTACGAACACACAACACAAGAAGATAGAAAAGATCCAACGACGGGCAACTAGGATCATCCTAGGACATACCTTATCATAAGAGCAGTCTTGCAAAGCACTGAAGTTACAGAGCCCCTATGAGAGGAGGGAGGACTTGTGCCTGGAGTTTGGAAAGAAGATGGCCAAGTCAAACCTGTACCACACTTGGCTACCACGCACCAGAGGTGAAGTCACGGGGAGGGAAACAAGACAAATAAAAGACAATCGACATCATATCAGCACGATCCAAACGATATGCCTAAAGTCCATTACCGTATATTGTTAAGGTCTGTAACAGCAGTTAATAACTTTTATTTATCATCATCGATGTGTAATGATCATTGTATTTCATCATGTTGTAAATTGGCAACAAATGTATAAAAGTTGAATGATGTATTTTACCTGTAGTGTTAGTAAAACAACAACTTTGTAACTGTGAATCTCACAATTCAGCCTTTGGCTGCCAGGAGTTTACAATCAATAAACCAGTCTATTCTGCTGCATCTACACTATTTATCTAGTTTTGTACTCTGTCGTTCATATGTAGGGAATAACACAACTGTCCACTAAGGTTGACATATTGGAGCGCAATCAAGCCAACATACGCCAACTGATCGCCATTGTTAACGACTTGAAGATTGACCAAGACAACATAACCCAACTGTCTGCCGCTGTTGAGGCATTGAAGCGCAACCAAGAGGCCTCGAAGAGTAACCAAGACGACATGCGCCAACTGTCCGCCGCTGTTGACGCCTTAAACCGTGACCAAGACGACATGCGCCAACTGTCCGCCGCTGTTGACGCCTTAAACCGTGACCGAGACGACATGCGACAACTGTCCGCCACAGTTGACGCCTTGAAGCGCGACCAAAACGACATTCGCCAACTGTCCACCACTATTGGCGCTTTGAAGCGTGACCAAGACGATATGTCCACCACTGTTGACGCCTTGACGCGTGACCAAGACGACATTCGCCAACTGTCCGCCACAGTTAATGCCTTGAAGGACGACCAAGACGAAATTCGCCAATTGACGGCCACTGTTGACGCCTTGAAGCATGACCAAGACGACATGCTCCAACTGTTCGCCACTGTTGACGCCTTGAAGCGCGACCAAGACAACATGCGCCAAATGTCCACCGATGTTGACGACTTGAAGCACAACCAAGACACCATATCACAACTATCCACCGCTATTGAGGCCTTGCAGCGCAACCAAGAGGCCTTGAAACGTGACCAAGAAGACTTGCGCCAACTGTCTACTGATGTTGAAGCCTTGAAGCGCAACCAAGACAATATAACCCAACTGTCCACCACTGTTGACGCCTTGAAGCGTGACCAAGACGACATGCGCCAACTATCTACCACCGTTGATGCCTTGGAGCGCGACCAAAACGACATGTACGATACTGTTGACGCCTTGGAGCGCGACCAAGGCGACATGTCCGCTACTGTTGACGCCTTGAAGCGCGACCAAGACGATATTCGCCAACTGTCCGCAACAATTAACGCCTTAAAGGACGACCAAGACGACATTCGCCAACTGTCCGCCACTGTTGACGCCTTGGAGCGCGACCAATTCGACATATCTGCTACCGTTGATGCCTTGAAGCGTGACCAAGACGACATGCGACAACTGTACACCACTGTTGACGTCTTGAAGCGCAAGCAAGACAACATAACCCAACTGTCCGCCACTGTTGATGCGTTGAAGCGTGACCAAGACGACATGCGCCAACTGTCCACCACTGTTGACGCCTTGAAGAGTGACCAAGAAGACATGCGCCAACTGTCCACCACTGTTGACGCCTTGAAGAGTGACCAAGAAGACATGCGCCAACTGTCTACCGATGTTGACGCCTTGAAGCGCGACCAAAACGACATGTACGCTACTGTTGACGCCTTGCAGCGCGACCAAGACGACATGTCCGCTACTGTTGACGCCTTGAAGCGTGACTTGGACAAGGAGATGAACCGAACCGCCGCCTTGGAGCAGTGTCTTGACGAAACGAGTAAGACGCAAGGTAAGTTGGGTTTCAGTTGTCTTTTGTGCTTTTTGGGATAATGTGTAGGGCAACATTATTAGTATAAAAAGGTGGCAATGAAAAATCATTGTCTTGGTTACGGCTTAATGGTTTGTTTTATATGTGTTAATATGTACGTTTGTTGTTGTTGGTATGTTTTAGTATTAGTGTTTTATCGCTTAACCTAGCTGTATATAAAATAGTTTTAAGCGATAAATGCTATTATATCGTTTCCAAATGTAAATGATACCCTAATTCCTATGATTTATGTAGCTGCCAAATATCGCAAGTATGAAATCCCTTTGATTTACCACTGTGGTATTATAGCACATTCTCATTGCTAAATGTAAATTAGGAAACCTTTGCACAATTATTTTCTTTCTATACCTTTCAGTTACAGAGTTATAAGTTTGAGTGACCTATGTAGTGGGTTTATAAACTGTTCTCGTGAATTATACATGTTAGTCGTTTATTATCATAATTAGTGTTTAATTATGTAAAGTATCACTAAAACTATCCAAATACCAAACATTATGTCGATCCGTACCCCCGTCAACACATCGAGTTATTCCCCTTCGAAGTGTTGAGTAACTTCGAACGCAGAAAATATCCTGCAGAATTCCTGGGATTTTTTTGCCAATCGGACGTATACTACACAGTTAGGCTAACCCCTGAGACATCGCCCAAAAACAGCATCATAATCAAACTGACTATCATAATTGCTTGATGTGAAACTTTTCGTGATATTGTATGTCAGAAGAAATAAAGACAATGATTCAAAATAATGCGATTGTTTAGGAAACAGCCGATGTATTTTTCAATACTCTGATTTCCTCCACCCATTAGGAGACCATGACTCCCGTGAGAACAGTGAGCCACTCCTCTTGGTCGCTGATCGTGAAGCCATCATCCAAGTTGACATCACTTCCGGATCAAAGGTCACACTTCCACTGGTAGGTGTTGGACAACCCTACGCTTTGGACTACGACCCGCTCACCGACTACGTGTACTGGTCAGATTATCGGAACAAACAAATCAAACGGGCTCGTCGTGATGGAAGTGGCATGGAGACCATCATAGATACCGGCAACAGTAAGTTGTAAATTACTGTTCTCACAAGCATGCATTTCAAAATGCTATACCTCATTTTTGGTCCAACAAATGACAAAGCAGTATTCAGAAAAGATTTGAGGAAGCTATGTCAAGATGATCTCAGCAGGTATAAGTACCTGCTCTTTGTTCTTTTATTTGTGTAGGGAAAGGTGAATCTTGAATTGAATACGATTCTAGGAAAGAATGATAAATGTTACAAAATAGGCGTAGGACACAGAGAATGAGCCATATCCTAACATCTGTATATAGCCTTGAAACACAGCAAATATTATAATTTGACAATGACAATGATCTTTATCGCATATTATTGCCCTGCATGCGCTTAATTCATCGAGTTAGATAACTTAAGGTAGTCTAGAGATATGTGTGAGAAAGATTTCTTTCAAAAAAATAAACATCAATATTAGTAGATATGTATTTTATAACATACCATACTTTGTCATAAAATGTTGCTATTTGTTGGCTAAATATTAAGGTCAAAGTAACTGTATAATAATTATATCTGCTTAGATATAAGTATGCAATCAAAATTAACAGGAAGAAAGTGGCTGCATGGTGGTCTCATCACATCGGTCGGCTGCTGTCGACTGTTATAAGTCTTTCCAGGCTCTCCTGTTCGCAGCTGAATGGCGGATCTGCTTTACAGTGATCTGACCTAGGCGCTGTTGGATCTACAGTAAATAGGTGGTATAGTCTGCGTTTGTCGTGCGATGATATGTAAATATAAAGAGCATAGATATTGGCAGCTTTATCTTCGGGCATGCGCAGGATGTGGCCCAGAAAGTTCAATTTCCTCGTGTGCACATGTTCAATCAACGGCTTTGTTTTAATCAGTTCATAGATCCTGCTGCTAGAAACACAGTCGATCCTTTTGATATTCAACATAATAAGAAAGCAAGATGTAGCATAGGAGTTGATTCTTTTCTCCATATGTGTTATAACCCAAGACTCGCACCTTAACATTACACAACAAACCATTAGCAGTTTTACTCTGGTAGCAGTCGGGATGAGATCGCTGCTCCAAAACACGGCCCACACCAATATTCTGCGCTTTTAAGGTCGAAACTAAATATGCATATTATGTTTTGCATTTCTATTTGATTTTGACCTAGGTATTTCTCGGCTGTAGGAAGTGAAACCCAAACATCATTGGGAAATCTGTACACTGCGATATTGATGTGGTCTACTCCAAGTATCAGGGATTTCATCAGTAGAACAACATTTCAAAGATTCTACGACTTAAGAGTGCACTTTCAAGCAGTACCTGTTATTCGTACAGTGATCAGTTACACATGAACGTCCTCACACTCTTTTCTGTAGCTGCCCTTGGCCTGGCATTGGACCATGCTGAGGGTAATATCTACTGGTCTGTCCCTGACGCAGGGACTATCTCTGTAGCAAAGAAGGACGGATCGTCACCCAGGACACTTTTGACGTCACCAGACATCGCTTGGCCTTACGGCTTGGTCCTGGACCCCAGGAATGGGTGAGTAAAATGCATTTCGTCATGAACAAACAGGTGCTTTATACACCTGTGGTTATAGTGACTTAGCGTCATGTAATAACGTTCTCATGGTGAATAATGTCCGTCTCGATCACCCTGGCTGAAGTGGTAACAGACTGAGTGTAAAAGTTCGTCAGGAGAATTCTGTGAGTTATGCCTACCTGGGCCGTGATGGCCCTTGGCAGGGGTTTTTCTCCAGTCATAAACTGTAAATGCAGAAACATTCGCGGTGGTTTTATGTTCGCGATTATCGCGGCGGCTAACATTTTTCTATGGCAGTAAGAGACTGCAGTGCACGATGCTACCGCGAACTTAAACCACCGCGAAAAGTCCTTTTTCCCGCTAGCACGACATTAAATCTCCTCGAACTTGAATGCAGTTACAAGTATATTTTTAGGATTGAACTATTTTGTCGCTTTTTGGTTCTGTGGTTATAACTGCTTTTCTATCTCCAATTCTCTTTTTATGATAGGCGCTTTCATAGTGTTGCCATAATTTGAATATTTCATGGAAAATTATATAACGCCTCATTCGTAAACTTTGGGCATTTCATACATGTGGCAGATGGAAGTCGAGTTAAGATAAACCTCATGAAGCGTTGATTACTCAGTAAATCAGACATTGTCATACAATATCACATGAGCTTCCTTCCTTCTCTTGCGCTGTATAATGTAAATGGATTTAATTTCGCAGTAGCAGGAAAATGACTGTTCGCGGTAGCACCATGCACTGTAGTCTCTAATTGCAAGATCGCGGTGATTTTAATTTGCCGGCGGTGAAGTGGCACCCGCTAAAATCGCGAACATAAAACCACCTTGAACATTTCGGCATTTATGGTATATAACTTAGATGTGAAATTAGATAGTTTTAGCTACGAATTTACGTGCATAACTAACGAGATGATACATAATAAAACAGCAAATTTCCAAACATTTCGCATTGATTCAATAGTTCTGTTTATTGGGCTCTTTTCACAGACTCATGTATTGGACCGACTATTATAAATGCGGTATTTACCGAGCTGAGATGGACGGCAGTGACCAAACCACCATCATCGCGGATCTGCGTAATCCCGACGCCATTACAATAGACTTCAAGGGTGAGAACACAGGCTCTAGAAATATTAATGATTAGTCAATTGAGAGCAAAAAGTTTGGAAATTTTGTTTGGTTATGAAACATAAATATTACCCGAATCAAAGTTTTGTGTCTATGTCACTGGTTGGTTTTTATCTTTCCAATACCAGTCCGTGTACGGCTTTGCGTATGTGCATTTTTTTCTGATCCCTTTAGGGCCTTATGTAAAACTCTAACTGCATAGTAATGATAAGTATATTTGTTCATCCCAATTAGAGAATCGGCTGTACTACCGTCATCAGGAGTACGGCATCTACAGCTCAGACCTGCTAGGCAACGATATCCGATGAGTGATGTATGAAGACGGGAAGTGGGTTGTTGATATTGCAGTTGATGAAGACTTCGTCTACTGGTCGTCTATCTGGTCGGAGTCGTCATCATCGCCCTGGCAGGGAAAAATCGGAAAGTGAGGAAATCCATTCCATCTAAAAACAGTTTGTAGTAAGAAATCTGTAATTACTTGGTGAAATTCTGCATAACAATCTACATAATATGTATGTATCTTGTGTGTAGATATCTGGTAGTACTGTGGGCCGATGTACACAGGCAGTTTAAGGCCTGTGACACCTGTAGATTCTCAGTCGAGCAGTTATATGGCCATAACTTTTGATGTAACCATCTGTTTTCAACAATTTTTGGCCAGTTAACGTAATTCACCCATATTCAAAATATAATGACAAGAAAATTGTGGATCCTCAATATTTTGGGTTTAAAAAACCATTTTTTGGTAAAAAATAGGGATGCTATTAAAATGGGTCTGTGCCCACTATGAAATGATTGTCTAACTGAGTCATATTTTCTGGAGTAATAGATTATATCTCTGTGATATCTAATATGCCCGGGGATCTTGTCGCTATACCTAGGTAAGGCTTCATTTTGGGGCAAAAACAGTATTTTTTGACAATCTTTATGTATTTTTTGTACAAATATCAACACAGCCACCGAAATCAAAGATATTGCAAGAAGGCCCGCTTGATTACCGAAGGTCTAAGGCTTAATGAACGTAAATCTCATAAAAACTCGTCATACAACCGGTATCCTGATGTGGGCAGCAGCCGACGAAACACTACTTACCCTACAAAAACTGCGCCAAAGTATGTATCACTGTACGTAACGTTAACCGATGGTACAATAATGAATGTTTTATGCCTGTATCAGTCAAATAGCTGTTGTGTCAATGCGAAATTCGCAAGCAGCTAGCCTTATAAGGCATCAGTCAACTGCCATACAATCATTTGGGGCTAGAAATATCGATTTTTAGCATTATTTTGCTGTTTCCTTGAAGTATGAGCGCCCCGCTGGTTTCCCGCCACTCCATACCCCGGGGAATCCGAACGCGTGTTCGAATGTTCGGACGGTACCATAAGCGGCTCTCGCGGGGGTCCCTTTTTATTAACCGCATTTGTTTATGTCAATATTTGATAAATACTAGGTCAATACCTTTAACATTCAACATTAATAAGTCTCAAGAAAATTAGTTAGTGTGACCCATACATCGTAAGTTCCTGTTTTCGCAATGTAACATTAGGTACAATTGGACCGTTCTAAACTGAACGTCACGGTCCGGCGAGGTCACATGCGGTCACGCAGTCGTTCGTATTTCATGTTCGACCAAAACTGTCACAGGCCTTAAACTGCCTGTGTACTGAAATATGCATGAAATAAATAAATAAAAATGAGTATGAAATACATATCCCCAAATACGTGAATGTACATTTTGTATGCAAATTAAGATCTGTATACGAACATATATCTAATGTTTTGAAGTCCTATTTTTACAGTCTTACTATGTATATGCATTTGTCTAAAGACAGGTTGTTTTACACTTCCAGGCCACATGGAATAAATACTGAAATGACATATAAGTATAAAATACATGCATATATGCAAATCAGCATTTGTATAAGAATATATGTATCTATAGTTTTGAATTCCTATCTTTACACCCTCAAGACATGTGTATACACAAAAGATATAACACGTTTCGTTCCACACGTCCAGGCTGTCCAAGTCTGACCTGACAAAGACTGTGCTGTTGAATGGCCTGTACCCGGCGGGCATCTACCTGTCCACGGCAGCGCCTCCTGGCGTAACCAGTGGTGAGTACAGTTCCTGACAGATTCACCACTATCAGTACCTGAATCCTGTACGACAGGTTCAGGTCACTAAACTGTTTAAACATGTTGTTTTTGATTATATGATACACATTTTTGTTTACGCATGCATAAATTACGAAGTTAGACGAGGGGTTAAGATTTTTTTTCATTTCAAGACACGAATTAGATTTTCACGACTCATACCTTCGCCAAATGATACCAGCCTTTTTTTCTGTGAAATGATATAGAAAATTGTATTAGTTATGCAAATAAGGCCCGTATTTGCATAACTTGTCTCCATTGCTTATCTACTTTATCCAATAGCAAAAGTTAGTCAAAGAATGAAATTTTGTAAATGTGACACTGATTTGTATGATCGACGTCGAATTATGTTCACCTTAACATCACTTCGTTTATTGTTTATTGTTTATTCGAAATATTTCCATTAGTGAGTACAGATCAGACTGTATCACTAGTCTTCCTGTAGTCATGAGTCAAACACATTACATAATACAACAATAACACAGTACATTGAGACTATTTACACCTTAACATCACTTAAACCTAACCTACAGCCTAAAGGTACACTTATACGTAAAGCAAATACTACCGCTATACCTTATTCTAAAAATTAAAGGAATGAGTTGAGAGGTCAAGTAGCTGAGAGGTCAGAGGTCAGTGTAACTTTGTAATACTGTAAGTATGAAATTTCCATCATGTACCGCTATGGAATTATAGCATTTTCTCATAAATCATGAAAATAAGATCTCCATTCAAAAAAAAATTGATATCCATCATAATATTTATCTTTCTCAGTTACATATGTGACAAGTTTGAGAGTTCTATTACGAATACAGTTGAGTTTCAAATTTCCTCATTAGTTATGCTAAACATGTTGATTTGCCTGTTTTCATGTCATTATGTAAGTCATTAGCCTAATATACATACCAAAAATCATGACGATCCGCCATCACGTTCTAGAGTTATTCCACAGTTTAGAACAAAATAGTCACCTGTAATTTCAAAAAGGTCCTAGGGGGCCAAACATACAGCAGTTACTCTCTGACCCGAAATGCATCTACCGCCAAAAACACGAGATGGAAACTTGAAAACCACCGCCATGGCAATACATTTTATTCCCTACTTGTTGTGTTTGGGGATTGACGGCATGGCAGGACTGTAACGAGATATTTATATTAAAAAGAAACGTTGAGGACGATTGTTTAACAGAGATTTGGTGGTGGTTTCTCAGCGTTTTATCCTGGCAAACCTCGTATTACTGTTAAAAGTTGCAATTGCTTCCTGACCCAATACCATTACGTATTTAGCACATTTTAAGCACGTTATATCATTATTGCTCTTGTCAAAATCATTTCAAAAACGCATACTTAAACATTGCATCTCTGCTAATTCTGTTCCCTTTTATCCATAGACGACAGCTGAAACCCTCACCGCTACTGTACAGCGACTCTCCCGGCATCGGCAGTTAAGTACGACTGACCAATGAGACGTGAAATCTGCATTATAACAATAAGATATAATAAATTTTTTTTTTAATTCTTTTCAGTTCAATCAAAACTTGGATGCTTTGGAAAGCCTTAGTTCTGTCAGTCATTAACTACTGTGCACCGTTGTATATCACATCACATTAAGCATAACTAATAAAGTATAAACGATAGAATTCAGTTCAGTTCAGTTCAATAGAATTGCTAACATTTATCTTAACCAGTAAAGTTTAAAATATAAGTTTAAAGTAAGGAAGTAATCGTGTTATTGCACATAAAGTACATTATTAAGCACAGTGGACAAAGAGCAGCAAACAGGACTATGTTCAAACCCCCGGTGTGCTTTTGTATTAGTTGGACAAGGGATTTAACAGTCTGGCAATGAATGAAGGGGACACAGGCAAAAATCAGGTTCATCAGGTATTGGAAAACTGAGCCTGCAGGATTGAAATGGAATAATGGACAGATCACTGCAATGTATTCTAATTTTGGCCTGTTATTGGTAAGATCTAAGAGAGAAACTGTTAAGTTCTTTCAGACTATTCATTAGAATCGTTGTCACAGGTGAGCCAGAATACACCAGTAAATTTGTATCAATTCACGGACGCCATACGATAAATAGCAGTTCATTAAATATATAGACCAAATTTTGCTCCTGCCAAGTATATGTTCCAACACCGCTTGGAGGTTTCCGGTATACATGATGGGAGAATAATGCGTCACACCTGTGTGGCCGGGTAATTGCCAAGCTGAGTGGACTAACAATCTCAGGTTGCGATATGGAGGCTAACCATAACCCTCACACGACACTCACCCTAACAGCTCAAGTTATTGAGGAATGTGAAAGTTATTTTGTCTTAACTTCGATGGGTAGAAACTTTTTGTAACCAGTACCCATCATCATCACCATCATCCTCGCCGCATGTCAGTAAAGTTACATTGTTCCCCACAGTTTTTATCTGCTGCGGTCCCCTCCCATGTGCATCCCAACTCAGCAATGTCACGCTCTAGGGTTTTTTCCATAAAATAGCGTGCCCACCCTTCTTTCTTCTTCCTGCTGGGCACCAGTTTAGCACTACCCGAGGGAGTGTCAGCCTCGGCATACGAACACCATGTACTAGCTCACTGTATGAGATTAGATGATTTTGGTTGGCCGATGCGATGTTGTTGGACCACTAACCATGATTCAGGGTGGCCACTATCTTGCCTCCGACAATGTGACTTTGGTGTTGAACACAGAAAACGCCATACCTGTTTCATGGTTACCATACATAATGTAGTAAATTAAAGTCTAAAATGTAAAACGAGTTGTAAAATGAGTTTTGAACCTCTAATATGATCAGAACTAAAAGACGTCACTTAACATGTAAGTTCTTATTATGCCTGAGTAAGAGTTATTACGTATTGAACATTGACCAAGAAACATGGAACTTAAATGTGCTTACTGCAAATGTTCCAGAAACGTAAAAAACTCAAACTCCAGTCTATACGATTATAGTATGGTTCATAGTAATGAGCTGGAAAGATAAGCCTTGTTTTAGTTTTATTGTTTTGGATCTACATGGCATTTAGAAAAAATATTTTCTGCAAATATTTTCCAAGGAATAATGATCTAAAAGGAAAGGAAAAAAATAAAACTAGATGTCAGATTCTATATAATTTACAGTTTACACTACAAACTTCTGTAGAAACATTAAGTGATTTGCCATAAATATGAGGCTCAGAAGCGGCTTGTTAAAGGAAAACTCTGTATGTAGAAGGAAACAATCCTCTGGTAAAAGCACGTTAGGAATGCATGTTTGTAGTACTAGGTTTTAACCATCTAGCATATGAGATGGTTTGAATCTAATCTGATGTTGAGCAGATACCTGGAGAAGATAAGATTTCGATACAAAATGCTCTGCAGATACAGAGAAGGTTAATGAGGCATGTGAGTGTGTAAAAGGCAGTAGACGCTAATAAAAATTGTGTTCGTGATGAAAGTTTGTTGTACTTTTTCTTTTCTCATTTGTAAGTCTTTATACATTGCACTACATGTGATTTCTACTCTCCAAGCAGAGATTCGGCTTCGGCAGTTATGACGTGTTTTTAGGCACTATTGTCAAACTTTATCATGATTTTGTACCGTTTTCTTTATATCTGCGCGCCCGGGGACGAACCTCTGCTTGGAAACCATAGTAATAAAAGTCTCTTGCACATAATTTGCATTGTAGTAAGGCAAATTACTAGGGGAAGATAAGAGTTCTTCGAACTCTTGTTCAACTTATATTAGCAAGCAAGAAAGACAGTACTATTATACGAGAAAATCAAATACTTCGATCTCCACAACTGGACAGACAGGGAAATTCCCCATTTCTTTATCCAGTTGTAAAGATTGAATTGTATCGATTATAGTTTACCTGGACGACTAACCTTCATAAACGTAGTACATATACGGGTATTGCTTCACTCTGCCTTGCCGTCCGTGACACCTGTCAATCACGGTTATTGGGAAAGTGCGTATTGATCACATGAATGAAATTAAAAGTTCTAAAAACATACTCTATCAATCAAATCAAATTCTAGTCACCCATGTGTGTATTGTTGTAGCAGTTGAATCAAAGGTACGTTACAACAGCATACAAGGTTATATTGTAGTACACTTTACATGTTTACCTAAAATGACTGGAAGGGTTTGCAATGTCTCCAGAATAGCACGAGGATTCAATGACTACATTACGTGTTCTCAGGGACACCAAGGCTAGAAATAGGCAGCGGGCGCTCCTCAAACATAACTCAGTAGGAGCCGTCCCATGGCAGAACAGAATGATTGATGGATAAGAGACTGAGATGACGACAACTGGTGAACACTGGATTTGTTGCAGTGGCAATGAATTGTTGCCATTTATAAAAGTAATAATTGCCTCTTCTCATTTCAGTATAGATATAAAAGAACGTCATTATAGACAAAATGCTGTGTTATGTTGTCAATGAAATGGACTAAGTTCCTGACAGCCTTCGAGCTGTCAGTATGCTTTGAAATTTGCACAGACGATGTCGATGAGATACAGAGCAGTATTAGGCGTGTGCCCCCTATGAAAGGTGCCGGGAGCGCAAGGGAGATGGCAAAGGACTCAATTTTAAAAAGACTGTCTATGCTCGAGGACAGACTAAAAACCTGTTAACAGGACAATGTACGTGAGGGGGAACTTGTGGAAGACATTGCACGCCTGGAAAATGTCAAGTGCTAACTTGAGTGCGAAGCAAAGTCGCTCCGACGGAAGTATGATAATGATGATAATAATAATAATAATAATAATAATGGTTTATTTGTCAGAAGCATTTCACAGCCTTTTGGCTGAATTACACACTTCTTTCACAATCACAATCAGAAACTGGCTTTGAAAATACAAATACGACTGGGTAAAAAACATGACATTTACATCTTTAAGATTATGATTTACAACAATAAAATAATCACAACATTCTTGAAACATTTACATTGGCAGTCAATACTACGTGAACATTTAACGGATTTTTCATTTACATATCAACTAAATACAATGCACCTTGTCTACATACTGCTATTTAGCAAAGTAGTTAGATAGGGAATTGGGCTATTTCTGTAACGCTCTGTGTGTACTGGCAATGTTACCAATTAGTTGTTTTGTCTCGTTACTCTACCGCTGACGTCTCCTGACGAACTAGGGCTGGGTACCGGTACCGTGTACCGGTACAAAACGGACTTTTCTTATTGGACCGGTCCGGAAAAAATAGACCTGAAAAAAATCAGTCGGCCGGAGGTTGGAATTGTAACAGATTATATGATCAGGCATTCATACGTTTTTGGGCTTACCGGTCGAAGAAAACAACAAGGGCGAAGCAGGATAGAGTCTATAGTCATTTCTACCAAGTTTCTCAGTCAATCGTACAGAGGAAGTTAGCCTTGTAGGGTTTTAAAACGCCAGTGGGAGTCAAAACAGACTTCCGTGTAGCGAAATGAACCATTGTTTTGAGTATCGTCCATTCACAAGTTTTCACATACTGAATCAGGTCCAGATCCTCTGGACCTGAACCGTACCTGGACCTGAATTTTCGTAAACCGGTACCCACCGCTATGACGAACTATCCAGCGCCATACAAAAGTTACAATTTTCCAATTTTTTTCACGTGGCCAGACAGTGTCCACTGAGACACAAATCACACAGGACGCGTCAGATCGAGCCGACAGATTACTTTATGGATTAGCCAACGTCGGTGTTCATTACAGGACCAAGGCCCTGACTGAGCATAACAATGACGCGCGCGACACCAGATCAGTTTCTAACTCAGGTGCGAAACACCGTGAAGAAGCAAACAAACCTGGAGCAAAGCAGCCTTCTATTCAGAACAGTTCAAAACCCAGACAAATAGACAAAAACCTAGACAAAGCTCGACAATTAGGCAACTACAACAACAGCAAAGATGCCGCCTGACCATTCCTTGGTGACTGAAACACAAATACTATAAAACAAAAGTCCTATACCCATCTAAACGTGTGGCAAAGGAACTGACCTACAACTTGTTACAAGCTATACATTTCATTCGGAATTCTAACAGACCAAATATCAAAGTCATATTATTTCATGTCGGAACAAATGACTTTCATGACACGGCGGACCCGACAGCTGTGTCCGAGAACTTCAGAAAGATGATACAGGTATCCCATGAAAAGCACCTCCAAACCTCACTCTTTTTCTCCTCGATTTTATCAAGACGTGATCGTGGCCAACAGGAAGTTGGAGATGACATGAACACTTTCCTGAGGGTTGTAGCGGAAGAAATTAGCTATGTTTAGGTCGCGGACAGCACTATAGCAATGTCATTATGCAACTGAGCAAGACGCAATATGTTGAGCCATCTCAGCACCATGGGTGGCTAACGAGAAAACATGCTCCAAACTGCTCCCGACTATCGGCTACACTCAAATGTTGGTTGACCCCCAGCTGGCATTAGAGGTGAAGAAGGCTCGTCCAAACTCTCTCCACGATGCGCGTGTCGAAGCCCAGTTCCTGGAAGACATCCAGGGAAACGCGCATGGCCGTCACGTTAGGCAATACGGTACATCTGATGACAAACAGGATACTAGTAGCTTGGTAGATTTCGTGGCATCCACGCAAAAACAATTGGTGGACATGCAGCGTACGTGTACACCAGGAGCAGATAACTGTTCTATGTACTCAGTTTACACAAGCCATAAACGGCGTGGCAAGGTGAGGTGACCAGGCCCTACAACTAAGAAATGTCCAAAAGAGAGCGACTAAGGGGGTGTCTGGCCTAAGTATTCAATGAATAGAGATAGAAGGCTTTGAAACTACTAGCACTGGTCTAAAAAGAATAATGAGTGATCTTATAAACACATTGGAAATATACTATGTGACCTTTTAAGCTAAATTTGCACACAAGAACAAGAAACAGCAGCACATATGTATAAACTTTAAAACTCTAGTACGCCCACACATGGTGTATGGAGCGGCACTCTGTGTGGTATAAGTCCATTATCAAACCAATACCCAAGTCGTAAGGAAAAGATCCTACAGTTCCTTTAAATTAAGGAGGTAAAGCTTTTGAGTACTGTAAATATAAATCTTATTCCTGTGTTGTTAACAATAGGCTAATTGATATTTAGAGTGCTATAACCTACAAGTAGATGAACAAAGGTAGGGGATTTAACAGCACCTGTATCGCCATACCTAAATGTATATGCTGTGTACGGTCATTAGGACCAGAATGGAGCAAGGCAAGTCAACTTTAGCAAGCCTTATTGACTTCCATAAAGGATTTCATTTGGTAAATAGAGATCTCCTAGCTTACAGATTTACTCCGAATTGAGTTAACAGAAATTTTATCAGGCCATGATGACTTTTTATAAGTCCCCAGTAGTATAAGTATGTAAAAGTAAGTGAGTATAAAACAACACAGTGGTTTCCCTCCTCTATTGAGTAAAACAAGATGATGTACTGCCACCAACCATAACGGTAACGGAAGATGCTTGTATGTAGGGTGACCCGCTGTTGGTGCAAGAGATAGAAGTTCTAGAGAGGGCGCATCAGCAGGACGCCGTGAATGATTTTTGCACCAGAACTTTTGCGGACTTGGTGAAGTATCAGTCTGAACTGACCAGAGCGTTACTGATCCTCGCGCTCCAACGCCTGGAAGAAAAGTCTAGAGCCAGATCGCCCTACGTGTCTTAGGGTCTGAGTGGACGAGAAATCGGAGCTAATTCCGTCAGTGTGGCGCAGATGTCAGAATCACATGAACTGAGGCAGCACATGCTACAAAAACAACTTCCATTCATAAGGGATGCCACAAACTGTGCAGAGATGACCGAGAGTTACAGCTTGGACAGGTGGATATAGGAGAGTACCATGAAGAGGAAACAAGAGATTATTAGGCATCACTTGAACTCATTTCCAAACAACAAGAAAACTTATGTACTGGGGGGATGGTGCAACGCTTGCTAACCATGGCTACATCCAGTACCTGGTTTCCATCATGTATGACGAAACCATCCATCCCACAAACAGGGAGTATCACCGGAAGTTCAACTTACAAATTTCAATGCAGTCTGCAGTAGAACAACCACACGTATACCTTATTGCATGAAGCGACACCTCGGATGCTAAACAATTGCTGTACACGGAGAGAAAATGAGACGGCCTAACATCTCTCTCTCTTTCCCAGTAAAGAAACCAGACGGTTGAGAGTTAAAAGACGTTCTCAGTTTCTTTGAAGGAGACAACCATTATCAGCAATTTGAAATGGGCCAGGAGAGAAGAGGATTCCTCCCCTGCCTATGCCCTGCAGACAGCAGAATGATGGACAGCCTCTTGGCATGGAGCCATTCTGTCATGACCATTCAGGACAGACAGTAGTTTCTCCTAGAAGGGCCGAACACTTCCCGAAAATGTGTCATCATAGCTGTCAGATCTCTTCAGTCAGATGTCGAACGAGGAATTGAAAGATGAATTGACCTACAGATGGGAGATGCCATATAAGAAAGCAGACAGCATGACAAAGAAATATCGGCAGCAAGAAATGAAGTATGTGCTTTGTGGCATTAAGAGAAGCCTTCTTCAACCTGACCCAACACAAGACATTATAGAAATCAACTTACAGAAACTGGAAGTCCCCGCGAGTTAAAGCATGCATGACTTGTAAAACCACACAAAAATATCTTCGAACAGCTGCCAAAACGCGTCCCAAAAGCAGTTGCAGAAACAATAGAAACTGCGAGGAAAATCACTCTTGGCAACAAAAACACCTTCCGGGCATCTGAAATGCGACACTTCAGAGGTGTAAGTAACAAAGGAGCTATGACAGCAAGGCCAAACAGAAGAGAATGTGACGAAGCTGTTACACAGTCTTGTAGAAATGCAAAGGCTGCGTTATGTTGCTGCAGACAAACGTTACATGACCTCCCCTTCCCGGATGCAGAACACGATGTACGGACTCCATCTGATGATAAAAAATCTTCCAGGGAGATCCAAAATCACAAAGAGGGCGCTCTGGGGCATCATATACAGGGTTGCTCCAATTAGCTCTTTTCTGGCCGAAAACAAAGAAAAGTATTTTGCATATCCATGCGCATCACCAAAGCCTCTGCTAACTATGCCAACGAAGGTCAGATTATCAAATGAAAAGCAATTGTAACTTATCATTTAAACAATTTGGTTGGTTCCTTTTTTATTTTCCGTGTGAATGAACTTGATGAAGTCTTTAATATCTATTGAGCACAAACTGTATAGAACTGCTTTGTCTTCGCTGCCTTTATTGGGTGTGTTTTGCCAATAGTAAATGGGAGGCCCCCCAAATTTATAAAAAAAAAAAACACATGCGTCGACTTTAAGGTGAACTACGACTTCATCCCTGACGGATACCTTCGCCCGGATGTGTGGGTAAGGGTGATGGACACATTTGTCATTGCCAGTGACCAACACCTGGGGCTGTTGGCTAAGGCGAAGAACTGGTTCAGGGACGGCACATTCTTCGTTTTGTAACCGCCGTTCACGCAACTCTGCAACGTCCATGCATTCATACGCCAGACAATGACAACAAAGTCCCACTCATCTTCGTCTTAGTGAGTAGAAGGGAGAAGGAGGACTTCAAATAGGTACAATAAGGTTTTGCGGTAAATGTAATACTTTGTAAATGTTCGGTTATTTATTTGTTTAGCGGTACATAAACAGCCAGTGCTGCCCAACTAGTATTTAGTAATAACTAATGTTTGTTTGGTAGAAGATCCAATTTTATGTATCAAAGGTATACGCATAACCCGATTTGAATACTCCACTGATTATAACACAGCATAATTTGTTTTGTCTTTATAGGTGTTCCAGACCATCAAGGACATCCTGCCAAGGGCTCACCGTGTCGACAACTTCGTTATGGATTTTAAGGACGGGGTGTGGGGAGGAGTGAGAGCTGTCTTCCCTGACTGCATAGTTTAAATGTGTGCACAGGTTACTTTGAATGATAAATCTAAGTAAATCCGTTTCCTATAGTATTTTAGGTCTCAAGTCGGCCTATTACGAGAAGGCTGGTGCATACGAGTTTATGCGGAATCTGATGGTCCTGTACTTCTTGCCGGTCGAGCCCAAACAGACTAGCCGATGCTGTTGGGCTACATGGAGAATGAGTGGCTGCGCAACAGCGTTTGGACGGTGAAGGAATTGTTAGTGTACTATCAGCCCATCCGGGGGGACTTGGGAGTTATTTGAAATGCAGTTTTATAACGAACGTGATTTTCTGGTATGGGGAAAAGTCACTTGCCGAGCCAAGCTGCTGAATAATATGTCTATTACATCTTGAAATATCTGAGACTGATGTATAGGTGCCCGAAGGACCCTATGCATTACAGTAGGGATATACAGGAAAGGCGGCGACGACGCAACGAGACCCCGCAGGAGTTGTTTGAGCTTCGGGCGCGCCAATTAGTCGCCCTGACTTATCCTAGGATAGACCAGCTGATGCACGAGGGTTTAGACGTCCAAATTTTCTTACATTAGATAATACTGGACAACCCATCCTTGCAAAGGACGTTGGTAAATCTAGGCCACTATCGCTCCACGACGCCCGTGATCAACTGCAGTTTTTGGAGGACCTGGAGAACATGGCCTATTCCTAACCTTGCTGCAAACTTCCTCCGCTGACATGGAAGATGTGCAGCGGCAGATGGACGCTAACAATAGTATTATGCCAATAAAGACCCCCTCTACGAATGGAACGCCCAGCTCTTTGAAGTTGTCTTCCAAATAGAATTTTTAGCTGATGTTTGTTTTTTAACTTGATCATGTGAATGGTTACCGTTACGGTAGTAGGCATGCAATTTATGGCACACTGATTTAATAGCCGCATTTCAGGACCTAAAATGCCTCAGACATGAACCGCTTTAACCAAAAGTTTGAGGACGAACTGTTGAAACTACTTTAGGAAGCCGTAATGTTAGTCGGACACTGGAAGGAAAATTCACCGTGAGGGCGGAAATCTTAGCCACCATCACTGACCTTCCGGAGGGCAGCAATCTCATGGCTGCATCGAATAACATTTTCCGGAGATGGTACAATAAGTATACAGGCATTCTGCTAACATCAACAAGGAACGCCCACCTGAACAACTTGGTCAGCTTTGCGTATCCCTCCGACCCCGAAAAAAAGCTTCAAAATATACGGGCCTCCAGAGCTGCACGCAGTCTTGCAGTCTGTCCTTTGGTCCGTGAAACAGACGTGCCTGCAGTTTCTGACACAAACTAAGTAACTTTGCGCTAAAACAATCACTATCTTAAGACTTTGAAGAAGTTCAATTTGTAGTTTATAAATTTGTAGTATAGAAATGTAAAGTGTTTAGAATCAACATAATACCTTTACTCATCTGATCAGGGATTGTCTGTTTATGTGGGCACTGACGTTTGTACTACTATGATGGATGTATGGTTTTGATCATTTAATCTTATCTGGCCTAACAGCCGAAACCATATATTTCTTTTTATATTTTGTTTACCAGTGTAAGCAAGGTTGAAACAGAGTTTGATAAGCTATGCTATTAGTTTATGTGGAATGTCAACGCATTTATTATCTTGGGCTAACTTTGCAATAAGGTATTCATTATAAATTCTGTATCATATTAAACATGTCTTGTCTTCTTTATTCTTTTCAGTGGAAAACATTTTACCGAAAGCAGTCCCGGACGTCCCGCAGTCGGATGTCAGGGTGGTGACTAAGTTGAAGCCGCCATCCGTACCCGTGGCGTGGGTTAGCAACAAGGACGGCAGAAAGCTCCTCTCTCGCTGGTTCACGGCAGTGCAGCTAGGCGGTGAGAGATTGGGCTTCGGAAACGACGCTACACGCCCGCCGATCTGGCCCGATGTGCCTTGGCCGAAAAAGCTGAACCCGCTGACGACCGCACAGCTGCGTGAATCCTTGGCGGCGCTGCTCTCATATGCCGGGGAAGACCCAGTCACCTTCAGTCATCGGGCAAACAGCGACCAAAAACCTTTCCAGGGCCCAGACACCTCCTTGGGCAGACCGACCGCTCCCATTCCGCCAGACCAGGCCCCAGCTAGTATTCCCGGGGCGCCAGGTACCACCGGCACCGCAGGCCCACTTCACACCGGTCGGTGAGTTTTCACTTCTGGATTTTTATTTTTCCTCCTCCTGCTCGTCTTCTCCAGACCATCTTGTCTCTCCCACTAAACCTTTTCTAACCGCCTTGCAAACTGTAACTCCTTGTTTTTTAACGTTTCCTCCCGGACTGGCACCAGAGAAGCGTCGAACCGAAGGAGATGATAATAGGTACTACGTTTTGGACTTTTCTAATTATCTTGTATGAATCTTATACTTATCATTTAGTCAGTAATTATATCACAGTTTACAAAATGCAAAGTCACTGAGTATCACAAATAACTTGTCTGTGTAATTACGACTGCTTTGTATGCATAGACCTAAAACACATTTAGAGAAAACTTGCGCTAAAAATTGAACGGACAATGTTGTATCTTCACCGCCAAGAAGAGGAAGGCAGCTCAGCGCGTCAGGCGGCGACACCTGCCACCACAGGTCTACACACCAAGTGACTACTAGCCAACACTGTGCGAAAGGGTGTGATTTCCGGACAAAGTCGGAGTTGACATATTTTTGGACATGCTAAATATTCGGACTGTGTCCGGGCACGATGTTCAATATTTCCCATATCTGGAAATATCATGAGTCAGGAATTGTCTTGTTATGTATCCGGACAAATAAGACTTTCCTGCTTTTCAAGATACGCGCCATTGACGTTTCTTGCCTCCGAATACGTGATATGTTCTACATTCTTTACATATCCAAGGTCCATATATTTCGATAAGGAATACCCGGACAAATTAGGAGTTTGCACGAAGCATGATGTGCATTATTTCTGGGCCATTGTCAGATGACATTTTCAATTCATTATGTCTCAGAATATCATGAGTCATGAAATGTTTCAGCACATGCCCGGACGGATAGAATTTCCCGATCTTCTGAATACGTCTCAGGGACGTTTCATGTTTTCGAATTCATACTATTTTCTTTTCTTTCCATTTACGAGACATATCCGCGACAGATATTCCATGGATTAGTTTTAGGGCAGATTCGAAGTTAGCATATTCTGACCGTTACCGATAAAGGTATTCTATACGTGAATTGTGAATCGGTGATTGTTTTATTGCGCATCTGAACAAATAAGACTGCATTTTTTTGCCGAAATTTTCGCTCCTTCCGAATTCATATTCCGTTCCATTTACGACAGATGTCCAAAACAGAAACATTCCAGAGATCAGTTTTCGGACAACTTAATGGTTAACAAATTACTTTTCTTGTCATACATGAATCTGAGATTGTTTTGTCGGGTATCCTTAAAAAGGTTTCCTATCTTGTCAAATACACGTCATTGACGTTTTTGCTTCTGTATATGTGTTTTTATTCTACAACGAGTATGCCCGATGTCAATGTATGTTTACTCTTTAATTTTCTGGTAATTGAAGCTTAAGCTTCCATATACATGTGCACATATACTGACATCGACATTTACAATCACTTGACACAGAAAGCAATCTTTGCGATGGTAACAATTATGAGTCAAGTATTATTGTTTCTTTGCATATCCGGACAATATCTTGAACAAAGTTCAGTCAAAACACTCCACCCCAGCGGTGCAGTTTGGGATAGGTCCATATCCGGACAATATCATGAATAAAGTTCAGTCAAAACACTCCACCCCAGCGGTGCAGTTTGGGATAGGTCCATATCCGGACAATATCATGAACAAAGTTCAGTCAAAACACTCCACCCCAGCGGTGCAGTTTGGGATAGGTCAATATCCGGACAATATCTTGAAAAAGTTCAGTCAAAACACTCCACGCCAGCGGTGCAGTTTGGGATAGGTCCATATCCGGATAATATCATGACAAAAAGTCACTCATGATATTAAATACCAGCGTTGCTGTGTGGGAATGGCCCATATCCGGACAATATCACGAGGCAACTTTACTCGTAAAGCGGTTATGCAAGCTGTGCAAAGTGCCGAGCAGACCAGCACGTTGGCATGTCAACGGTGCGCCTACTGGGGCAGTCGTTGCAGATAACAGCCTACACCGCGCCACAGCGTTTGCTGCTGTGTACAACTTTGAAACTGGTAAGTACATGATGCATTTATTCACAAAAATAATGCACAATGCCATGTGTTTCCGTGAAACAGGCATGATGGATGACACTAACTTGCTTGGAACCATCTGGAGGAGTCCTTAGGTAACAAGACTATATTAGGAAGTCACATGACTTGACTAGACCAATAGTAGACCAGCTGGTGACAGCAGTTAGGTTTGAAACTAGATTTGAATGTCAGTTGCCGCTGCCGCTACCGGACCAAGAAGTGAGTAGTGTAGCTCTCTAGTACATAGATTGTATATACATAGCAGTTACCGTTTTTAGTTCCGTATATGTCTGTCAGCAATGTCTGTTATCCCTTCCTAGTGATTTGTGTATTTAATAATTAGTAGTGTGATCTCTTTGTAAAGATTGTTGTATGATAGATCACTTCTCTTTCAGCTGGAACCCCGCGTGTCATCCCCGGCTTGTTTACAAATTGCCCGTTCCATAGTTAGTGAAATTCTCATATTATTTTGTGCTGTATGTGCCGTAACGGCTGCTTCTAAACTTTCCTGTCCTGTTGTTTTGGCTGGCTAAATCTTTAATAGAACCAAGGAGAAACTGTAATCTCTTCACTAGGACCAATGTGATTCATATAAAATTCCATTCGTTCTCTGGGGGTCCTTATCTGTGCCAATTCTGTGTGGCCCGCACCCTTTGATGATAGCCGACTCCAGATTCCTGCCTTTGTCCCCGTCTTGTCCTGCTGTGATTTTTATGGCCGTGTTGTTTGAATAATTTTACATGTACCGTTCATGGGTTCGGGGCAGTTACTAGCCGTTTTTTTCCATTCCAGCCGCTGAGCCTCTGTTTCCCAATCGCCTGTCCTGCCATGCCGACGACCGAGGCCTACCTCCTGGTAACACTTACGACAGTCTGTGCCCGGTGCCGTCGTATCCTGCCAGAACTGTTTCTACTCTGAAGACGGACGGTGCCTGGACTATGCAATGGAGCGGACTGTCCTCGAGACGTGCCGTCGATATTGTGGGGTCTTGCCAGAGCATCTTCCGTCGCCAATGATCGTCCACTACCACAAAGACGCAGAAGAGGGCGCTCCGGACGATGATTCCACAGCCAACACGATACGGACTTATAGAGGACTTGAAAATGGACTGTCGTATTTCGTAATGACATTTTTATCCTACGAATATTGATTGTATGGTTTATAACGTTAGACTTGTGTCGGATACTGTACATTTGATATTGTACATTTAAACTGATCAGTTTTGTTATGATGTTAATGACTTGGGCTTGATATTATTGGATCTGACAGTGAACTGTTTAACTTTGGCTTCATTCGAGCTTCACTTTTTGTGAAGACCAATGAGGTTGTAGTGAGCTAAAACTTCCTTGGTAAGACTAAGAGACAAATGCATATTGATTTGCCCCTTGACGTTAACATGATCTGTTCCTCCACATAATGTATTTGTTGTGATACTTGTGTCATCTGATTTATACAGGAAAGTCTTTGAAAAGCTTTCACAAAATGTAGCCTTACCGAGTTAGCATTTTCGGGGTTAAAACGGACAGGAAACGTTAAATATTAGGTATTTAGCATGATCGTAAAGTTACTGGATATTCTGAAATAATTTGTTGTATTGTTCCTATGATGTTTCAGTATATCTTAAGTTTATGCAACCTTTCCGGGGCGTAATAGCCCCGAACGCGCTGAGAAAATATGAAATATTCGGAGCGTGTTTTGTCTCCAAAGAGTCCTAGAACGTTCCATTACTTGAAATCCGGATATGCGACATGATTATATGGTCCAATTCTTGACTCCTGAAATTATCCGGATTAATACGAAATATTCGGAACGTGATTTGTATCCAAAGAGTCCGAACACGTTCCATTACTGGAAATCCGGATATGAGACGTAATTATTTGGTCCCGTTCCGGACTTCTGAAATTATCCGGATATATACGAAATATTCGGAACGTGGTTTGTCTCCAAAGAGTCCGAAAACGTTCCATTACTGGAAATCCGGATATGAGGCAGGAATTAAATGGTCCCGTTCCGGACTCCTGAAATTTTCCGAAAACGCAGGGGAGTCATGTCAGATTTCGTCCGGATATTGTCCGGATATATCCAGAAACGGTCCCGATCCGGATGTATACAAACATAGAAACGTCCGGAAATGACACCCTTTCGCACAGTGCAACTTTGTCGTTTTATATTTACGGTAGACTAGCTTTAGTTTTGTATTTTTGAATTTAGTAGTAATTTATTTGGATAGCATAGTATAGAATTCACTTTGTAGAATAACATTCTTTTGTTGATTATCGTTATATATATTTCTTGTATCTTTCAACCTTTCTTTTGTACCTATACACCCAGTTAATTATGTGCTTAAAATATAGCTAACGTTAGTGTTTCTTTTTACTATATTGTAGATTAACGACATGTTATGTTTAGCGTTGTAAATGAATGAAAGTTATGTTATCAGTAAGAAATGTTATCTGCAAATATGTTTTATTTTTTTTTAAATTTATGCACAGAGGTACTTTGAATGTTAAACCTAAGTATATGTTTCCTATCGTGTTTTAGATCTCAGCCGACCTTGTTGTGTTACCTGGTACCTATATGGCACCTTTTTACCGTACCGTAAGATGTCATACCTCGAAATACTATATTGTTCGGTGCAACCCAAGACATTGAAATGAAAAAGACAATTTTTGGAGCTGAGGTGGCATAAAGAACAGTGCTAATGTGAACGTATAAATCAACACCATCTATGGTACGGAGTACGCCAGCTATATGTTTTCATTTTGTGACAGTTTTCTTTTTTGTGCTGGGAACATTTCCAAAGCGCTAACAAAAACACACGTGAATAATAGTTTCTGATTATAAACACTATCTACCTGCAAGTTGATATAAGTGTTGCTAAATGTTACACAAACACTGGTAAAGTATCAGTCTTAAGAAACACGGGTAAACGCACCAGTTCCTAAATACTAGAAAAAAAAGTCATCTTGGAGGTGAAGGTATCCCTAGGTCAGGTGCATATACCAAAATGTACGTTATTCTAATGAAAACCTTATTTGCAAAATTGATAAAGACATTACATAGTTCTTTTCTGGTCAATTCATGGTAGAGACTTCATATTGAAGATATAAATGTTGCTTGAGGACAGGTGAATACAATGAAATACATCTTATGTCGAGACTCAAGTACATGCAATAATGGGAATACAATGGACCGAACCCTGCTTGTCTGAAACAAGTTCAATTATGTTATTATTATGTAATTACGTTAATATTGATAGTATGGGCGAGATCACGGGGGGGCGAGATCGCTGTCACACCGGCATCTTTGCCTGTTGTTGTTTATGTATTGGGGCTCTAGAGACAGATGATCCTTTTGCACACATGTTGGAACATGTCAGAGATGACTAATATGATAGCCAGGTAGTCCAATGTCCACGCGTTGATTGTACACCATAAAAGCACATCTATGTACATGCATCTTTTGCATGACGGATCCCCGTAACATGCAAATAGGTGTGCGCGACAATTCACATGGCATTGTGTCTATCAGAGATGCATATGTTCATAATAAAAAAAGGCGATCTCGACCAACCATTATCATCGGTCATGATGTAAGTTTGTATTTTTTCCACAGCAGCGAGTCTCATTTGAAAGTTGATGATTCTACAATGTGCACCGTTTACAGTTTGACCGTTTACGAAATGCCCACGGCTTCTCGTACGGACCATTGAACAATGGGAAAACAAGAACCTTGCCATTCTCCTCCAGGATATAGTTAGAAAATTTGACTCCCAAGTCGCAGAACTGCAGGCACTAAAGGCGCAGCTTCAGAAGCAGGAACGCCGACGGGCTACCCAAGATAATCCGCGGGACATCCGAAAACACAGCCCGTCGCCAGGTCTCGCTCGCCTATACCACAAGGTCCGGTGAATATCCTCTTTCCCGTCGACTTGATTTGATAATATGGAAAACATCCTCTGGAAACCCCCAAACTGACGCGAGTTTGCAAATAAAAAGGTATAGCCGAAGAAAAATGACTATAGTTTTAGTTACGCTTTATGCTCTGGGGACATTTTTACCGGTGCACGTACACGGCTTTGTCCTGCTGGACGGATACCGGGACAAGTCCATCCACAACCTACCAAGGCCTACAGCTAGTTGTAGAAACCTATTGTCTGCAAGATTTAAGTATGTTTTACTTAATTTCAGATGCAGCCAAGAGGTATATTTTATCGATCTAAGAAGGAAAACCATATGCAGGTTCAGAACGGGAATTGAGCACAGACACACGGTCAGAAGAAACGCGAGGCTTCATCAGGTTACTCCTAAATGTAGTACCGGGTATTATTTAAGCGCAAGCTTAAGTTAACACGAAAACCCTGAATACCATATCTACACAGATTGAAGCCGCACAGAAGAAAACAGAAAAAATAAGGAAGATGGAGAAGTCAGCCCAAGATATCTCGATTGAAAGGAACCTGTGGAAAGAGAAACTTCATGGTATGTCTCTTGAAGTTGACGCTCTGTCAATTTCCGATGCTGAACTTCAAAACACTATTTCAAGCAATACTCGGCAATCCAGGAACTTGTAAACAGGTCAAAGTATCTGGAACAGAAGTTTAATTCTTGCCATTGTTGTATATCTGTAACTAAATCTCACGACAATGACGGGCCAATCTAACATGACAATGACCCCACTGCCGTTAACCGGAAAACCAACAAATCAACCATGATTGTTCTCGACGTCCAGACGCCCGTTTTCAATGCCTACCCAAATGTATAATTATGTGAACACCCACAACATGTTCACAGTTAACAGCAATGTGAGAGGTGAAGATGACGATGCAGTGTTCAGAATCTTCACCGACTCACTCTTTAGAGATGTAGATTCATACCGTGCTTTCAAAGACAACCGCACAATGATTCAAAGGTGCAGCACCATAAAGGCGGCGAAGGTCCCTGGCACTTGAAGAAATATAGGTTTTGCCAACCTAGCACTTCTTACAAAAGGATAACTTTAGAAAGAATGAAATTAGCTCTGAGTGGAGAAGTGGTTATTATGTTTTAAAACCAAATGATAACAGGTTCATATTTTCTGAAATTTATGTCATCATATTATATTACATTTGAATTGATTTAATGCTTTAAACACCTCTCTTGTTACTATAGTGATATTTGTTATCATATCACTAACAAACTGTCTTCTTTCTCTTACTGTGTAAGTCATTACAACACATGGGATTGTGGAACACCAGCTGCCAGCACTGGTGGCACGTTTTCGAGAGCAGCACTAGGTACTCACCACTGCTGATGGTTAGTTTTTATTCTTCCCACACAAAAATGTGCCAACATGTCTAAAGATAGGTACTAGCTTGGGCTCGAGCCTGACCATCCAGAGCTGGCCATTTTTTTTGTCTTCAAGGCCCATCGCAACCCTGCCCTGCTAGAGAGACTGAAGGAGGCCAATATCATCCCCGTCTTTGTCCCGGCGAGCAGCACGGGCCAGCTGCAGCCCCTCGATGCGGACGGTGGGATCAACGACTTGCTGAAGCAGGACCTGACCCAGAGCTTCGGGGCATTCTACGGTGACTGCTTTGCCAAGGAGAGAAAGGAGGGGCGAGACCTGTTGGAGGTGGAAATGGACTTTAAGCTGACTACACTCAAGCCAATTCACTCAAACTGGCTGCTTGGCGCTTTCGACAGGGTCAAAAACAACTCAGCGGCTATCGAGAGAGGTTAAGAGCGGACCGGCATCCGAGCTGTGGCGGAGAAGGCACGCCAGTAAGTGTTTTCACTGTTTGTAAACAGACCGCCGCCATTTTAATTTACTGTAGAAATGGCAGTTTATAGTCAGTTTCTTTCCGTTGATTCGAGTACTAGTAGCTTTTTTTTAAAATTTGGTAGGGTATTGACAATGTAATTTCCGATTTTGTAGACGGTAATCTTGTTTTGAACTTCTTGTAAAGAAATTGAAACCTATTTTTTTCGGAACTTGTCCTCATTACGCTTTGTAAATTGTAAACAGATCGCCGCCATTTTGTTTTCTTGTAGAAATGACTGTTAAGAGTAATTTTCTTTCCGCTGATTCGAGTACTAGTAGCTTTTAGTAGAAGTTGGTAGTGTATCGACATTGTAATTTACGATTTTGTAGCCGGTAATCTAGTTTTGAACTGTTTATAACATGTCGCTATTCAACCGCGTGGCTGCAATGTCATTGTCAGTTTCTCAAATGTCGAAATAAACCTGACATATAACCATACCGCGATTGAGAAGGTGACTGTTCGTGAACGTAGAGATGCGCAGAACAAAGTCATTTCTGAACGACGCTGAGAACCACCAACACCTAGATGCCTGTCCGAAGTAACAAGCGACACGATACCCAAAATGCAACTATTATACCTCCCAATCATACCGCGATTGAGTCCGTCCCAAGCTTAGCAGAAGCTCTGCAGACGCAACTCCCCCCGGTACTGAACGAAGACGAGCAAATGGTGGAAATCCAACAAAGCCCTTTTTGAAAGATATTTTTCGACAAAATCGGTGACTCAAGCTGAATTGAGTTTGTACTTATTACAGATCCATAATATCATTAGATTGAAAACTTCAGCATATGCCCAGTGGTGCTGAGTGTATACAACGTTAACTTGACACTGGAGATCAGGGGGCGCTTTGAGATTCTTTTGCTTACGGTATTAAACCAGGTACATTTATTTGACATTATCATTAAAATATTTCTAAAGAGTATAACGTATAAAAAAACTAGGCTAAATATACTGGCGTGACCATATTTGTTATTTGGTTACGCAAGCAACAATAATATTATGCTAATCTAGCTGTCACTTGACATCTAAGCTAAATTTTTAACATCATCATGAGAATGGTGGTAGGCATGTGTTTATGTATGGTACACTGATTTCATTGCTGCCTTTCAGGACCTAACACGCCGCCAGACATCATACGCCACATTTTTTCCGGAAGGTTGGTGGACGAGCATCAGTACATCAGGGAACGACAAAGCGAATATCCACCATGAGGGCGGAAGTCCCAGCCACCATCACCGACCTTCAAATTCGGAGGGCAACAAGCTTGACAAAACAACAGACTCGAGGGCCATCTCCATTCCTGTTCTTAAGTTTAAACAACGAGGTAAGTTGCTTAATTCCTTCATTTTCCCATTTATTTTAAAAGAAAACTATACTGTAACAACTAGAAAATGTGAAAAACCTATTTCTATAGTGTATTGACGCTCTTTTTCCTGAAAACCATCCGCAAAACTGCTAAAATCCTGGCGCAAAGTCGTCATATTCTACTGAGAGAATCTGATTAAAAACAAAGGCCCAGCTAGCTGCCTCTATGCAGGTTTTATTCTGACGGAAATTGGAACTTCACAACCGCGGCCAACAGGAAAGATGCCGAGAAAGGTCGTGCAGCAGACGCTCTACGTAACCGAGAGCGACTGCAGCCAAGAGACCACAAGGAGCCATGTCATTTTAAGTGGTAATGAAGAAGTTTTTACAGCTTAGTGTAGGGAAAACGGGCTTGAACAACTTCATACGCCGCCTGAGAGAATCCAAACAGGTGGGAGGTTGGTACCCCTCTACAAGGAGCACCCTTGGTGGAAGGTAATAGATGATCAGCCACGTGTTCCACCAATGGCAAGACAAGTAAAAGGCAAGCTAGAGGCCCGGGCAACTCTACAAACTCACTTCTGCACCAACGCGAGTCACATCAACACCGGGCCACCCGAGACAGACGAAATTGTACACTCCCAGAAGAAAAGAGTCGCCACCATGAGAGCTCCTCTGCCCAATTGCGACCCAAAAAGACTCAACATCAATCGCTCGAATCTTATCATTCCAGGACAGTAGATCCATGAATGATTCAATGAAGCTCACGCAGTTCAACAGAGTAAAATTGATAGTTTTGATGGTACATTTGAGGATAGCATGTTGACTAAACTCTAGAACTGTAGTGACATGAGGAAATTGTGATGTGAACTAGATATAATTTCTGTACAAGTATGTTTCGTTTAATTTTTTTGTTTTTGTTTGAATCTATTTTTTTATTGACCAGGTCTGGCCTAACAGGGACTTCTGAGGACCGACTGCTGAGAGGACGTCTGCGTCCGTGCAACGAAGGGACGGAGGGAGGACAACACGAGCGGTACTCGAGGGTAGAAGGCCGTGAGCAGATTAAGTCGGCACCCGAACGTCTCAGGGTTGTTAGCTAAGTGGTGTGCTAAAAAGGATCAGAGTAGTTGAGGACACTGAGATAGATAGGCAGTCATCATCATTGGACTTACCTGCTTTGTGGTACTGAACTGTATCTAGTTAATCAATTCCACTAATATGTATTATCTTGTGTTTCGTGTTATTTTGTTGTTTTGCGAGAGACACGCAAGGCAAGGGAATCAGATCCTCCCACACAACCGCCGCCTGGTCTCCAGTGCACCGTCTGCGGCCGGTACTTCCGAGCTAGGATCGGACTGATAAGCCACGCCCGGAACCACAAGGGCGACTGAACTGATCTGAAGTCAAGGTCTTCATCGACTCCCGATGGACGAACATTATCATCATCATCATCTATGGTGTAACATGGTATAAAATGTTACTTATATCATTAATCGCCGAGACGGCTCGTTGAAAACGTGGCGGTGGGTGTATGGGTGGGAGAATTAGGCAAATTGTACTATTGTTGTTTTTCTGGCTACGGCTGATATATTTGGTAACTTTTGTTGTGTATTGGGATCCAATAGACACTCAGTGTGAAGTCAGGAGTCTGTATCTTAAACAGCACTGACGGCTAATCTTAGTAAATGCAAATCCTTTGATTACAAATTAGCACAAATTTCTTTGGTCAACCTTTAAATCAAAGGGATGTCACGTAGATAATAAGCTACATAGACGTGTTAAGCCCAGTACCCTTAACTGTAAACCTTTTTGGTGTTGGTGTCTGGGAACATTTAATAAAAGCCGGGGGTTGTTTAGTTATGAGAATTAGAGTGAGGTGATGTAGAGAGAAGGAGAAAGAGGTAGTAGAGAAAAAGTGTCCCGATGGACTCACAGATCTCGTGCGTGTGTACGGCATGCCCGTAACTTGCGTGTGCTTTCTTAGTCCTGTAGCTTAACGCTGCGTATGCAGCATTAAAAAGAACTCGGCCACAGCATCATCCCGTTTACATAAGCTTTTGTAAATAACGTTTAACAAGATGCCTAAATGTTGGTACAAGTTTGACTACTTCCAACCTGATGCTAAATAGATCGTAGAATCACTCTGATATGTCATTAGATGAATTCGAGTACACAGATGGCTAAATATTTATCCTGATCTACACTTTGCGTCAGGTACTGTTACAATTACTTCATTTCTATGTGCATGCCGTGTTTTTATGATACCTAACGTAACAAATCTTACCCAATTCAGGAAGGCTGCAGCTTCCTGCTTGTGTAAGTTTTTTTTTACCTGCACTACACTGAGTTTAGGAAGTATGGATCATATCAAAATTGTTCAGGAACCATTGCTATTTTTAGTACTTTATAAGGGGTAACATTCAATGCTGCTAACAACAATCCGCATACACCTATATCAAATGACATTTATGTATAAAACCCAGTACATGGACCAGTGCAGGTTAGGTGCAGGTAGACACAAGAAATACCTGCACTGCTCCAGTTTTACCCGCACTAACCTGCATATGCAGGTGGTATTTCGAGCCCTGTTTAAGGAAATCTCTATCAGTAAGTGATGCTACAGCACACTGTTTTATAAAATAGTTACAGAATCCGAATGTGTATTGCAAAGGTAACTCGTCGTAATATGCGTTGCCAATATTTGTAATTCTAAGTTGAATGTTTTACATGTATGTATTCGCTGTTTTTAGGTGTCTTTGCGTATTTTTTTCTTCAAATTCAGGTGCCTATCGTAGGTATGAATGACAAGCGGCAGATCACCACCCTCCTGTCGATCCACCTGGCAGGCCAGCTCCTCCCGCAGCACGTCCTTTATCAGGGGAAAACAAGAAGTTTCACTTCCCCGAGGAGTGAAACATCCACCACAGCGAGACGCACTGGTCCAACCCATCAACAATAAACCGCTACACAGACAAAATCATCATCCCGGTCCCGTACGTGACAGTTCAGCGAAAAGCTCTCGGACTCCCCGACCAGCTGGCTTTCGCCATATTTGGCGTCTGCGAAGCGCCCCGCTGCCCCGCGCTGCTACAGAAGTTGAAGGACAGTTATTTACCCGGTGGATGTGCCCACGAGTTGTAAGGGGAAGCCGCTGGACTGCAAAAGGGACGTAAAAACATCCTTAAGAAATAACTAAATCAGCGATTCGTCACCCACTAACACCGACCTGTTTGCAGAAGAGCTCAGGGCAGTCGTTGCCACCGTCCTCCTAGGAGGCCTGATTACAGGAATGTTAAACGAGGCTGGTCCAAGCTTGGGAGAGATCAGCGTGACAGATGTTATCAAAGAAGACACTGGGCAAAAGATTGTCCCGGCCTTCCCAAACCACACAAGTAAACTTTATAATTAGTTTGAGAATGTGTTGATGACTAACTCGGAGACGTTTGGACCGGAAATTCAATGTAAGTAGTAGGATCTGTATGTTTTGTGTAACGCACGATTTGATTTTCAATTAAAAAAAAAAAAAAGTTGACTCTATGTTGATTGCACTCGCTATTGATTCCACGTGTAAAACGATTGCATATTGTATATTTCCGGATCTCGAGCTCATGTACGATGATGCAAAGTCATTCCAGAGTAGACGGTCTTTTGATTGAGATACATTTTCCATTGTCTAACATGTGTTCATAGACGTTCTTCCGATTGAGATGTCTTTTAAATGTGTATCGTGTGTGTATTGCATTAAAGATGTTAAAGTGGACATTGCGCTGTGTATCTTTTATTTGAATTATTCAAACAAGAGACTGTCTCCTGTGCTGCTGATTCTGAAACAACGCGTGGCTGTAAGACTACCTGACTCTGGCCACCCTGTACATGTGTTCTTTGTGATTTCCTGTTTCACTTGTCTGCACTATCGTGGTATTTCCAGTAAGAAAATATAAATTTGCTGCTGATACACGAGAGGCTGCAGATGACGTGGTGGAGGTGGTGATGCAGGTGGTGGTGGAGAAGATGAGGGATGGCATCCGAGCTGGTAGCAAGCTCTCAAAACCCAGAGCAGGATCTTGCAACGGGTGGTCGTTTAGAGCAGTTCTCCATCTCTGTATCCCCTTAAACTGTGGAACCATTCATCGACACATGTTGCATAAACTAGGATGATAGGTAGCGCTATTAATGGCAGCCGCACATTTTGTGTCTCTCTGCGGCCCCAGTATATTTCTTCAGTTTTATTATGTATTCTTTCGTATGAAGGCAAAATTAGTATAGAAGGATGTTTTTTGGACACTTTTAGACTGGATAAATTCAAGTGTGGACTCCGTTTTAAATTGTCTGAGTGCCTTTTAGATTTTATGCTGTTCTGAGTGCCTTTTAGATTTTATGTTGTTCTTACTCGAAATTTTATAGATAAGTTATTTTAGTCCCAATTATGTTACTAATTTATTTATGAGGAGATATGCTTGTAGCTTGACTCCTGTAAGTAATTCGCAATTCAGGTAACCAGCTGCAGCGTTTCTACAAAATAAAATCAGTCATATAATCTGCGGCAACGTTTTGATCACACCCAGCTGTTATCTAGCTTTGTAGTACTGGACCCATCCATCATGCCTTGGAACTATGGCTGGCACATTAAGGTGGTAAAGTCGGAGGATTGTTGACTGAACCACTCACCACAGAAAGCATCACGGTCTGCGTGAATACATTGCAAAGAACCACCATCTGTCGCAATTTACTTGTGGCAGAAGCCACCATGGCATGCAGAGTTGTACCCCAACGTTTGCATTATTTGTTACACCCATCTTGTATCTGTGGTCAATTAGCATATGAGGACATATGCTCAATGGGGGGGTGTAACGACCATGACCTTTGACATGTCTTGTAATTAGATATTGACTAGACTAAATCATATAGCTGTGGAATTTCCATACATTGGCATGTAGGGTAATCCTTTATCGGTGGGGTAGTGAGGGTTCCCAAGCGGATTGCTTAAGAAGGGTTCTATACCTTAGCCAAAGTGAGCTTTGCATGGACCACCTTCAACAAACAACATTCGCTTCAACAAACTCCAACTTCATAGGTCTGCCGTCGCTGCACCATATCTAACAGCCAGTTCTGCCACAGATGAAGGCCGCAATCCAAAAGTTTAACCAGGGCAACAATGTTAAGTAACCTGCACTAGTGAACAGGCATTCACTCAGAATCAGTCTGAGAAATGGTTAAGGTGATTTCCTGTAAGCATTAGCGTTGCGTTAAAAGAATCAAATTTCTTCACAAGTGACAAGCAGGAACGCTATGCATAATATTAAGCCAAGTTTCAGGAACGCAAGGACTTTGAAGTGAAATACCTCAACTTCTGCAAATATGTTGGCAAGATTGACCACAAATTTACCCACTGGCCCATGGGCCAAAACAAAGCACTCTCACGAGAGAGATGACATGTGAAAGTATGCCTCCCAGTTCTTTCCAAACGCAAGGAACCAACTCTCTTAGGCACAAAAAGGAACTCACCAGGTTCAAACAGAAAAAGATGGAAAGAAATTACAGTGCAAGGGTTGCCACGTGCGTCAGATACAGAGACGTGTCAGATACAGAGACGTGTCAGATACAGAGACGTGTCAGAGCTGTTCAACGAACGCCTTCAGGGCAGTGCAACCAGAGATGTCTTTGCCAAAAATCATTTGAAAAAAGATAACAACGGAGTTGGTAAGCAATTATATTAACATGAACATAAGACATTTTAAACATACTAAAGAACATCTTTTGCCACTGCCCTAGCACAGGTTCCTGAAGTACAAGAGGCCTTTCAGCAGCAAAACTTAAACAGCAAACAAATCAAAACGGTGGGATCCAACAAGCAAAGCATTGAGCATGTGTGGAAGGAACATAATAATGACGTCATCGTACATCTGGTACCCGAGAGTCAGACAGGAAATATGATGAACGCAGGATGGCGATGAACTTTGAAACGAGAGAAAGTGCGATGAAGATGGGCATAAAAAAGGCAGCCAAGGAAGCCACAAGAAGGTGTGAAAAGAAATAAAGAGTTGGCGCAGCAAAGAAGTGGGGAACCTGGGACCATGTATTACCTGGTGAAGGGGGAGATTACCCACACAACGAAGTTTTATCACTCATGGACTTTGGTCACAGCAATGTATTATCGCTCCTGGACTTTGTTAAAAACATATAGACCACCTGGGTTGTGATGTCTGTTCACATCTATGTCAAGGTGGAAATATAAGCTAAGTATAGAAGCAAGCGCATCCTCCAGTACTTTCTCTCTACAAACTTAAACAGGTGAGCTGCATACGGCCCATAGGACCTCCCTTGGAGCAACAACCTTCTTTGGTATCCAAGTAGACGAGACAACAGACATCACAACAACGAAGGAGTTGGTACTGCTTATACAATAGGTCTAACTTACGGTTTCATAATAACCAACATAAAGTAAAAACAATGCAATCATACCATTGTAGATAGAAACTAGTTGCCACAAGGCTGAACTTTTCGTGCTGTTGATTTTATTACATTTATCAAATAAGGCTAGTGGAGAACCGCTTTGCTGCCATGATTGAGGATCCAGGAGTTCGTATCCTTTAGGAAGTGCAAGACGAGGAGCGTTAGTTCCATGTGAGAGACAAAGAAATTAGAAGGCATCCGCCTGCATTTGCATTATTGGAAAGATGGCGCCAGTTTAGCAACTCATGGGCACATCTTATACCTCGTGCCAACAGTGTATGACGCTGCAGTATTCCTAACTATCAAGTATCAAAGTGCACAGTAAGAAGTACAAAGTGAATGAGTATGAATTTACCCCTACTTAACATACTGCAATATAATCTGGGCTAGTACTTACACTACCTCAATAAAACCACTGCACCTACTATAAAAACGTTTTGTTAGAATTGCATCAAACGCCTCTTTTATAGCAAATTCAGCAACTTTTTTTTCACAATGTGAAGATTTTGACAGTATATGACATAAACAAATTGCAGTCAGCCATTTTCGTCCATAAAGTTATTCACAATAATTCCTTCTTACCAGTCCTATATAAAGACATTTTAAGTACAACGCAGATATTCACAATCACAGTACAAGGCAGCAAAACAGTCTTAGACCTATTAAAACAAAATCGAACCTAACACAATTTACTATAATGTTTAGAGGCCCATACATATGGAACACTCTAAGTCTTTCCCTACGAAATTGTCAGTCCCTTTCAATTTTCAAGAAACGTATAAAAAACAACCTTATAGAGAAGCCAACTATTTACTCCTGTTTTGTTTTTTCCTTGTTTTTGATCATATTATGCTCAATTATCATTTAGTATTATAACGTGTATTTGGTGCTCCTTTAACCTGTTTGTTTGCACCCATTGTTTTGGTTTTCTGTATTTGCTTTCATTTGGTTTTGCTAGCATGATTAATTGTATGATTTTGACTAATTTCTTTATGATCTGTAGATCATCTTTAGTTTTGTCTAATTTCAGTTTTTGATGTTAACATTAATTGTAACGTTGTGATGATCACTGAGTTATATTATTTTCACTTGGTTTATTATTGTTTGATGTATAATCTTCATGACCATTTAATTGTATCATGATTTGTAAATTTTGACGGGGGGGAGAGTTTGTATAAGCCACATTGCTTTTTTCTCCCCCCCTTGCACATTCTGTTGTATTCTAAAATTTTCTGTATGTATCATTTCTTCAAGTGCAAAAATAAAATAAAATCATCAAATCAACCGCTTTGCTGCCATGATTGAGGATTCAGGAGTTTGTCTCCTTTAGGAAGTGCAAGACAAGGAGCGTTAGTTCCATGTAGGAGACAAAGAAATTAGAAGGCATCCGCCTGCATTTGCATTATTGAAAGATGGCGCCAGTTTAGCAAATCATTGGCACATCTTATACCTCGTACCAACAGTGTATGACGCTGCAGTATTCCTAACTATCAAGTATCAAAGTGCACAGTAAGAAGTACAAAGTGAATGTGAAGGTCCATGCCGAGGTGGAAAGACCAGAGATGTATCTGATGGCACGATGTGAAAGGTCGGATGAAGAGCAGCTGCTCTATCCGGAAGAAAGGTGGGACGACCTCTCATCCCTGGCTCTTCCACATCAAGTCCAAGGTTTTAAGACGCAAGGCACATAAGAGATAAACTGGGGTTCTTCAAGGGATACGACCCATCACGCCAGTTTGATTTCGGGAAACATCGAGTGGGACATTATACTTGTACATGCCCTGTAGACAGTAGATGGTTATTGGAAACGCCGTCAAGGTCAAAGGCATGTAGCAGACATCAAAGGCAGACAGTACTTCATTAGAGAGGGCCCAATAACATCTAAATAAGGCATCTCAAGCCGTCCCTAATCCGTTTTACACAATGAAAAAACATGAGCTGCAGGATGAGCACAGAGGCACAGCTGACTCTTCATCAGCAGAAACGATGACCAAGAAGACCATCCGCAACAACTTCAAGGAAACATTTCGTGGCGTAAACACTCATGTTTACAAACCCCAACCAAAGTGTGAAGGAGCTCAACTAGCAGCATCTACAAGGAACTATAAGTGAGCCCGTGCATGATATGTCAAATTACCCTTTTTAGCGGACATACCATGTATGGGAATATCCGAACCAAAAAAATAAACGGCTGAACGGATGCGTGCTTTTAGCGGTGAGAAATTCCCTTTTAGCCAGCGGAACTGATCTCAAAAGTTAGACTGGCGAAAGCTTGTTTGAAACTGAAGAAATTAGCAGGAAAAGCTTTGCAGCCGCGCGCTAGGTCGGAGGTACACAGTCCTGGGTTCTGAGTGGTGCCTTTTGTGGGGATTAACTAATCATAGTTTGTAATTGCTATATAAAAAAAGACCCTACGTATAGTTGACGTTGGCAATTTTTTCCCACGATATAGGGTAAATGTGCTCAACAAAGAATGAAAAATCTGCTAAAATTTTACGTAGCTTCATTATGAGCGAGCCCATTTAAACCACGAATTATAACATATAAGTCTATGGGAGAAAGAAACTCATCAATGAGACCTAAATACATTTGACACAACAAATGATGTTTCCTTTCATGAAGTTGGTGACAAAGAAAACAAAAGTTTTGCGTCTCAAACCTGAAACAAACGTGTTCGAACATATCTACACTTATAAAGGCTATCTGTATACAATTTAATGAGTATCAATACGCTAATTATTTACGTGGAAACGAGAATATTTTGATAATTATGGACCCGCCTAACTATGCAGGGTCCTACGTTCGTAACTCACGGTCCGGACTCGGCACACCACACGGAGCGAGTCGCACATGTTGGACGTTCACATCGCTAACTCACAACAAACCTCCACATGTTACACATCATTTTAAAGCTTAGAAACCGCTTGTTACACACATGGATGCAAGTTTTTGAAAATATAAGACATCGAGGGCGAAAAATGCCATCAAAATTTACAAATTGGAGGTAAACCACCTTAAAATTTTGGTACAATAAAGTTTCACATACCAAATTGTAGCTTGTTTTCTTGTCTATCCGATCCTACCATATATGGGTTGCTTCCAAATAAGGCTGAGATGCAAATCAGGCTGACGCAACGCCATGCCTCCAGAGCGCTCGAACACGTAAACGCGGAAGTGACTTTCCCGGCTCGCGAGGCATTTTCCCGAAGGCCATATCTCAACAATCTTTTATCCCCTGCTTAAAATTTTTACATTGCCAGGGCCTCCATACTACATACTACAATTCTGGTAAGTTTGAAGTTCTAGGCCTTTCTCAATTTTACACGGCGATCAATCGAAAATCGCTACACGCACGGAAAACACCACCGCCGCACGCATGTGCGTTGCGACTGGAAACCCTACACATATAGCCAATGTTTAGTACAACTTAGTAAGGTTTTGAACTAAGAAAGAAGCAAAATTTTCAAAACATTCATGTTAGCACCATGAGCGAGCTAACGATCTTACGGTCATCCATACATGTGTTCATCTAAACCTTAATTCATTTGCTGTTTGCAGACTTTTGAGGTCAGCTGGCAAAATGATCTTTCGCGAGCGGGACCAGCAGTTCCTGGAGGGTGCTCACCAGACCCTGATGTCAGACGAGGAGACCCAGGACAGCCAGGACGCTTGGCTAGTGCGGCGGCCAACCTGGTGGAGCCAGGGACTGGATAGACGCATCCGCCTCTTTGATACGGAGGTAACGCGAGAAGTGTGTCATAGGAACTGCCGTGTGCACAGCTTCCACCCGAGGTAGCCAGGGTTTACCTCAGAAAAGAAGGAAACAGCAACGTTAGAGTTAGGGTTGAAGAGATTGGGCATGAATCAGATAGTAGTGGGGGCGGAGGTCGTGAGAAGAGTGAAAATCACAGTTCAGCGCACACCGAAGATGATCAGGAGGTAAAGGCTGATTAGACCTGACGGACCCTTCAAGGAACTTCTACGGGGCATCGACGGGTCCCTCCACTTCCATGTGGATTGATTCTTTGTGGACCCGTACCAGAGCCGCAACCTTGAGGATGCCGTCGGGTATATCAGCGTTGAGGACAACCTTACAGACGACGAAGGAGGCGAGTTAACCTTCTCGCTGATCGACGCTGAAACTAAGAAGGGACGCTCGAAGCTGGCGAAAAGCAACGGGTACTCCGGCACCGTCAAAGAGACAGCCCTATGCCACCTACTGGACATGTTTCTGTAGGAAGACCGGCGACAACTTTTCTGCACCAGTGATAGGTATGGCCGGGTTGTATCTTCGGAGAAAAATAGGCAAGACCATCCTCTAGAGATTTATGTGGCCACCAACTTGCGCATCAAGGCCAAGGTACGGAAGAGCGAGTTGGAGTTCATTTTGCAACAAGGAATCCAAGTGTACTGTACTTCGTTTTACCTTTTGCTTATGGTTCAGTATGGTTTTAAGAAATCTTTTGCTTCCAGGTTCGCATGGCGAACAAACATCGACAGGAAGTCCGCCCAATGGACCCCACTACGCTGGATTTAGACCAGGAAGAGCAACACAAGCCAGATGGTTTCTACAGGGCAGACAGCCGCTTTGCCGGCATCGACACCTTCTCATAACCGCCGATCACCAGCTCAAATACTAGCGAGGGAGGAGACCTGGTACATGGGCGGAACTTCCATTCAAAATGGAATCGACCAAAAGACATCCAAACCTGGAGTAGGCTATATGCATGCTTTGTAGATTTCCGGAAAGATCAGGTAGGAACGTCCTGATCCAATTTTTTCCAATTTCTGTTCATTTATTACAATTTAACAGGCTTATTGATGATTATTACTTACAGTACATTTTTGCGTGCGTGTGCGTGTTGTATTTGACATTAAACACCTCGCTAGTTATATTGAGCTAAGGGCACAACCCGCCGTACGTGCACATACGTGCTGTCTACGTGCCAAAACGTGGGCAATCTTTTTGGATCCGTAAATGGTAAGTACCGCCTCCGTACGAACTCGTATGGAATTCGACGGATTTTGGAGACGCAGACACACCATAGAACTTTACGTGCAGGCAAAACTTTGTGTGCCATCGGGCTGCGGATTTTTCCGGAAAGCTTTCGATTCGGTATGGCAAAACGGACTATTTTATAAACTTCTATCTTTAGAAATAGGCGGTAACTTCAGATCATCTATTCAAAATTAAATAAATGTATCACAATATAGTATGCTGTTAAACCCAAACATAGTCTGTCGCCGTACTTTAAGTCACTCTGCGTGGTTATACAATTTCGTAACATAGATCTCATTTTCTAATTTTATAAACGATTTCCAGCAAACCCTATTAGATCCCAAATCTTGCGATTCCCTATTCGTAATAGGTAATCACGTAAACAACATATTTTGGGCCGAAGACATTGTGCTTGTTTCACAATCAGGCCTAAAAGAGTGCTTAAGGACACTGGGTCAATATTGCTTTCTTTATTTTTAGATTATCAATCAATAAGAACACAACAAAAGATGATCTTTTAAAAATGGGCAGACTGTCAATAACAAACACTCATATTTCAAAATGAAATCTCCTAGTCAAATTGGAGAGATTACCAACCTTTTATACATACTCAGGAGTGGACTTTACCCTTAGGATCTTAAGGTGAAGCCATCAAACAGTCAACATTAAGCATTACGGACATCGTTCAAATTCAAGTCATTTCTATCTAACTTCAACCATTCGATTTCCCTAGCTATTGACATGTTCCATACATGTAGCTTGGTTAAATCTATCGTATTTAATTGAAGTGAGCCCATTGGAGTAAATGCAAAATTCAATGCAGAGATCTAACATTAAAGGGGATTTCGGAATGTTTAAATGAGAAGACCAGAACATCCATGACCACAGTCCTCCACCAGATATTGGGATCGGAAGATGATGTTCTTAGAGCTGCTCGTTTGTGATATATTTTAGAACTCTCGACTAATTATAATCGACTCATTCTTGTACGATTTTAGAAATGCAGTAACAAACTAAATGTAATATACCAGTCAAGTTGTATTCATGTATTTTATACGTATTTAGTTTTCATTGACAATATAGAGTCCATTCCAAGATGCAACAATAGGGCTTACTTTTATGGGGGCAATAATAACTAATTTTACCATCGGGCAAAGTGAACAAATTTTTGTGAATATTTGTAAATGTGAAATAATCACATAGTTTGTTCTAAATAAAGATATTTTGTACAGTTACTTTCAAAATGTTTCTAAAATATTCCAAAGAATTCAAATAGATAAGTATTTTCTTAGTCAATTTTTTATAAAGATTTTAATTATTGTGGCTCTGATATTCTTTTATTTTAAATAATTCAGACTAATTACAAGTATCACCTAAAAACCCTCAAGGTGACCTGGAATGGACTCCACTTCAACTTGTATGATGGCATGTGCCATGATGGAATTCTTAAAGGCCAGTTTGCTGACTATACCGCCTTCACTCTACACCCATGTCGCAGTTAGGGCAACGGACTACCCAATCACTGGGCGACCACGTCTGCAAGGGTATAGGTCTGGAGCCGACAGCCATGTTAGGAGGCAGAAATAGCAACCACCAAGCTTCCTAAGAACCACACCTAAGAAGAAAAGGACACGAGTACGGAATGTCCTCTTTACGCCTCTGGTTAAAAGTAAAATGTTGTAAAATCTTTAACAATACGAGTAAGACAAGACAAATAAATCTGTACATCAAATAGATTACCAACAAAGTTGCTACATTAAGATTTAATGACTAGCGCTTTAAAGTTATTTTGCTAATGCATTTTACCATTCCGACGTGTACAGTAAAAGGTTATCATTATCATAGAAAATAAGAATAAGACACTATATTTGTCGTCCTTTTTTTAAACAGCGGCTACATTATATGTAAGTATATTATATGTATAAAATTGTTTTGATCATTTTAAGGAAATATGAATACAGCAAAATGCTCTTCCGTTGGTCCCAGTGAGATTGTTGCCTTGTGTATATGAAAGACAATTCTGTGAAGCGAATAAAAGGAATGCTGAATTGATATTGTAGACTATTAATCAATATTTTAGGTTAAGTTAATAGCGTTGTAACAGGCTCGTATGCTTGCTGAAGCACTACATTTGCATGTATGATACGTTTTATACTTTAAAAGGCAAAAAGTATTACATAATTATATTACATTATTATATAATTAGCATAACGATTAATAAAATTAGCTAAAATAAAAATATTCAAGACATATTTACATGCTTAAAAGTCACTTTTAAAGGGGACGCAAGACAAGATAAATCACGCGATTCATTTGCTGTACTAATTAATACTTAAGTATTGTCTTCAACATATGGCAGTGTCGTAGGAATTTTTTGATATATAAATGGATACGTTTTGCCGTCTCGATTTCCCTCGATTTAGCCGTTCATGATGTCTGTTTCATCTGTTAGGAACCTAAAGGAATGTAAGACCGTTAAATCAAGCCATAAACCTATTTTCTAGGCCTGCAAGCGTGCCGCCATGGACAGATGTTCTGTTCTGAAGTCCGACAGCAGGGAGATCAGGAGGGCCGTCGGGATGGTAAGGTAAATAATGGTAAGATAATTCTGCTAATTCACCCTTAAATAGGAATATGGAAATCGATGTACATGTATAATCGCCAATACAAAGCGGTGGACACACGCCCCGGGCTGGGTACAAACTCTGACGGCCTTTGAAAAAATACAAAGCTGTAGTGAGCACCTACTTGGACTGGAAAATATACACTACTGGCAGACAGGATCTCACCGCACATATGGTTGCCCAGCTGATTTTTCGACAGGCATTAGTGTGGCAGCTTGTCGGTAATTTCTCCGCTAGGCACCGAACACTCACTGCGAGCGTGTCCTTTCCAATAGTCGTCAGCAAACACCGGCAGGTTAGCCAAGGGAAACCGACTTAAGCCTGTCGCTACTTCACAAGAGCTTGCCGTAAAAGGCCGGGATCGAAAAAACCTAGACCGTTCGAGTTGGCCTACAAATGCGAGATGTGCAGCTCGTCCGTATGTCAGTCTGCGTCCTGCATGTTGGCGTGATCACTTGCAGGATATGCAGGGTGATGCATAGATAGTTTGGGACTGAGGAAAATGTGTTGCAAAGATTTTAAAGTTACTGGAAGAAGATGAGATTCTGTCCAATGGCTTTGTGTGTAACCGGCAAATAAGTGTTTAAATTCTAGACATACAAACACAGTGGTTAAAAGACGGAGACTTACACTGGTTGGTCCGCGTGTTCAGAGAGGAGAATATCATCATTAATAGTAAATTCATTGGCCGTTGTGCAATACCTCCCGGTACTCCAACCAGCAGCCGTTATGATAGCATAGACCCGCAAGACCGCAGCCTATGATAACCTTGTAACTGACCTATCAAAGTCTTTGTTATTACAGTGCGGGACAGATCTACCGATGTGAGCACTGTGGGAAAAAAATGGGGCGTCGGCATAGCGTTGTGGTGCATGTGCGGATCCATACAGGGGATCTGCCGTACAACTGCACAGAGTGCGGCCAGACCTTTGCTGGAAAACAGGACCCACACAGGCGAGAAGCTCTTCAAGTTCAAATAACGCGACAGGAGTTCCGGGAATCTCGCAGCGTGAAGGGTGCACATCCGTACACACACCGGATCTAGGAGAAAGGCGCTACACTGCTGGGGGAGTGTGGAAGTCGATTTACGACGAAACAGAACTTAGTCCGCCATGTGGGCACGCACTTTAAGTAGAGTAAAATATAGACATTCACTACTACACTCTCCTATGAAGATCCGAACCCCAACCATTTTTTTATTGCGGCAACCATTGTTTAGTCATGAAATCTTTGTTTGTTGGGAGCATGTTTATGCATGAAAGACCCATAGGCCGCTTTGACATAAGTTACTTCAGTTAGATTTATTGATATAATTCCTTCATTTTTCTTTTCTTGCTTTAGTATCATTAATTATTTTTTTATTACTTCGTGACTTTACTTGGGATCCGTGGGGTTTATTCGTAATTATTGGCGTTGTTTGAACCAGTTGTCACCTTTTGGTTTGAGTTTGCATTAATAGAAATAAGTAAAAATAGAAATAAGCACTAGCACTCCTTGTATAGTCGGCACAAACTTCCTGACTTATCATAAATGTCACATGAGTTTTCAGACAAAGGAATTGACAATTAGAAAGGCTTCTATCCAAGTGACCGTAACCTTAAATTGGACAGGACAGTCACTTTGTAAGGAGGGTGGTGACGGATCACATGTCACTTTGTAAGGAGGGTGGTGACGGACCACATGTCACTTTGTAAGGAGGGTGGTGACGGATCACATGTCACTTTGTAAGGAGGGTGGTGACGGATCACATGTCACTTTGTAAGGAGGGTGCACGTGGTGACGGATCACATGTCACTTTGTAAGGAGGGTGGTGACGGATCATATGTCACTTTGTAAGGAGGGTGGTGACGGATCACATGTGACTTTGTAAGGACGGTGGTGACGAATCGGCCGGCATTTACGGAAGGGTCCCACGTGTCTCTGTTTTGACAGGGGAAAGATGTTACTAAAAAATAGAGAGGTAGCGAAGGTCTGTACTGTGGAACCTGCTGTGTACTTCTTAACCCTCATCCGACCGGTACTTTTTTACGACGAATCTGACCGTATGGGGTCATTTTTGACCCCATTTTGTTTTGCTCATAGACATATTTCTGCTGGCTTATTTTGTCATTTGTATGGATTTAATGTTTCACCAATCTATGAAAATATTTTGACAAGTTTTGGTGGCAGTAATTTCTACTCATTATCATAATTTATGCAGAAAATAAGAAGAAACCACTTTTTGCTCTAAAAATCTACCATCCTCCACTTACTTTAACAATGTTTTTGTCTTAGCAATTTCTAATCAATAATTTTGATGCCACAATAATACTGATGGCATAATCATGTTTTTTGACAAGAAAGGATACAATGTTTGTGAAAATTAACGAATTTATTACTTAATTATGCACCATACTTCGTCACCTAAATACAAACATAAAATAGTTCTTGTCTATTTTTCCCGGAAAGATCTTCCTTCTGCACATTCTGTCCATATATTGTTTTTTTTTAAATTAATTAGAAACATTTTCACTTTCATTAGCATAGGTAGTTAGTACTTATTATCATAATTTATGCATAATGTCTAAAAACTGTGTTTTACATTAAAAAAACTATATTTCTTTCAAAATATTCGGTGTTTACTCATCTAAACAAATATAACTTGTTGCTGTAATAGCAATGATGAGGAATGCCTGTTATTTTATTGAAATTTCTTGATATTTACGTAATTAATGATTCATATTTGGCTGGGATCATTTTTGACCCCACCGAACTAGACACAATGTTTCAAGTATAGCTTATACAGTAATGGGCAAAACTCGGCGAAAAATTGGTAGATGTTGTAAGACATGTATACAAACAAATTCATGAAAGGAATTTTTTCTCCGATGAAAAATGTTGCTATGGCAGATAAAAATATACGCACGCGTTCGACACCATAGATCATGGAAGTCTCCTCCGCAGTTTGTCACACCTCGGGATTATGGCGATGTCTGAGCAGCTATCTGAGTGATCGTGTTCAGTGTGTAAAATGGGGAACGAACATATCTTCAGCCAAAAATGTTCTCGCAGGTACACCTCAGGGGGGGATCCTCTCACCAACACTCTTTATCATCGCTATGAGCAACCTTGATCCAGGAATACCGCCCAGCATTACACCTGTGAGATACGCGGATGATCTTACTAACTCCGAGTTCCTCATGGCATCTTTACCGGGGCAAATGCAACTCTCAATAGACAGAGTAGATGTATGGGCAAATGATTATGGAATGAAGGCAAATGCAAAAAAAAAAAAAAAAGATAAGGTCATCAGCTGCCGTCGAATTCCGATAATACCCCCACCACTTACGCTAAGGGGCGAGCCCGTTGAGAGGGTATCTTCATTCAAGCTTCTTGGAGTAATGGTCAGTAATGATCTTACATGGGGCCGCCATGTTGAATACATGCAATCAAAGGCTCAATCACGTATTCATTACCTGCGTGTAGCGAGACGTGCTGGGTTACCTTCAAATGTTCTCTTCCAATTTTACATATCTTTCATTCGCCCGGTGCTAGAGTATGGCTTCCCTGTCTGAGGCGTTCTCCAACGACCTGTAACAAACTGCCAACTCTAGAGTTAAGGCGAGAGGAGGCGTCTCTGCGCGAGTTAAAAAGGATCATGAAAGACCCCTCACACCCGTGTCAAGTCTTTCTGCAACCAACTGAGGAACCACGGTACGAACTGAGACACAGAAAGCCGTACAAACTGCCTGTCAGTCGCACAGAGAGACACAGGAACTCGTTTGTGGTGAGGGCAGTAAGAGACTTAGTAGATTTAGTCTGAGACCAATATCACTGAATGAATGAAGACCTTTATTGCACATTTTTGCCCCACTGGGCTAAGTACAGGTCACACGGTAAGAATCACATATATGTAACAATGGAAACAATCATACACATCTATATATGTAGATGTGCGTCTAGTCTATTCTAAGACATTCGACTTCCTCTCGCTTCTTGGTAATTGTATAAATGTAGCTAGCTGTATGGTTGGTTAGAGTTGGTTTGTCAAAAGCTGTCAGGAATATAAATTTCTCTTTACTATTCAAGTATCTAAAGTGGGGATATTTACTTAACACATAGTCAAATAAAATGCTCCTATCGCTATCATACAAAGGACAATCCATAGTAAAATGTACTTCATCTTCTACTTTCCCTAAACTACAAAATTGGCATATTCTTTGATCTAGAGGAGTGTGGTTATGTCTTTCTGATTCGATTCGTAATTTGTGGCAACTGATTCTTAGTTTGGTGATGGTAGATCTGTGTCGTACATTGGCAATCTTAAGATATTCTTCTTCTTTATAAGATTGTTTTAATAGTCTGTATGTTCGTAGTTTGTTTTTCGCAGTCGCAACTCTTTTATCGTTGTGGATTTCAGATAGAAAGGTCTGGAAATAAATATCTTTTAAACGTTGATAGATTGATGAAATAATTTGAAGTGTACTTGAGACTGTTGACTGGGCGTTTTGCCAGACGAAAGCATAGCCACATTTCTCTACCATTCGCGTTGCCTTAATGTATACATGTAGTTTTGATGTTGTTGTGTTGTGTCGTGAAGAGATTTTAAATGACACATGAAATGGTTTTAAAAAATGTATTAATTGATTTTAATTGCCAGTGAATTTGCAGTATTGACTTGTTGGAATTTTATTTGTAAAATCGGCACAATTCAGTCGAAATGTTTCGACTGCCAAGTTCGATTAAATAAAGTTTGTTTTGATTTGATTAGCAGGCCGTGGGCAGCTGAACATGGCACCCGAAAGGCTCAGGGTTGTGAGCTGACTGGTGTGCCGAAAGAGCAGCTGAGGGCACTGAGAATAGATATAGAATAATAGACAGTTGAAATATTCTTGCACTGACCGCTTTGTTGTACTAAACTGTATCTAGTTAATCAATTCCACCAATTTGTATTATCTTGTGTTTTGTGTTGTTTTGTAGATGTTATATTGTGCAACATGGTATAAAAGTGTTACTTTTATATATCATCCATCGCCGAGACGGCTCGTGGAAAAATTGACGGTGGGTGTAAGGGTGTCAGAATTAGGAAATTGTAACATTATTGTCTTTGTGGCTACGGTTGATATATTTGGTAACTTTTGTTGTGTATTGGGATCCAATAGAGGACGTTACGGTCTTTCCCCTTGCTCCAGTAACGAACGAGGAAGCAAGGAGACTCGTCCACCGGTGGCTCAATGGACTGACGCTGGACGGACAGAATTTGAACGTACGGGAAACCGTAACATCGCCTGTTATTCTGGCCGGCAGATGTGGTCTGGGTGAAGAAGGTTAACAGCCTCAATACGGACGACTTGAGGAAGGTCCTGGTGGTTGACATATGTAGGCGAGAACCCGGAGATTTTCCACAGAACACTAACAGTCCCACCGTCAGCGCCGCCGGCCAGCTCCCATCTCTCAGCCAAGGCCGTGAATAGCATGTCAGCATTGGATCAGCTATACAAAGATAAGCTGGTAAATAATCTTTCCTCCCGTGGTGCACTAGATGTACATCAAGCAAGAGCGATGCCGGCTAAGGACTTGCAATGGCTTTTAAAAGAAGAACTGCGTAGCATTACACGACTTCCATCATTGCTGTTCGGATGCCCAGAAACCACATTAGTACGTTTGCATCATGACAAGTACAAGCTACTCTAATATGAGCCTCCACACGACGTCTCTTATCAAATCCAAAACTTGTTTAATAAGCTCCCACTGCATGCCCAATCCGACACTCGTTAACAAATCAAACAGGTCTCAATGTTACTCTGGGAGGTAAGGAGATCAAGACAGGATGTAACTACCGCGTGGCACTGATCTCGTTAATGAGTGCAGTACATGGGAAAACTTCAATACCTGTCTCTGAACTACTCACGTCTCTCCTTGAGATACAACGGATTGCCTATCTGCCTGCGTTAAGAACACTAAAAGAAATACTGCGCCTGCACAGCCAAACCTTTATTCATGCTCTCCAGCTTCGTCTGGTAATCTCCAAACCAAAGAGTTTGTCACAAAACTTAACTTTTTGTGCTGCTGAGTTTTAATGTTCATAACAGAAGGCTAGTGGAGAACCGCTTTGCTGCCCTGAGGTCCTATGAAATAACGTGCACGCGGCACACCCTTACATAGTCCAGGAGTCCTCTTTTAGGAAGAGCGAGACGAGAAGCGTAAGTGTCATCTTAGAGACAATGTAGAAAAGACAAGACTTCTGTTTTATTGGGAAGATGGTGCCAGTTTAGTTAATCATGGATACATTTTATATCTGTCAACAGTGTATGAAGTCTTCCTGACTTTTGAAGAGTACAGCAAGAGGTACATGGTGAATGCGAATGTCCAGGCCAAGGTGGAAAGGCCAGAGATCTATCAGATGGTACGATATGGAGAGTCGGATGTAAAACCACTGCTCTATCCGGAAACAAGATGGACGACAGTTCATCCCTGGCCCTAACACTTCCAGTCCAAGGCTTAGATAGTCGGCATATAAGAGATGTACTGATCTTTCGAAGCCAGTTTTTGTTCGGGAAACAACGAGTGGTACATTATTCTTGTACATGCCCTGTAGACATGAGGTTTGTAGAAGATTATTGAAAATGCCGTCATTGTCAAGAGCCTGTAACAGACATCAAAGACAGAACTTAATCATGACGGGCCCTGTAACATCTAAAAAGGCATCTCATACCATTCCCAATCCGTTTTACACAATGACAAAGAAGGAGCTACATGATGAGCTAACATACAGAGGCACGGTTGACTACTTATCAGCAAAGCGATGACCAAAAAGACTTAAAGCGACAACTTGAAGGAAACTTTTAGTGGCGTCCCAATACTCCTGGAAAAGAACTAATTTATCTATGCTCAGTTGCTAACATGGTAAATGGAAGAACAGATCTTTTAGATCTCCCAAGAAAAAGCACTTGCATAAAATATAACGGTACAAGCACGGTAGTGTTGAACTGGAGGGTTGAAGCTCCTGACTGAATGAAGAGAATTCCGTAGTGGCGATCCAAAGTCAGGAAGGTGTTGCAGAGAAGTAGAGCGGAGACGTCTGATTGTGAAAAAAGAGAGCCTAACCACCGGGAAGGGTGCTGCTGGAGGATCGGAGAAGGTGTCACACAAAGGGCTCGTTCCCGGCAGAGAAGGAATAGCGCCAGGTTGAGTTTCTTCTCGGCCAACCCTGTCTTCTACGACAACCACGCACGAAGTACCAAAACCAGCAACAAAAGGATAAACTACTATATACTCTGGCTAGGTTCGGTATTCAAAACCTGCTGTGTCTTTAGAGCGGTTCGTTTTGAAGGAAAGTTAGTTGCACGCAACGTTAGTAATGGGAAGGCGCGTATTTTGTTGGTAAATAATAACAAAGAATCGGTAGTTATACCTAAGGGAGTAGTTATGGCTCTTTTACCCCACCCCACCCACCCCCTCAATTGCCCTGCTTCGACAGACCATATCTTTGAGATAAAGAGAAAGTTACGGCACAACACAGACAGTTGCAGCTGGAAGTCTCCTCTGGGAGGTAGATTTTTCTACAACAGAGATCAAAAATAATAAAAAAGCCAAATGAAACTGAAAAAAATTGCTAACACAGGCAATGACAGATAGCTCTTAGTTACCTTAAGAATTTGTAAAAAAATTAAAATTCCAGAGAGTTTACCGCCTTGGTCCAGTTAAGATTGGAGAGAACGCACGTCTTAGACCATACCATCGTAGCTAAGTTTGTCTGGTTTAAAGAAAGGGGAAAATGCGCATCAACAGCATCCTGGACAAAGCGTTCAACGATGCGCCAGTGCCGACAGAGTACCTACAGCGCCATCCGGTCTCGCATTCTTCCCTGGCTTGGCCACTGGCTGGATGGCACCGCTTTCCCCTGTCACGTTTTTACCGTGATAACAGCAACCGTAGGTGTTCTGTATCCGGTAAGGAATCTAATGGCCATCCCTCCCTTGCGCCAGTCATATTTACTTTGTTCTGTCAGCCATGGTATTTGTTATGGCTTTGACTGTATGACTAGTTGCGAATCTCCACGTCATCCCTTTCAGATTTTTCGAACTTGATTTAGCAAGGACGAAATGGATTTGTTTGCGATTATAATGCATGCAAGAAGCACTACTATTCCTTAAATAGAGATTTCTTTCGTAACACTCAATTCCTGGTAGACCGTTTCTATTTCCGAGCCGAGGACATATTGGCTGTTAATGTATGTATGAGTACAAGAAATCTATTGACATCACGACAATTAACTACCAGTTGAATGAACGAGCTAATTTTGGACTCATCCGCATCCAGTCTCAGCTATCCTATACTTTGATTTCCATGCTTCAGTCTCCCTTACTATCCGTAACTTTGCTACATCGTATCACAATTGTGACGAAACGGGTTTGTTTTACCATGCACTCCCTAAGGGCACCCTGGCATCGAAAGGGGAATACGTTGCAGGGGGTGAAAAGAGGGACTGGTGATCAGCATTCTGTTCACCAGCAACATGACCGACACCGACAAGGTCATTCCCTGGTCATAGGACACAGTAAGAATCCACGCTGCATTAGGGAAGCCGACATTCGGCTGCCTTGGTACTGACAACAAAAAACGTGGATGACCGGTGTAATCTTTAGAATATTCTCTTTGATCTAGTCAACTGCATCGCCCACCCCAGTGATGTTCAGTTGGAGAACATCAGACTACTGTTCCTCCCTGCAAACACAACGTCCATCATCCAGCTCCTTGACCACGGAATCAACAGGAATTTCAAGGCCCTCTATCGTCAGAGGATGCTGCGACGTATCGTACAGATCATTGACAACGACACCTGTACAGCCAGCCAGTTTGCTAAGACAATTGTCTTTGATGCCATCTTCATAACCAGAGATGCGTGGAGAGCTGTGTCTGTTAACACGATCAAAAACTGTTTTTGCAAGTGCGGGTTCAGCACATCCCCGGGAGGTGCAGATGCTAAAATTGAAGCCGACACCGCTGTCCCCGCGCTCGATGGAATAGACTTGGACCAAAGGAGCGTAGGCCGACTATTCCAAGTGAATGATTTTAGGGAATATCACCTAAGTATTATCTCTACTACAATGGAAGCTTTGCTGAACAGCTTTCGTATGACAAAACGCAGAGGAGTAATACAGTAAGACGTGTAGTAAAAAAGAATGATATGAAATTAGATTTTGCATATTTGTCTATTCCATGTGTTAGTTATTGCAGCTCCCCATGGACCTAAATTAGTAAATAGGTCATTATTTCTGAATAAAATGTATTTACTGCTATCTTCTTTAGAATCGTGCAGAACCTACCACGAGAACATTAGAAGAAAACATGAGGAATGTGGCATCAAGCAAGGATGTGGAGAGCATGGAGAATAAGATGGGTAACAGGCGACAGAGGGTAAGGCTTGTATACTTGTACATTAATTCATTGGTTTTGTTATGGTTCATTTCTGCAAAAGATCGATATATTATTGTGCAAGAGTTGGATCATTAGATAGAAATTTCACATTTCACTCATAAAATCATGAGCGAGCTAAAAGTCTTAAGGCCATGCATATCTGTGTAAAAGGTGCTAAACATGGAGGACCAGTTCCTGGAGGATGCTCACCAGACCCTGATGCCCGACGAGGGGAACCAGGACGGACACAAGACGCCTGGCTTGTGCAGCGGTCAACCTGGCGGAGCCATAGGCTGGACAGAACAATCCGCCTTTGTGATACGGAGGTGACGGGCAGCAGTAGGAGCACCAAGAGGGTGCGCTCGGAACTGCCGTGTGCACGGCCTTCACCCGAGGTAGCCAGGGTCTACTTCAGAAAAGAATGTGACAGCTAGAAGAAGAGAGCAACGTTGCAGTTTGCTAGATAAGTAACAATGTGTGTAATTAAGAAACAGAAATTGATTTATGTAATATCAAATTTTAAGTGGAAATTGAATACATGAAGCATATAAAAACATTTGTATCAATATTTTGGATACGCATTTAGCGATATTTTCGCTGGTTGCAGGCATTTAGTTCGTATCAAAAGTTGACTGTGGAAGTTGTCTTTTGATGAAATGTATAATACACATGTACGTGTATTATGTCGCTGTCCAATCTACTCCCTACTGTTCCTGCTGTCCAAGCCATCATCCCTGTTGCAGCTGTTCATCCTGTAAACCACGCTCTACCCCACGTCAGGACAGCACTTAAAAGCGTTGCTCGTCAATCCCAACCCAGGTCCCGTCATCCTCGTTGCCATTGTGCCACCAGTTGCCCAGCACTCAACCCCGTTGCCCCAACCCCGCTCCCCCTGTCATCCCCGTTACCATTGTGCCGCCAGTTGCCCAGCACTCAACCCCGTTGCCGTAGCCCCTGTGCCCCTCGTCAATCCCAACCCCGCTCCCCTTGTCATCACCGTTGCCATTGTGTCGACAGTTGTTACCCAGCAGCCCGCCAACGTCGCCGCACGTACCGAACTGTTATTAATGGGATTGTTTGAAGCCGTACTTGAACACTTCTAGTCAATGAATTACGCTGATGCCATGACTTTCTATATAACGTCATTGTTTATCATGCAATGTGAGATGGTAAGTAATATGGTTTTGAAGGGTTGAAGATTGTACACGTATAAATGAGTAAACAGTTGACATTGGGAGACTCAGTTCCATAGTTTGGCAGTACGAGGAAAGAAATTGTACAGTTGCTGTGAAAGTACTTCGAGATTAAACAAACTTTGAATTGTATAACAATGAGCCAGAGTAGTGTTACTTAGAGTATTATGTAGATGTTCTCAATGGAGAAGCATGTAGCATTAGATCATCGCTAAAAATTAGTTAAAAATGTTTGCAATGGTTTAATGTTCACTGTTTTCTCTAGGTTTAATGGATGGGTAACAGGCTGGGTAAATGTTTATACACCCTCCGATAATACCCGTTGTCTTAAAATTTACGAATGTAATTCGTACTACTTGCATTGTAAAGACGCAAAAGCATTTAATTGAAAAAGAGAAAAATGGAAATATTAGATCCAAAAAAATTATGAACATTGAAGTGCTATCTAATTATAGAGTAGATGCAGTGTCACGCCTTCATGCATCTGTGGTGTCGACAGTAGTGAACAAAAATGAAAAAACAATTCTGGCTTGACATATGTCAATGGTCAATCGCATTCTTAGTAATATTACTAATAATTTGTGTTCATAAATATGAACAAGAGAGATCTATTTTGTTATCTTGTTTCAAATATTACTTAAACAGGGGAGTTGCAATTAGCATGACCTTAGTCAGAGGTCATCTCGACCGGGCGGGAGGCCATCTGTAGAGCTCCATCTCTTTCCACACTTTTTAGTTTTTTTTTTCACTCCATCCACACATATTTACATCCACAAACAGCCGTAACCTCAGCCTGAACTTTCTGGACCCCGGACGCTCTTGGGCGGTGCATTTTTATTTCTTTTCTTAGATTTATATAGCGCCCCCCTCCCCCGTCTCTCGGAGCGTGCTCGACACCATCTTTGCCGACCGGTGAGACCGTTCCACTTTTACATTTTATAGTATTGTTCCTTATATTGTATATTTCATATTACCATGTATTATGCCCCCTACCACCGTGGCGTTCCTCCTGCTGAGTAAGAGAAAACCCCTGCAAGTCGGGCATTATGACCACGTGTTTCGCTACATTTCTGATTCTGGGCAGCATCCTACTAACCGTTCACTGTATAGCTATAGTTGTAAATCCGCACCACAATCCCTCCCCTTTCACTCCCAGGCATGGAGGCAAACCACACAAACAGAACTCATCCTTTAACAGTCCATTCCCGCTAACCTCCCTGCTAGACAACAAGTGTGCCAATCGCTTCCTGAAGTTAACATTAGCCTTTATCTTTATTAACTCTAATGGTAAACTGGCACCCAATGGAGACCTTAAATTCACTCTGTTCAGCCTCACGCTGATAATCCTCATGGCTGGCATGGGGATGTGGAGTTAAATCCGGGACCTAGGGCACCGAAGTACCCCTGCGGCGTATGCCATCGAGCCGTCAGGTGGGAAAAGGTAGACGGACGGCATGCCATCTGTTGCGACTCATGTGATGTCTGGTATCATACTGACTGCATGGGTATGTCAACACCGGTCTATAATTCCATCCACAACCCTAACGTGTCCTGGATCTGCTGCTCCTGCGGCTTACCCAACTTCAGCTCCAGCCTCTTCATCACTACAGTATTCGAAACTTCTAATTGTTTCTCTTCCTTTAACACCAGCACCTGTTCTAGTCCAGCAAGATCTATCGTCTTCGCCTATCGGACATGACGTTACTCCACCGCCTCGCGACCGCACACATACCATACCAGTCAGGACCTGCGTGATCAACTTTCAATCTACCCGCAATAGGGTACTTGAACTGCACGAAATTTGCGAAGCTGTGCAACCATTGTTGTTGGCACTGAGACGTGGCTGGACTCATCAGTGGGCAGCAGTGAAATCTTTCCGGACACGTACAATGTATCCAGAAGAGACAGAGCTGGTCGGGGAGGGGTGTGCTTGTTGCTGTAAAGAACAACATCAGAGCAACCCACCACCCAGACCCGGAATGTCCCTGCGAGTTGACCTGGGTCCGGGTCCATCTGGCTAACAGTAAGTCCATCTACATTGGGGACTACTATATTGGTCCCGTACACCAACAAAGGGATACAGGCGGTGTAGGCCGTCCAGCGCAGAGCCGCCCGAGTGACCCTTAGTGACTTCCGGCAGACTAGCAGCGTGACGCAAATGTTCACAGACCTGTAGTGGCGCCCTCTCTCCGAAAGGAGGAGGAACGCCCGCCTCACCTTTTTTTTCTACAAAGTAGTCAATAATAATATTAATATAGACGCCAGTAATATTCTCAAGCCTTCCCAAGGGCGCACCCGTGGTAGTCACGACTACAAATACCAACCCATATTCGCACGTACAGACATCTATAAAAAATCGTTTTTTCCGCGCACAATACCCGAGTGGAACGCCCTGCCTGGCACGGTTGTAAGTGCTCCCAACGTTGAGTGCTTCCGTGCCAGGCAGGCGGCCTGCCCGTCCTAACCCGGGAGCCCTCCACACTGGGCTTAAAATTCGAACAATTCTTTTTGCGGAGTAGCTGGTGAACTGGTGATTGTAATTCTTATTTGAGTCTTATCGTCTTGTTTTGTAAAGTAACACTGACATTTGTCTCGATTGGACTGTAAATGGCAATAAAAACAGACTTTTTAGACAAATCTATTTGGGCAGAAACCTTATTGCATAAGTATTATTTTTATCAGTGTCAAAATATTTGGCAATCAAGATATGGCGCTAACATCCAGCGAACCCATCTAACATCCAGCTGAACCAGCCCCCACTGTACTTTGTACAGTCCCCGAAGTCTGCGTTTCCAAGAGGCTGGTCAGCTGTAAGAATTCCCCTAACTGACATATCCTAAGTAAGCTGGAGGTTCTGCCAGATAGAAAATATATAGGAAAATAATAAAGAAGCGCTGTTGTTGTCTTACGGAAATAAGACGTTAATCATCGGCATAAAGAAAATTGAAGAGCCGCTGTGTTACAATATCGCAGGGAAATGTTGTGCCCTGTACAGAATTACTAGCAGGGGGGGGGGGGGGGGGGCGGGGCGGAGGTAGACATGGATAAACCAAGCTCTCTACGAAGCAAACCAAGACCCACAAGAATGCAGCATAAGTTCACCAGATCAAATACATCACGCCAAACATAGGATAAGATTCACCAAAGGTCTGACTTTAAACAGCTAGTAAGATAGCTGTGAACTACATGAAACAATGTAAGAAGAGCAATGCCAACAACCTGACATGGCAATACTGGAATACACTGAAAGGTCGGGTAATGGGAGGTGGGCATGGCAAGATAAGCTGACGATTAAGCAAAACAAGTAAATTAGACCGCAAGAATGCAACACGAACTCACCAAATTCAACACACCAACCACGAATTAACGTTTCACCACAGCACTAATTCTAAGAACATACCGCTGTAGTTTTGCCCTACAAAGGATAATAAAAAGCGCATTTCAACAATACGTCCTCGAACCGCTCAAAGCTTGACTGAGATAGTTCCACAGACAGCCTTCTCCTTATACCCGCTTTTACATCATATCAATCCGCAAGAGTGAGTCGTCCGCTTCAAAAGAACAAATAAAACAAAATACACTGTTGTAGTTTTCAGCAACATTGAATGTCACATCAATAGCCCCGAAATTGCGAAAAATCATTGACAGTTTCGCCTGTTGAAATTGACAAGTTTGCTTAAAGAATAATGTACTATTTTCATTGGCACATTTATACATACCAAAGACAGTGAAACAGCACCCAAGCATCACGTGGGATTGACAGGTCAGGTGATATATGGTAATTAAAGAGAAATGTCAAATCAAATTAGTTAACATTTGCGAACGCGTGTCAGCCTATTTTCATTAACCCCCAATAAAGTTAGTACGTCTAAATGCTTATGATAACAAACCCTTAATACAACAAGACAGGGATACGTCTTAAAATGATTTTGCCAACATGACCTAAGATGGAAGAAAAAAAGACTAAACAAATGCCAAAAAAAATTTCATTGTGATGCCGCCCCTCTCTTATTGGTCAAATCACTAATCACTATTTTCTCATTGGCTGAACTGTTAATTGTTTTGACAACTGGGATGTGTTTACAGACCCTCACAGGTGTCTACACACCTATTGCCAATGCCATATCACTGTTCTCGACTGGAAGTTGCCCTGTCCTGCTGCGACAGAAAAAAAGACCCATAATCAACAATTTCAAGTCAATATTAGAAATATCTTATTGAAAACAATATTAATATTTTGGGTTTTGTCGTCGGCATATTTTACATATAATAGTTTGATTTTTAAGTCATTTTGTGCATTCTTTCTTTTCATTTTTATCTAAGAAATCGGCGGATTGATACAACAAAGTCGGCTCGGTAGTTTGGAACTGTGCGCTATTGTACCAGGGGTGTAGACGTTGTTGGGCCGCCATGCAAGCCTGACTCGGCATCTGTATCTGTATTGTGTTTTTGCTCTGCAATGTTGGTGTTCTGAATGTTTCTTTCTGAGGTGAAATGGTTTCTGGGGGTCTCGCAATTGTTGAATTATGAGCTAAAGCCAGCTTCATCTATCTTGTTACAGTTTTGTTAACAAAGGCTGTGTAGTTATCTGTATATGGTGCATTCTCAGCTCATTTTTGTGTGACTTCTTCTTCGTTTTCACTCATGTTGGGGATTAGTGGATGTGTTAGCGTGGGATAGACCCTGTCCCCATAGGCTGGAAGAATAGGGCACGATCACACCTCTACTAGGCAGGAAGTTTGTCGAGTTTATGCCTCCATGCACAGTCAAGTCTGTGTTCCTAGATGCTGATCTTAGTCTAATTCCAGGTTTGTGCAGGCAAATTATAAAATGGCGCGTCGAGTCGATATGTTAGCTGTCTCACGTGTAAACACCTAATTTAATTGTGCATCCAGGAGTTCTGCATTTTGTCGGGACTATAACAAGTCTACCATTTCTTTTAATGAAGCAATTCCATAATTGTCCGTACGTTGTTTCATGAGTTTCCTACACTTCTATATGCGAGTTTCATTATCCTCTTCATTGTCAGGGATAATGGTTTCCTCTACATATTTCCAGTAGACTTTCCCTTAGTCGCTCTGAACCTCATATTAAAGCTCTACGAACTTTGCCTTGGCAGACACCAGACCAGTCGTTTTGCTATTAGTATTTCTACTGTTCTTTTGACGATTTAGGTTTAGTGGAAATTATACGACTTTGACCTTTCAGGTTTTTTCGGGAAATTAATACCAAATAAATACTATTGGCCTATCAATATCAGTGCATAACAGGGCCGATCCTGCTATTGTTTTGTTGTTTGTTTAACTCTTGAGCAGTACGATGGAGATTGTGGTTTGTCACTATGAATGGCGTCTGTAACATCAGATAACGAGTCTATTGTATATAACACTTAACTATGCGGCATCGTTCCCATGTGCATGAATACATTGACAGGCTGGGGTGGCGTTGTTAAAATATCAAATAGAACAAAAAAAAATCCGCCACTAAAATATACCTCACACTACTTTTAGGGATTGAGAGACCCATGTGCAATGTGGTAATTGATACACTAGTGCTGCTAAAAAAAAATTACTACTTTTTTTTCCTCGATCACCATTTAAGGTTAGAAACTAGATCTTGTTTGGTTAAAATTTGGTCCAAAAGAAATTGAGAGTATCATCACGGCTTTGTGAGTAGACTCTGAGATCTTCGATGGTAATGTATGTCGGCAATATAGCTGGTCAGTACCTCTGAAGAAATGTGTAGCTCAGGCGGGTGAAGTTGTTGCAGAACAATGGTTCATTCTATGCTTATTATAAATATCCAAGCGAACCCCGCATTACTGTGATATCATGACAAGTATTTTGTGAACTAAAATCAAGTCAGTGTGTTGTGGTTACAGCAATTCGGAGAAGTGAAAACGTAATGTTTAGTCGCAGTTTGTTTTGCACGTTTGTCAGCTTCCACATATTGTGTATACATGTTTACAAACTTTTCGTTAACCCTAAGTACTTTTATGATGTTACACCAACTTGCTGTTGCTGCGCATCGTATTTAGCATTCGGACCGAATCTCACGGAAATTTAAACACGCACTGGGTCTGTCAGAGGTAGATCACTTAGTACTCGGCCATCACCTCCTCCAACTGTCATATATTTATTCTTTTTAATACACTTTTAGATTTTGATACCAGTAAAACAGAATTCGCACAAAATTCACACGAGAATTTCCGTCAGTCATCCCCATGGACGTACACTTTAGGACGATAATGCCATTTCGGAAATCTAATCAAGTCTCAATACTATGTAATAGGCTTTACGTTCCCAGATTTGTGTTACTGGAAGGAATATCGGCCAATAATTTCAGATGACGGTTTTTAGTTACCGGCGTGTAATTTGCGAATATTGTGAAAAAGTACTGGCACTTGTTTACTTCCCTGTAAGACGCCAGTATAGACCTCTGGTCATGTGAGCTAGTCTCATGTAATTTATACTCTATGCTTTAAGTTTTTTCAACGAGAAAAAAATGATCCACTTACCATTTCATTCATAACTCTCGACTTTGTTTAGATGTGTCTTGGTAGTAATTGAGTCGAATAATTATTCTCTACAAGTATTTTCTACATGTCGTTTTCTCTTGTCAACCAGCACGTCATCCATGGATGTTACGCAATCCATTAATTTTTTTCTGGTTAATTTCCACAATCTTAGTAAGGATTGCCTTGCTCAAATACATTGCTTATCATATTCACGACGTTCAGAAACTCCCTGCTGTCGGACTTTATAACATAGTACCGATCCAGTGCGGTACGAATAGTAGAATGAAACATGGGAATGTAGAAATTCTTTCCGGTCAATTGCTTTTATAATCTCACATCACTGTCAAGTCCGTCAGGCGGACCTACCGGCGTAGTAGGGCCAGAAATAACAGGGTCTGCATCAGAAACATAAGGCTGATCCGACCGATCAGACCTGTTAACAACACGAGAACCCTCTCCATCGTGTTGATCACGGTCATGACTACAAAGGGCTCACGATTGGACCAGCATATTGTATTACAAAAGGTTACAGTATAGATCGATGACTCATTACCTTCTTGATTATATCTTAAACAGGTGCGAGGATGACCCATGTACCTGAAGAAGACATTTTCTACAATGACAGGATATTGCATCCCGGCTTCAAGACCACCTTATACTACCGGTTTCCATTTTTTATTGCTTGCCTATCCCGCTACGTCACCAAACGAGACGCGCTGACCGTACAATACTGACTCAACCATTTACGGACATAATTATCGTTCGAACGAAAAAATTCTAGTGGTGGTAACGATGACGTCCGTCGCAGAATAAGACGACATGTCCACTGAATCCAGAACAGACAACTTCTCCGTATACAGGCTACGGTCGTGTATCGAGGAGAACGACACGTCGAACGAGTTTTGCCCCAGAGCCTGTACAGCCTGAAGGGTGTCAATGGAAGGCAACAATGTAATGTTATGAAATAAAGTAAAAAAAAAATCACATGAAAATATTTCAATGGATTTCTCAGAGTAGGTTTCTCGAAAGGAAATATACATGCACATGTAAATTCTAAAATTAAAATGGCAAAAATACCTCCATTTGTGAACCTTGCCCTTGTTTTTTGGATGGTCCTGATAATACACAATGATGTGACGTGGATCCAGTGAATATAGAGCTGCTCTTGTTGACTGGACTTTTGCTATCATTGACCAGCTAGCCTGATGATACATTAGGCTAGGGACTAATGTCCCTTCTTTCACACGGCAGGGTCTCTGAGCACTTTCTTGCTGTAATAGAAAAAAAAATGTGTTACCAATTTAACGATTATTTCGCAGTAGGGCTCGAACACCTTTTGTGGGTCCACTTACATTGGTGCAAATCAAAACATGTCTGGAGCCGCAAACTAGACAATAGCCAAAAATCCATCTGTCGACACACTCAGAGATGGGCCTCTGTCTCCCCCTCATAACCCGTCATCATAGCACTTCCACATGTCGATATCCTGAGTTTCCACTTTCACATTGCCTTCTTCAAGGTTAGCCCTTCTATAATGTGTTGTTGCCAGGGTGCCAAACTTGCGAATGGAGAAAACCAGCTCTGGTACTGAGAGACGTATAATGAGTAATGGTGAAATACCGTCCTTGGCTTTTTGGTTCCATCTCACTGCTGTAGTTGTACGCTTCCCCCGGTGTAAATACAGCAGCGTATGGGGCAGATTTAAGCTTTGTGATCAAGTTTTGGTTCAGCGCTTTTTAAAAATTTCTTTACCCTTGCTGGCAAGCTGTTGGGTCCTGGCAACAGCCACTTGAAGGCTTACAACGTCATTTCATTCACTTAAGATGATGCATCAATCCACTGAGCCTTAAATATCGATGGTGTAATTGTACCTGTTACAATGTTGACATTTGCTTGAGGAGTGATGTACCATTTCCCATGGGTACACAGATATATAATACCGAAGACAGGTAATACAACACTAAAGCCACACGTGGGATTGGTCGGATCAGCTGATATATGAGGATGACAGCAAATTTAAAATTAAAGAAAAGCGTACGCCTCGTTTGTTTTAGGTCAAGTCAAATTAGAGAACAGTAGCAGTATACGTTAGCCTTCTTAATTGATCCCCAATAAATAACTATGTCTCTAACAATTCGAAAATTAGCTTAATAAAAGCCAACCTTTATTGCTAACTTTTTGTGTGAAATATTTAGGTATTATGGGAATTCCCCATTTTAGCCCAAAAATCAATTAATGATGTCATAATTACGTCATTTTACGTCATAATGAAATCAAATTTTCAGGAATTAGAAAACTCCTAGCATATCACCCCCTCCAAATTTGGTGATCGTAGAGTAATCCGTTTTGAAAATACGAAGGTGGGTCAAATGAGCACCCCCCCCCCCGAGGCCAGGGAATACCAAAAAAGCCCAGTCTGGATAGGGTTAACTGCCCGTCACATCGGCGACAACCGCCTGTTCCGCGTCCCCTATAAAGGAGATAGCAAGGACCCGCCAGTCAGCGTCTGCCGAGCACTCCTCCAGCTCTGTTTCGTAGGCAATGGCTGAGAACCGCCATTTCCTGGCGTCGGGATGACCGAACAGCTCTTTTAATTGATCCCCAATAAATTAATATGTCTCTAATCATTCGGAAATGAGCTTAATAATAGCCAAACATTAAAACAAGGGATATGTTCGTCATGGCGAATTATGCCGGCCTAATATATTTGGATATCCCTATTCCGTAAAATGGTAGAAAGAAATCAACTAAGACAAAACAAATATAGAAATATTTTACGGTCATGCAGTCACTTTCATCAGTCAAATTACTTATCCTCATTGTCTGACCTGCTAATTTTGATTGACAGTTGGGATTGGTCTAGCACACTCACAGGTGTCCGCACACCTGTTGCGGATGCATTGTCACTGTTCTCGACCGACTGAAAGTTGTGTCTTGCTGCGACAAAAAAGTACCCCTTTTTAACCCGTAACAACATCAAATTATTACGAACAATATGAATAGTTTGTTTTTCGTTGCTTACATATTTTACACGTCCTATTCTGTCGTTGAAGTCTTTTCTTTTCGTGGTTCATCTATTTTTCAATTAAAAAAGTGGCGGATTGATACAACGAAATCACCAAATAGTCTGAAATTTCCCGCCATTGCAACAGAGATGTGTTGTGAGACCGCTGTGCAGGCTTTAATCTGTGTCCTTGTCTGTTTGGCCATGGTGTTTTCGTGCTGCAAACTGTTTTTCCCTTCGTGAAACGAAGGGTTTGTTTTGAGTGCTGTTTTTTTGTGAGAGGGACGTTTGTCAGCCTGATATCTGGGGAAGGCATGGATGGATTTTTTTTATATTTGGTATGTGGGTAGGGTTAGACATGACGAAGGAATGGTAGGAATTGCGTTACGGCAGGGCGCTCTAGCGGAGTGTTATTGTACTGCAGCAGAACTTCCGGTTTTGATTTTTTTTTTTCGGGACTTTTTTGGGTGATGATTTTTACGTGGTAGGTAGCTGTGTAAATGAATAGTAAGGTGTGTAAGTTTTGGCCACTTAGGGGTTTTGCTGGGGCGGTGAAAGTCATTCTTGTGTTAGGTTTTGAGAAGGAATAATGCAAGCAGGGGTCGATGGATCGGAATGACTGTAGGTATGCAGATAGCTTACGTAGTGATGTACATAATTGTATGATTGTTATGCAAATTAGGAGGTAATTAGCAGAATGCGATAGGTATGTTTGGAAATCGTTGTATGGTGCGTGTCTGTGTACAGAAAAGCTCGCAAACGGCTGGACAGATTGCTCTGATATTTGGTATGTGGGTAGTTCTTGAGAAGGAGAAGAAACGTACGAGGCATTTTTTCGTTTAGTGGCTTTTGACGGTTTTGCAGGGGATGTTTGTAGGTGGAAAATGGGTTTTACGCAATCGTGGGTATTACGCAATCGTGCTATATTTAGGTGATATTACGTCATGCCGATGGGCTTCATGCTTACCCCGTCCCAACAGGAAGTGACCCCCAAGGTAATAGTTGCGACAGACGTTTGTATCGAAGACTACAAGAAAATGGTTTATAGGGATAGTACATTATACATGATGGGGTGTACATGTATCCCATAAGATTTGATAATCTGTAGACCAAGAATAAGGGTAATGATGATATTGTATTCAGGGGCGTATATCATACGTTTTAAAAGGGTCTATACACGTAACAGTTACTACCGGTACAATACATTGCTGGACAAAGTTACGTAAAGTTTATGTACGAAGTGGAGCAGGGTTAAGTGTTTTTCACAGTAACTTGTAGTCATTGATATGATTGTTTATAGGGACTGTACATTAGACATATGGGATACACAATGTAGTGGACTGCATTGTGAAACAAAGAATGTTACATCATCATTGTTGCAAGCAACAAGTCGGCAATAATGATCTCTACCACAGGAGTCGTATATTATACGTAAAGGGGGTTGTACAAAAAACTATTATTGCTTTGTGGAAAGGTCCATGCAATGTATCAAGTCGTCAATATTTGTTTTATCTCGATAGTCCATTATACACATTGGAAGTATATAACGTACTAAATTGCGGAGCTAGGCAGCAATGTGCATATTTAATATCTATAAATATCTTTTTTTCAGTTACAAATGTAATACATGTACGTTTGACTGTCCTGTTATGAAATGCTGCGGAATAATTAATTGTGCAAACTAGCCCCTGGTTTGCATTGATAGAACTTGATTATAGAAGGCATCCCCCAAGTTATCTAGAGATCAAAAATCACGACGATCCGTCAACCCTTCCCATGTTATTACCCTCCAAAGGGATGATGCAATTGCGCACGCGCGTAAGACTTGGTGTAAATTCCGGGAATTTTTACAAAGGCCACAGCAAGTAAATTTTATGGATGACATCCTCTGCAGACTGCAAAAAAAGTGCGATAGGGTGAAAAAACAAGATAGGTGAAAAAAAAATAAGACAGCTACATTTTCAAAAATAGGCACCATAAAGTTCTGATGACTGTTGTAAAAAGAATTAAAGGGACAAAACATGGCATCAGAGCCAACAAGGCATTCATTCCTGTTTTTAAGACATGCACTGGTATGGTAAAAGTGACACTAGTGTCGTAGACTGGCATCATCAACAAATTTGGTAAGCACACTCATAGCTTCCATATATCCAATAAATTTTATTTCTACAACTACAGTCCTGGGTACCTCGCAAGTGTCACTTGTACAAGTACAATCATTAAGCTACAACACAACATATTTGCTAATTATGGTACTTTATCGTCATGTTGACGGTCCCTGCAGAAGAAAAAATTCTTTTTTTTCTGAAATCAGGCGAAATTTAATGCACTCGCGGATGTCATCCATAAAATTTACTTGCTGTGGCCCAATCGGACATACTAGTACACTACTCAGTTAGGCTAGTATTTCTCTCTTTGTTAGTTACATGTGTCTTATGTTTGAGTATCTGCTAATATGAAATGAAGTAGGCTTCTAAACTGTCCTCATTACCTATGCAAGTTAGCCTCTAATTTGTATGATAAAATTTGATTATGTAAGTCATCTCCAGAGCTATCTCACTCATTCGCTCGCTCACAGTCCATGACAAAAACTATCTGCATTCCAAATACCATGACAATCTGTGAACCAAATTATTCCACTCCAAAGCAACTACATAGGCTCGGAAAAAATCCTGTAGAATTCCGGACAATTTTGCCAATCGGACGTATCATATACTGTTAGGCTAGCCCCTGAGATGTCTATAAAAAAACACCCTCAAACCACCACACTCTCACCCATTTCACGAAGGTTGAGTTCTGCGAACGCTTGTCTTGCGTTTTTGTTGATACGTCACTAAGAAATGTTTGTTTTGAATTGTCCATCCTTTTTGAGGAAGCGTGCTTTCTGAGTGTTGTGCACTTGATGAATTACAAAATTAATCAAGCTTCACCTCCCCCATTTTAATTTCGGTCAACCAATGCTAGCTGTACGCATTTCTTTATCTCAGCATATAAACGATGGCTTACCTCCTAATTTTGTTGAGTTTACCACTCTTGTTACACTTCCTGTAAGGGTGTTTCACCGGAAATGGTAACACTTTGTGCTTTCTTGTAAGTCGTGAAATATTACTTGGTTGCACATTTTCTAATTATACTAGTGCATACTATACCCAATTCGCGACGTATTTGCCTATCTCCAAGATGTCTATTGACCACAGCCTATTGTCTATTAATTCCATTACCTACAGCACGTAACATATCCCTTCTATGTGGCATCACTTATTGAGGAGAAATTTTGTTTACAAATAATATCAATATGAACCGTCCATATGTGCATATAGAATATTATTATCTTGCTCCAAAATTCTTTTGAACACTTCTTTCTTTCTAGGTTTTTTTTAAATGGATAATGGTCAATAATTTGTGAACACATAGGGATCTGCAGATTTGTAGAAAAGTATTACCTTGGCTACTTTTAAATTAAAGAGGGCACTTAATATCCAGTTTTAATGGAAGTTTAAGACATGAGTAATAGATTCTACAATTTCTAAAGTGACCTGTTTTAATTTGTTTATTTTAAAATTCCCCACACAAGTGGAAGGGGCCGGGGAACAGGTGGTGACGCCTTTGCAATAGATGCAGCAGATAAGAATAATACAAAACGACATAAACAATCGATCAGACTAACGAGCCCTTAAGTCCTGGCAGGAGGCGCTACATGCAGTAGACCAGGTACAGAGGCTATCGGATACAAAGTGGCTGCTGAATCTATCAACAGCAGATTTCACAAGTAGATGTTTGAAAGACAATAGGTCGGACTGGTGCGACGACACAGCTCCTATGCTGCGAACTGTGACATCAAGCTTGTTCCATTCGGTAACTAACCGTGGCACGTATGACAAATGTAGATGTTTTACAGCGACATGGCATCAGCATGAACGACCGACTACTCCTTGTTGGTCTGGCAGAAAATGATACATAGTTAGACAGGTCCAGATCGTTTATGTTGGCTAGGGACTTAACAAATAACATGATATCAGCGATCTCTCTCCTGTATCAGGGAGGTAACATGTTGAGACACAGTAATCTATCTCTATAGTCAAGATAACCGGCATTTACATTGTCATTGGCTCGCAGAATGAACTTAGTCACCCGTCTCTGCACGCCTTCCAACATACACATGAGATTACGTGACAGTTGAGCAATATTCAAGTACTGATCTAACAAGTGAAACATACAATGCCTTGCGCACCTCCAGGCTGGAATCGAAGCGTGCGTATGATAAATCCAATCATAGAATTGGCTTTCTTTACAATGTTCACAATATGGCTGTTCCACAACAGGTCAGACTGGGCAAGAACTCCCAGGTCATTCATACTACTGACTGTGGACAGAGCAATGTCAGACATATAGTATGTAATTGGGCTCTTGGAGCGAGTCAAACGGAGCACCTTGCACTTCGAGGGGTGGAATGACATACCCCACCGAAGGCTCCAATTATACATAGACGAAATATCGGCCTGTAGTTTATGACAGTCATCTAGGTTGCGAATCTCTCTATAGCATTTCAAATCGTCAGCAAACAACGCTACAATGGAGTTCTTTGCAGTGCTAGGTAAGTCATTAATATACAGTAAGAATAACATTGGGCCTAGATATGGCGAAGCATTAAATTCATCCCCAGTATTAGCAACCAAGAACGCACTGCCTTGTAAGATTAACTTAAGAAATATGTCATAATTTTTTTTTGTGCTGGTTGCATAAGCTGATGGTTAGATATATGTTGTTGATAAAGGAGAGCGGTCAGACTTGTCTGTTTTGTTTGCCAAAGAAGGGCCAATGTTTAAAAAAATATGATCAAATTTGTTGAATATAGTTTGTTGATTCGGTATCTTCTCCTTTCAAAAACTTTCTAGGGAAGGTAGAAGTTGCTTAGCAATGGAAAAAAAAAACACTGTCAACTGACCGCCGTTTGTTTATTTATTTTTATTTATCCAGGGGTACATATCGCCTGGCCGCCGTTTTTCAAAGATCCCTGGGGAAACCCCATATATACATAACAATATAGATCAATATAGAATTTTAAAAAAATGGTCCCCTGGTTGTGTTATCGTCTCATTGGTCAGAATCACATCTACTGACGTGGTGGAGGTATTTATGGTTGTTGTTGTTGTTGTAATGACGTTCTCTAGCTAATACAACATACAAGAAAGTCTTAATTTTCCTATTGGCCCAGAATTGTCTGGAGCTAGCCAGTTACAGTTGGGATCTCTCATAATTATAATTCTGCATCTTTATCAGAAATTTTGTCTCTGTATTCATCGAATTTGTTAAAGAAAGAGTGGTCATCCGTTGGCGTGCGGTACATGCTACAAAACAAGATTCTTTTACGAGATGGTGGAATTATCTCTTCCAAACGGCCTCAAGGCCTGGGACGTCCAAGTCAGGACGAGCTTTGAACGTGATTTTGTCTGAAATGTACAACGCAACGCCGCTCCTATATCGAGACCCCTGGTCATTTCTAACAACATTAACTTGTGTATGGACAAAAGATCCTTGTACATTCGTCCACATTAGTATTCTCCTCGTCCTTCGCTGTTCATACTAACCCTGCCTGAGCGCTTCAGTTGAGCCACTCCCCGTTAAGCCATGGACTGTAGCTACCAGTTCTGCAATTCTATCACGTATGGCGTGTAACATCAATCATACCCATTCACCCTCTTTCCTATCTTAACGTTTAAAACCATCCTAGTAAAATTAAATTGCCATTGCACTCAGTCAGTACGTGTAACATGTCAGCACGTTTTTTTGCATGTGTTTAGACGCTAACATAAAGTTACATAAGTCCGTTGTTTAACAATTGTCTGAACATAGTCTTGAATTTGAGAAATGAAAATCAGGTAAACACGATTAATGGTATCTTTACATTTTGGCTCCGAAACAAGAGTAGAAACCATGCCATGGTACAGGTAGGAAATGATTTTGTACCTCTACTGGTACTGGCAGTGTTGACGGCAGACTTAGCAATTTTACTAGAAGAAGAATGAGTTGCCTGCCGAAGTGCCATGCTGGATTTAGCTGGCATCAGATCGGATTGCTGCCTTCTGCTTTGACTTGAGAAATGTTTACACAAGATGTTACAGAAGGCCGACTTTGGCAAATAGTGGTTGATCATGTGCAGAACATGATTGCAGCATTTTGAAATACTGCTCACGCAGATACTTAGATTGACTGAGGTTTAACATGACATCATTGAAAGCGTTGGCAAACATATCATCAGATGTAAATATTCTACCCCCCAAAAAAATATACCTGAATATTTCTATACCCCCCCCCCCCAGTATAGAAAATAAATGATCTACATTATGTTTTAATTTGTATCCTCCTTTACATCAGCACAAATAGTATAAAATGCACATCATAGAAGCATAGCGACATGGCGGACTGTAGGATCTGTAACATACATTTGTACCAACACGGGCCCTCAGATACTTTCATACTGTCTCAAACTGACTTTAAAGCACATTTGCTGTGATGCTACGTTGTTGTAAAGAAGGAGATATCACAAGTGACTGCCGTTAGTAGGTTTTAAAGGAGAGATGAAACGAGTTCTCCATGGATGTTAAAGCACATGATGCATACGTGCTTTATGAGAAGAGAGGAGAAGGAGGAAGTTGTTGCCAATGAATGTCTCCTCTTGGACTTCAGACAAAGAAGAAGTGATTATAATGAGACATTGGAAATAAGTCATGACAGTCTGGAAACCTTCTTATATACTGACAAATAAGGAGGGTGCATCATGAAAAAAATTTTATAGATTGAGCCAGCAGTGATAAACATGTGCATTACAGTGCCAAGAAACAAACTGTTGTTCCTTGACATACTCTCTTTGCCTGTAATATGATTTTTAAATTGTACATGCCAGATGATGGCATAATTCAAAATGCTGCTCTAAACTAGAAACGAAAACCATCACAAGACTGTCGAACAAACGTATTGCTTTCTACATTACTAAGCAAAGCGTATACCAAGTTATTGTTTCTTTCCGAACTCAGATAGTGTAGAAATGTCAGGAGAAGACTTGTGCTAACTCTATAAAAACTGAATGATGACAAGGGGTGAGGTTGCGATGTCTGCAGGTGCTGACATGTTGCTAACCGGTCACGCGTTCTAGGTGTAGCTATTGCCTAGTACTTTGTGCTGTTATTTTCGCAACAGATAGATATGTCCATACAGGTGTGCTGAAGTTTAGAATTTGTAGAATTCCCAAATAGTACTGCGCCAACGCCACTTTGCCCCACACCGCTGACGCCACCTCCATCGGACGCGAAACAGGAGCTCGGTGGCTGGGTAGAAGCAGGAGAAAGTACGTTCTTTAACTAAAAAAAAGAAAAACAATGTATTTGTTAGTTATTTTAGACTAATACTATGGTGCTTTTGAGTAGCACGATAGTCACATTCCTCAACATCACATGTGAAAGGTGTGTTCCCCGTATGTGTCGGGACAAAGTGGATTTTTATGGGGTCCTGATAGCACAATCTTTGCAAGAATAGCCCTGTGAAACAGCTTCATCTTCGTTGTCCTACGTATACATGAATGACAAATTGACAAAGGCAATAAGATGAGGTACATGAAGATTGCAATATATCTCGACACAGAAATTATCAGCCCAACATCCTATTTGCACGTTGTTTAACCTGAAGAGTTATACCATGAATAAGATGCCTTCAACTGCCAGATTGTTTCAACTACTAAAAAAATAGACCGAAGTTACACCTAATTTTTAAAATTCATCATTTCAATGACCTTTCCGCCCCAAGTTTCTGAGCTCCGCCATCACCAGCTGTGTCACTGACTATGTTCATACCACTAATGTCACTCAGTCTATGCCAACTATGACACAAAATTAACGCCGGGGCAATGGCAATGTAAAGACTACTAAAGTATGATACGGAAAATGGCCTTGTGATTCATTTGGTATATTGCATCCTGTAATGTCATACATGAAATGGTAAAATATACGTTTTTGTTTTTAAAGTGCCCATATGCTCTCTGTCTCGGCCGCCCCCAATCGCTGAGCTCCTCCATTTCACGGCTAGTCACTCAATCTCGGACGCCCCCTGTCGCTGAGGTCCGCCTTCTCCACGGCTCGCCGCTCTCTCTCGGCCCCCTCCAGTCGCTGAGTTCCGCCTCCCCCATCGCCTGTATTCATATCCATGCATATGAATGTCACGTCCTTTCTGCAAAATATAGCCTCGTTGAGTCATTTCATATGTTGCACCACAAATAAAATAATACAATATACGTGTGCCGTTCTTTTACGTGTCCATATGCAATGTGTTGCAGAAAGGAAACAAATTGATATTCTGACACTGTACAAAATGCGAACTTTGGCTGAAAAATACTCTTTTTGGTCTAAAATCGTTGATTAGTTTTACTTTAAACGGGTGCCAGCGTTTGGAGGTCCCCTGCCGCAGTTTTGCTATCCACATTTGGCAGATTCACGTGCGTGACAGGGTGTTCTAATTTACTTTACCCCGCGTCAGAGTATATAATATGTTCAAGTAGCTTACAGCACACGCTGGTGAGGGACACTGGGCTGTAATTAGCAGGTTCACTTCTATCCCCTTTCTTAAAGATAGGATGGACATAGTCTCCTCGCCAGTCTTCGGGCACGTCGACTTTCTCTAAGGATTGATTGAAAATGGTTTGCAGGATTGGACTGATTTCTTTGGCATAATCTTTCAGGATCCTACATGGTATTAAGTCAGGTCCTGAAGCTTTGTGAGGATTCATTCCTTCTAGTAGCTTGTGGACCCACTCAAGGGTGGCCACTAATTGAGGCATGTCTGGGTGAGAACTGGGTCCTAAATCTGGCATTGAGGTTAAGTATTTTTCAGTGAATACTTAATCATACTTCCGTAAATAGTTTCATCGGGTTGGTAGATCAATCGAACAGTCTTCTTCGTTTCACAACCTCTTTTTATTCTTCTGCAGACGTTTCGGTGACTGTCTGTCACCTTCATCAGTGCAAATTGAAGTATACTAACGTTACTCGGTGCGATATGACCTATACAGTGCAAATCGAACTAAACCTATTGTGACGTAATTACTTGACATGGAATGTTCTCGAACGTGATACGTTAATCATCCTTGCCACTTTGTGACGTAGTGGCAAGGATGCGGTCCCAAACCTAAGGCTAAGGTTATTGACAGAGAGGACAACAAATACACACGTTGGGTAAAGGAAGCCATCTGGATCAGAAAGTCTACAGCAGTAATGAATAGAGACGAAGGGGGGTATAAACTTAGCCATGCTTGGGACCGCATCCTTGCCACTACGTCACAAAGTGGCAAGGATGATTAACGTATCACGTTCGAGAACATTCCATGTCAAGTAATTACGTCACAATAGGTTTAGTTCGATTTGCACTGTATAGGTCATATCGCACCGAGTAACGTTAGTATATTTCAATTTGCACTGATGAAGGTGACAGACAGTCACCGAAACGTCTGCAGAAGAATAAAAAGAGGTTGTGAAACGAAGAAGACTGTTCGACTTAATCATACTGTTTGTTGAGTACTTCCGATTTTGACTTACTGTCTCACATGAGGTTATTGTTGTGCTTTAGCGGTGCAATTCCTGTGGCAGATTGTTTTCTACCTTTAATGTATTTCCAAAATTTCTTAGGGTCGTCTATTGCATTTTCCATGATTTCATCAAGATATTCATTTTGAGCTCTATTGATTCCTTGTTTCACTTCTCTACGTAGACGTTTGAATTTGTCCCAGTCGTATTCGCTTTGAGACTCTTTAGCCTTCTTATACAACTTCTTCTTTTTCTTGATCGCTCTTCGTATTGATGCTGTGACCCATGGACAATGTTTCCCAGATATCCTTTTCCGAGGTACATGTTTAGCCATTAGTTGCTTAAGGCCCTTTGTGACGTATCCAGTTTTGCTCAAAAGTCAACACTAAAGTTGGATGGTATTCTATCATGAAAGTGTTTGTCCAGTTCTTGAGGATCTTCTGAGAAAGATGTCTTGTCAACCTTTTTATATAGATTTACTGTGCGTGGTTTCTTTTTAATTGACTTAATATGAGTTTTCATTTTCACAGAGACTGCTTCGTGATTACTTATGCCTGGCAGGGTGTTAGCTTGTTCTACTAGTTCTTGGTTTGAAATAAGGGCAAGATCTAATATGCCCCCCCCTGGTTGGCGTGTGAATAATCTGGGTTAGATCTGATTCTAGGATCGTATCAACAAATTTCTGGTTTATGGAAAACCCATATTGAGGTGACGGATTGATACATACAGGATTTGCATCCCAGTTTATGTCAGGTAGATTGAAGTCACCGAATAACGCTATATTGGGGGGGGGGGGGGGTGCTGATTTGGTGTTATATTACTTATAGGCTGAGAGAGTGTTTCCATGTATTCCACTCCAGAGCTGGGAGTGGTCATAAATTGGGATTGAAATTGGATTGGTTTTAACGGCTACGAATACTCCTCCACCATGACTATTACGATCTTTACGGTATACATCATAGTAAGCTGGGAATATTTCCCCATTTTCAGTGTCTGCATCTAGATAGGATTCTACCACATATAACATCTGGCTGTTCAGTGTCAATCAGTACCCAGAACTGGGCATTCTTACCCCCCCCCCCCTGTGCTTCTACAGTTCAGGGATAAAATGTGGATATTATGTAAGGCTTTCTTACCATTGTGGTGGTTCTGGGGTAGGCAGGGGGGAAGAGGTTGAGGTAGGGAGATTGGGTGGGGGTGGATCTTACTGAGGACCAGGATTTGGAGCCTGGACTGAGCCCTGTAGGTAGATCAGGTAAGATGTGTGAGTTTAGATTAGTGTGGAGCAGAGTATCTTTGATGGCATCTGTGATGGTGGCGGTGCTTGGTTTGGTTTGGGGGTTGTCGGAGCGCCTCATGTCGCGGTGCCGGATAGAAAGTACTTATTCCTATTACATTATAATGTGTAAAAACGCCCACTTTTACCCTTTTGCCGGGACATCTTTCCTGGGGCTTTTTCGAATTGGGTGATCTCTTTGCTCACTTGTTTCTCCAAGCTGCTCCCAAACTGGTTTACCGGAAGCTGTCTAAAAATAATATTTTCCTGTCAACGAAAAGAGTACTTATATGTGCTTTCGTATGTTTCTCATGGCCGTCTCTGCGTGTTTGCATAACTTTTCTTTTAAAGCACGCTGTGGGTTGAAAACTGCCCCTGGTCTCCCTGCATACTGCACCAGCTCTTCTTTGATGTCGTCAATGGCCGGCCTCTCCTCATTGCCTCCTCTTATTGTTTCAGTGCTGGCAGCTCGTTTAGTTGTGCCGCGATGCCCTACATAAGTACATTACTGCGAATTAATACTAAGCTTTCGCACTCGTCAATAATTACAACACTCTATAGACCATCGCTATGACTTAAGCACTCGCTGTACCAAGTATGTCAACTGTGTTCACCTGGCTTAAATATTTTCACATTATGTTGCATCGGTCCAGTCACAAAACTCACATACCCAATGTACAATCCAGTGCACCCTAAGGCACTGACTTTTTTTCCGTACATTTCATACCAGGCATGCGCGGCAATGCTGGGAATAAGTTTAGTCTCTCCGGATTCCTGTCATTCACCCCAGAAAGGAACTCTTAGTATAATGAATTATGTCTAAACTATTCAAACAAATGTGACCAACATCATTTATGATACAAAAACAGAAGGTCAATCTCCTTGTAAACCGCTTGTGCATCCATCTCTGGAAAGTCCTTGTTGTTTTCTGCGTGTCACGCAGTGCGTTAAATGGACAGACTACAGCACTGCCATAAATTCTTACCTGACACCAGTGAATTCCTCCCATAACGCATTGAGTCCCTTACCTGTAATACACCAGCGTCAATGCAAAAAAACTCAATTATGTGCTAATTCGTCATGATTTCACATTACAAATGACATAACCATGCCCACAAAAGTTTATTGGGTTTTTACTAGAACGTCTTCCTCAGTCGAAGGTTGAACACAAACATTTTGCTAGCGCTGTGGGATCTAGGCAAATTCATTATTATACGGAAACAATTGTTGTAAGCAATGCGACATTTGGGCAGGACACTCGAACGAAATGAATTCCATAACTGCGCACGAAAGAGTTGGGAGCAATGAGATGTGAACAGTGTTTTCTTAATAGTAATAGCCATCCATAATGAACTGATCCCAGTGTGACAATATGGGGCAGCGGCTCCAGATTTGCGCCAGAACAACTTTCCAAATCTGCTTCGTGCGTTTCGAAAATGCCGAGTCACTTGTTGAGCTGCATCATTTGATAGAATACAAAAAAGACATCATTTTTCACAATGATTGAGGGTAAAAACATAGATTACTTGGAAGGAGACGAAATGTTCATGGTTGCAAAATATGAAATACCTTTTTAAAAAAAAAGCAATCATAGTTAATATGACAATAAAATCCTTGCGGAATATATGAAATTGAAGTTAAGATAAACTCTCTAACATTTTTTTCTTTTAGTCACTTAGAATCCCAAACGTCTTCAGTAACAAGTTAAAGATCATGCCAGGAATATGAGAACCGATCTCCCCAGATTCAAGAAATACCCAAGCCTTATCAACAATACACTTTCATCATCAATGCAGTCATGGGAAAATTGCATCTTCTGCATTTCTTACGTACACATCATCGCTCAATTGTTGCAGTTGACCTGGTCTATGTCTATCATCAATGTATTGGGACACTGGAACCCCCTCCTAAGTACACAGCTAGTAGCCGCTAAACACCCAGTCAGAAACACACCATCTAAACGGGATACTAGCGCATACGAGGAAGACCCCCCCCCCCCCAACACTCAAAACCTAGCAATTTACGTGATTGCTCATTGATATACACATGGTCATATCCTGACTTGTCATCACACTTTGTTTGATAAAACTATTTTTGGACGTATCTCGTGATATCTATCAAACTATCCATTGAAAATGGCACTTGTTCCGCAAACAGATTCAGAAATCTCCTACTGACGGACAGGCGTGGCTTAGATGGTTCTACCGTCAGTGACATTGCTATGCCCATTATGTTGCGTTCTTCAATGGTGTTAGAGATTAATGTTACAAACTTTTTACCAGCTGCATAATCAGGAAAATATTATTTAGAGAGTTAAAGAATTGTTGTAGCATTGTCTTCGCAATTTCCCCTTAAATGAAACAATGCGCTTCTCACATAACACGTACGCTTTGTTTTATCCATTCTTGTAACATATCTCTAAGAACTGATTTTATAAGGGCATTCAGACAATTCTTCAACGTTTTAGGCTTGAAGTCCTCATACGTATAGATAACAATAACTGCACTCTTGTTTTGCCGGCACTTTTCAATTTTAAATCAATCAAACAATTTTATCTTTTCTTTGTGATGTTTATTTATCTCCAACTTTCTTTCTCCATTTACCACCGGAAGTGGTGAAGCCTGGGACCTCCTTTATGGGTTAGGGAATTAGCGAGATAATGCTTAGTGCTCCCATACCCATAACATGTCCCGGTTTTATATCTAAGATTATTCTGCGAACTTCGTGGCCGTGGAAAGAACTGCCCTTTACTCGGATCTGCCTGCTGATGTTGTAGAGAGTTGGTATGTGGTGATGCTCGCTTGCTCAGGTTCCTCACCGTTGGATGAACTAAACTAAATTAACTGAACTGAAGTAATGGTAGATTGTGGAAAGACGGGGTTGATGGCTGCCGCACGGTGACCTGCCAGTCTTTGGAAACGCTGTGGGCTATGTACTTGATAAAAGATCAAAACAGTTATTGAAGATACGGGAAAAATATTCGGACATTTTCAAAACTAGACGTTCAAGTGTTGTCAAGAAATTGATTTACAAGCTTCCCCAGTACACACTGAAGAAATATATCTGTTTCAACTGTGTTCAAGTTGACGACATGTGCCGCACAAGTACACCGTATACCTTAAGCAGTTATGACGCAGGCATAACCCGATTGTCCATTCCATATCTACATGTGCGCGAAGTTCTAGTGTGGTTAGAGTATGGACATATATTTCTCATGTTTGTAAAATGAGCAAAGCAAAAGTGATAGGTAATAATGCAAAGCTGATAACAAACCTCTTTTCATGAATATGTGGATGTTTTCAAGTCGTGGCAGCTACGGGAGATCAGCACTGTGTTGTCAATGCACGATACGAACTGACGAAAAGTAAAACCAACCAACCAACCAACCAATTTACCACAGAAATGAAAGAACAAACCAAAGTATTCTACAAATAAGGAATGGTTTACATACCACAGCACTTACCACAAGTAAGTCATGATACTTTAAATAAAATATTTTCCATTCAAGTCATTTACATAAAGGCAAGCAGTCTACATATGTAACTAAAATTAATGTACATAAAGAAACACAACTTAACGGTCAAACTTATAAATAGCACAAAAAAAAAATCACTCCCCCTCCACTAGTACTGCATATAGTTCAACGTGCACCCGATACTGTTGTCATTAGCGTTTCTTGTCGTTAAAAATGGGAAATTATTAGGCGATAGTGTCGGGTATAGATTACGATCCAATGTTCCAGATCGCTGTCATTAACGAGAGTTGTCGGTGGTAGACTAAGAGGGAGCTGCCGCGCAATGCGTGATGGGAGTCGAGCAGACCAGCTGATCAGCATGATCAAAATGGCGGCCTTTTCGTAGCGATAGCCCGGTATCCAGCCAGGCGTCCATCCCTGGCGTTATCCGGTCGGCAGTCGAACGGACTTCCCTGGAAAGAAGGTTCTTTGTCCAAAGGTAAAGTATACTACTATTAAGGCGGTTAGTCCATGGCTAAAATATATCTTTGTTCTACCGGGACCAGAGTAACCAGACCAGTTAACGTTATAAGGTATTTGACAAAATTGCTTCAATATTCAGTTTAATTTAGTAGACTTCTTGATGCAGGCCACTAAAATGCTGAGGAGACCTTTTCAAGTAACAAGTAAGTAAGTTAAGGCACTGAAGTTACATATTTGCTTGGCTCTCTGGTCCACATATTGAGATATTTTCCCAGTTTATGCATATGGCTAAGTAGTGCTTTAGAGGGTTCCAAGAAAAGATGGGCTAGGCTAGGCAGTGCAGTCTACCTCGGCAGGTACTAGCAACCTCCCCATTTTATAGGGCTTTTTCAGTCACATAATCCTCCCCCTAGCAACTAAACGGCCACCATATCGCAAGTGAAGTCTGCCATTTTGGTGTACCAGCTGCAGATTCAGCCCTCCTATGTAGTGACTAGTGAGGCCCTACTGCAACTCTCCATAAAAATTGTAAATATTTCCCAAAACAATGCACAATTTACCTTCAAAAAATTTAGTTTCATAATCGCAGTGTTTTGCCTTGTGGTGGGATGTTGGTTCTGCACCGGCAAAGCGCACACAAATTGGGTAACAGTAAGATTTGTTCTGCGATTCTCCAACAAAGCTGGAACAAACAAACAAAGGGAAACACTATTGTGATGACTCAGGGATAATATTTGATTTCTGCAATACGAAGAGCAGATCTAACTGTGTGTAGTACACATTTCGTATCAAGACAAGGCAGCAAGCGATGGGCTAGTTTCAATGTCCGCTGGGTACCCACTTCCGGTGATAGTTAGTGATTAACTCTAGTAGCAGGAAGAGCATATCCCCTAGTTCTCTGATGAATTTCTATGGAACAAAAAGAAGACTACATGATGCTGACTGTGCACTCAAAATGGTCCTGTCTTGACACATGCTAGGTCAGGGATAGATAGGGCTGTTGTGAAAATAATGCTGCTATCTTGCTACCGATAGCAAAGGATGTCCAGAATGATTGTTAGATCCTTGTCAGCTGTTGTTTCTGTCATAGCCTGCATGAAAATTTTCACCGCTCCTCACCTACACTGTATGTACCCCTTGACCTCTGCATGGGTCGTTGGAGCACCATGACTGTTCCGTTGAAAATTCTACGGCATTGAAATTGCACAATGGCCTACAACAAATGTGACTGCGCCATTACCAAAATCAAGCGCCAGTTGAAAACAGTACCCTTTCTATTATGCTTGGTTAATTAGGTGGATATCAGTACAGGGATTGCAGGGCTCGAAATTCATTTTTGGGATTAGGTGCACTAGTGCACCCAGCTTAAAAAATTGGGTGCACCAAAAAAATTTTGGGTGCACCAGTTGAATCTAAGTAATAACCTAATAATAAAACTTAGTTACAAGCTATCAAGAATATGATGTATACTTTGATATCTTTACATACATGAAACTAAGAAATACAAATGTATTTGGGTGCACAGCTCCAATTTTGGGTGCACCTGGGTGCACATGCACCCAGTATTTCGAGCCCTGGACTGTCACAAAATTCTTGTATCACCGGGCAGGACAAACTGACAGGAAAGAGATCAGTTATTCGTCTTATTCTGTCTTTTAAGGGAGATAGTTTGCTGAGTTCGCTAATATTAAACAGTCACCCAGCCATGCCAAAGGAGAAAAAAGGAAGTATGATGAAACAAAATTAACTGATGAATGTTACGCCTTCGTTTTCTATCTGCCTATTAGTTGTTGATAATGAAAATAACTTAAATGTTCTTCCATTGTACAATTTGAACATACACATAATACAGATGGTAACTTGCAACACAGAGACCTCTACACATACTAGTACACATGTCTTGCTCTCCAAAATATGATATGGCACTACTGTACTACTATAGTAGGTCCGGACTTGAACCTGATCCTATGAACTGTGGTATCAACCTGACCTTGGTGTCATATTGGCATAACAATTACTACTTAGGATGTTTGACCCAGAACCCAGAGGTCCTGGGTTTGAATCCCCTGACATCAGGAGTGACATGCCACTGATATTGTGCCCATTGGAAAGGCACTAGACATTACTTTCCTCACTTCACTTAGGTGGAAACTGGTACCTACATGTAACTGTGGTACATCCCTTTGATCATGATAGGAATCCGATGTTAAAACTTAAATGGTGGCCCAGTGTTTGAAGAGAGAGACACCTCGGTCATGTTAAAGAGTCCACCACACAGAGTAGTACCACTACTACTAGTAATTTATGGCATATACATGTATTTATCTTGTAGGGTCATCTCTTCAGTTTTCGAGAAGCTGATTTCCAAGGGAGCCCTTCAAATTAACAGTAATCATATACTGTTAAATGCATTTAAGTTCGCGGGGATTTAATTTCGCGGTAGCGGGGAAAATGACTTTTCGCGGTGGATTTAATTTCGTGGTAACACCATCGACTGCGATCTAATACCTTTATAGAAAAATGTTCGCGGTGGATTTAAGTTCGCGGTAAAGTGGTCGCCGCGAAAACCGCGAACATTAATCCACCGCGAACATTTCTGCATTTACAGTACTGTATAATACATGACATAAATGAAATACAATACTGCATACTCTGTATCTCTCTTTATTTCTTAATTCTATCTCCCCCTCCCCCTCTTCACTATTACATTTATCTGTCCTCAAAACTTGCAAGAAATTCTGAACAGTGTGTTTAAATTGTGGAATGGCTCAAACTTAAAATGATAGATCAGCCATGTCAGTGTCAGCAGCAACATTGAAGTTGGGTTCAAAGCAATGTAGCGACTAGCACATCAGTGTGCCTCATTAGTCTACTGTACCAGTTTGAAAGTGCAACTCATTGTGGTACACAATAACTGCTTCCATCTTTCTATTTTATATTATTTGGTGTTGCTCAAGTCAATGCAACGCTAGTGTAGGCCACCTCTAGAAACTGAACTAAGGCCATGTTCATATGTAGATTACATCCTATGGGAACCCATTTTGGCCAAAAAATTGGTCTTCATTATGAAATCTAAGTGGCCAGGAAGGTTAGGCAAATGACCAGATATTGAGTATTGAATATAGAACAATAGAAATTATTTTTGTTATTTGAGTCTAATTTTGACATCTTCTTTGTCCATGGAATTGATGTTGGCATACTGAAACATTAGCATAGTATATTTAGAATGTTTTTTTTTTTGCAATTTACCTCATATTTGCAGCAGCTTTGTACGGTTTACATCATGGTTGAAATTTTTTTTTAAATGGTTGAAAATTGACTTTTGTATAATACCACAATGTACTAAAGTTGATTTATTCTATGATTGCATGTGGTGAGAAGGAATATTGAAGTAGTGTCAGAACAGTCATAGCTGTAACTTCCTTGTAGGGCTGTGTACCTAGATACCCGTACCTGAATAGTCTGAACTGTACCGGTAAAATAGTCTAGGTACTGGTCCGGACCTGTTCTGTACCTAAACAAACTACATGCAGTAGTGGGTTGTATTGTTATAAGCTTGCAGTTGAAAATTAAGAATCAAACAATGATGACAGTTCATTACTATAACAGTCAGTTGGCTATTTTTATAACTTACATATAGTAGTTGATCAAACTTTTTAGGCACATGTTCAGATCCGAACCTTTACCTTATAAACCTGTGTACTAGTACCTGTACACAGCTCTACATCCTTGACATACATGTAGGTCAGGCTTCAAATCCTAGTGTACTTGAATATTGATATCTTGCATTGCAATGAGGTGGGCAGCACCTCCTGTTTAAGAGAGAAGGCCACTTCAGCATAAATTGTTTTTGTATTTATCTCTACTAGTGCACAGAAGACATTGATAGTCACTGTAGCTGCCAGCTATACTGCATGGCCACCTTGGCCCCTCCTATGGTAATATCCAAACTGTGATTAACATTGATCCAAAACATTGATGCATCTAATTTACCATGGTCAATATTGACTGAAGGAAGCATTACATATGCCAGGGCTCAAAATACCTTTTACTGCATACCTGCACTGGTGCAGGTAACATTGAGAATTACCTGCACCAGACAAATTTTGCCTGCACCACTGAATTTAGGAAGTATGGATCTTGCTTCAATGGTTCAGGAACTAATGCTATTTTTTAAATACTTTATGTATGGTAACAGTCAATGCAGCCTGATAACAAACCCGTTTTTTTTATATATATATACACCTACATCATAGGACATTTATGTATAAAACCCAGTACATGGACCAGTGCAGGTTAGGTGCAGGTAGACACCAGAAATAACTGCATAGCTCCAACTTCACATGCACTAACCTGCATATGCCAAGTGCAGATGAAACAGCACTTTATAATTATAATTATAGACTTATGTTAATTTGGTCAGGCAATGGCTGGAATTGTTAATGTATAGATAGCTGATGTCCCACAACAGATTGTTGCAGTGTTGTACTCCAAGGTGGGACCTGACATTGTTAAGTAATATTTGCATGGCTTGCTGGTCTGTATACCATCTCAGTACTGAACAGGTAACACGTGTATGGCATGTTGGTCTGTTACCAACTAAGTATTGTATCGGTATGATTTGTTTGTCTGTATACCACGTAAATGTAAGTACCGTATATGTAACAATACTAACATATGCATAGCTTCTTGGTCTGGATACCCGGTAAGTAATGTACAGGTAATGCATGCATGGTTTCTTGATCAAGCTGGACACTAGGTAAAGTACCAAACAGGTAAAATTTGTTTTGGTCTAGAGAAGGGTAAGGTATATCCTGGATACCAGACCCAAGCCCAATCTCAAAAAATATCTATGATAGATTTTTTGAGATCAGGCTGGGGTCTGGTATCCAGGCTAGGTAAGGTAAGATACATGTAATGTATTGTACATGTTCATTACTTAATTTAGCTATCTGAGAACAAGAGTAATGCCCTTCACATCTCCATTGGTGACTGGATGTTACAACTGTTTAATCAGAAGTACATCACTGAGAACACTTTTTTCTTTGTATTGAATTGTCCTGTCAGTTCATTCTAGCGATGCTGAAGAAGAGTGATGGATGTCACTTGAAATGTCCAGGATCAGGAGTAATTATGTGTTATTTAATCAAGTTCTAGAGATTGAATTGTATTTGAATATTGTTTACCTGGATATCTTGCCTTCATAAACGTATTTCTTTTTTTCAGTTCATCGATGTCTGGAAACGTGAACTGGCAGAAGTAGGGAATCAGATTACACAGCAGGAGATGAAGCTCATCATGAATCACTGCGCTCTCTGTCTATATAGAGTGGTCAAACACCAGCTTCAGTTGTTTACAATGTCCTTGGTCTGACTGAAGACTACTGGTCATATAGACAAATATGAAATTGTCAGGTAGATTGGTTAGAAATAGGTGCCCTAATAAATAATAGAATAAGACTGTATTGTGTTGGTTTGTTTTGTTCTCTTTGATGCCAGTCATCTGAGTGACACATGTTTAGGACAAGGTCTCTATAAAACTGTAGCCTGAGTACCATCCTCTGTATTTACTGCTGGCTCAGTACTTTCGCTTGCTAACCACGATGGTTAGCAAGGGAAAGTACTGAGCCAGCAGTCACTACGGAGGATGATACTCAGGCTAATGAAACTGTATAAAGCATATACTAAGTGAATGTACAATGAATCTTGTATTTAGCACAATAATTTGTATTCTTCTGATACTAAGTGTAATGTGAGTTTGCTTTTCCAATTGTAGTACTGTATATACCTGTATTTGTGATAGTTTGATATGCCATTTAGAAAAAAAAAACTAAACGACACCTGTTAACTCTATTGTTTCGAATGCCTTTTTTGTACAGTGTGTCATATTCATAGGTTCATATTTTGATGCCGGAGTCTGAGAAATGTGCATCCTTGAATCCGTACATCTGCAATCACTGTATATTTGTAAACGCTTGTGACTGTATCTGTAAGCAGCAAGATCTACATTTCTGTATATAGCTACAGTGCATATACTGCCCAATATTGTCCTGAGGAAGGTGAAAGATGGTCACTGAAATGTTGGTGTGAAATAAAGAAAGAGTTGTGAGAAAAAGAGCCTCTTTATTTATTCATTTTGATATAGTAGACTCTGGGGTGGATATTGATGGATTGGCCTATTGTCATCATTGATTGACTTTATCTGTATAATATTTGTTAATATATTTGTATACATTTGTGTGGAGCATTGGTAGATACCAAATTACCTGACCTAATTCTGAAATTTTTAAATTTAACAACAAAACTGAACAAAGTATAAATGTCGACATTTATATTTAGACATCCTAGTAGGTGATTTGACAGAAAGGGGATAAATAAAGTAAATCTAGATCTTATTGCCTCGATCAAATATGATATGACTCTCTATCATATTGGTTCTGTTTTAGGACAATATATTCCATACGTTCCTGAGTTAACCATGAGGTTGGTATAATCAAATGGAAAATTTTGTGCAACATTCAATTATATCACAATAGGTTTGACTTCAGAATCTTCTCACCAAGAACTTCTGTCTTATACTATGTCAACCAGACATGGTCAGGTTCGGATCTGAGCCTAAACCTGGACTAGTACATGTACTTGATTACGCCGAACCCGTATCCACCTCAAGTGTGGAGGTGCATAAATGAACTGGTTATGTGTTTATGTATGTGAATATGTTAGTGCGCCAGTAGACGAGAGGGTGGAGAAGGAAGTGCACACCCCTCCTTCACCTTAAAAACCCGAAGTGCAGGCCATGCAGACCTAACCCACTCTGTCTGCCTACAATTATCTTCCGAGACAGATGGATGCCAACCCAATCAGTGTAGAGTTTTGTAGACATGGTTCGGAAAACGTGCGCCATGAGTTCGACACCGATGATATTACCAAGTAACTTGATAATGATCCATGATTTCAGCATAGCAATTGACATAACGACTTCACAAGCATTTATCAACATTTCAGCCAAATTTAAGAAATCTAATTCTAATAGGAGACATGAAGTCCTACACGTTCTAGCCAGAAACCCACGTCCCAACGAACCACATACACCTGTACGGAAGTGCGTTTGTCTTCATCAAACGAAACGGGAGCTGTATTTTAAACATACATCTTTAACCAAAGTATGTAGCGTAATATGTAATCAGTTCAGTTCAGGTCATCCTCATACGAGGTGTTATTAACAATGTCTAACCATGCGTTTCTATCAAGCATGCGTTAGTATGTAATAACTTGTATATTTTTGTTGTTAAAAAGTTTTCCGTTATCCTGCTTGCAAATACCTAGTACATTTATCTTCCCTTGTTTTCCGTGACCACACAACAGTTCAAACCCGTTTCCTTGGAGACATATGAAAAACCAAGACGTTCTAGTTTTGCGCACAGTGAGAGCGCGTTCCGACCGCTATTATCCAAACTTCAAAGGTTTAAAGCTCGAGTAAGATAACTACATGGGAATTCATACAGCAACTAAGGACGATTTTATTGATATATCGACCAAATTTGGAAGAAATCCGGCGTTTCCTTGGAGAGATATGAAAAACCAAGCCGTTCTAGTTTTGCGCAAAGTGAGAGCGCGCTCCGACCGCTATGTTCCAAACTTCAAAGGTTCAAAACTCAATAACCGATTAAGATAACTACATGGGAATTCATACAGCAACTAAGTAAGATTTCATTGATATATTGACTTAATTTGGAAGAAATCCGGCGTATTTTTGGCGAGATATGAAAAACCAAGACGATCCACTTTCGCGTAAAGCGAGGGCGCTGTCCGCCCGCTATGCTCGACATAGACAATTCTAGCTCAATCTGAACCCCACATGACCGAAGTGCGTTTTCGTTCATAAAACGAAAAAGAAGCGGCATTTGTCGACGAAATTTTCACCACGGTAGGCTATTGATCTGATCTATATGTGCCTTTAGCAGTTTTGGTCTTTCTTTGATGCAACTGAAGATATAGGCAATTAATCTTTGTTCATTTTGACCATACGATATATTACATAGCACAGTGGCGCTTATTGATGTCTTCTGTCGAGTTAAAAAGCTTGTATCCATCAATGATGCTCTGCGCAGTTAGCAAACATTCGTATGTTGATGTTCCATTTGTCAAATAGCTTTCAGAGTGCGTTTTAATAAATATATTTACAAAAAACATACGAATAATATGTAAAAGCGACAGTATATAACCTAGCAACATTCAGCGGTACTGCAGAAGTTTCCATAGCGCGGCACATTTTATAGTGGCATTTCATTTGTTCAGGTCTTTTCAGTGCACTCAAATATATTTTTAAAAAATACTTTACTTACCCTAGCGCAGATGTAGATGTTATCATTTTTAATGGAAGTCCTTAGCTTTCAGTTGTATACACTGAAGGTTTTTCTGGGCGTTTGCAGTTAATGTTTGGAGATATGTTGAATTATAGATATCTCAATAACGTAATATTACCTCGGGTATGAAATTAATTTATATAACAATAATAATACACATATATGCTAGCCAAACGTGAAAGAAAGCGTGTTTGTTTTATAGGCGGGATACCATAATTTGCCATGTCAACTTCAAAACTATGCATATGGTAGCCTTTCTTTGAGTGCTGTATATAACCTTACATCACTGTGATAAGTCAAAACAAAAACATCTGTTTCCTCCTTTACTAAGAAATCTTGACTATGGCTGCTTCCCTGTCCTAATACCCCCTTCACATTAGGCGCGATTCGATCGGACGATGAGTCTGCGAGCTCTAAATTACGAGGAGGCATGACCCTGACGGGAAGGGGGAACTCAGCCATTTTTTCGTCGGCATCAGGGTCATGCCTCCTCGTAAATTAGAGCTCGCAGACTCGTCGTCCGATCGAATCGCGCCTAATGTGAAGGGGGTATTAAGACTATGGACTTAAACTCATGAAGCAGATGTTGCTTTTTCAAAGTCCACTATTTATTTCATGATGACTTGACTACAATGAAATAAAGCTTGACAAAACAGAGTCCCGCAAATGGATAAGACCTACCGACAACTTTTATATGCAACTAGATATAGTAATAATCTTTATTGCAAATTCATAATCCTTTGTGTTTGCACTTATCTATTTGTATACATATAAGAAACTACTGATTGATTTTGGACAAATACAATATTGCACTTTGGACAAACAATAAATCTTCTAACCCTTTACAGCTAATACTCACAAAGTTGATACTTTGTAAAAAATCTTCCAGGCCACTGTACAGATCATAATGACCGAATCCCAATTCCAGTTAGCTTCATTCACATACAACTTCTGGCCTTTTAGTGGAATGTACAGGCGCACACATTTATGTAATAAACTGATATGGAAATATCCAGATTACCCAGAATATTAATACAAAATAAAAACAAAATAAAAGCTTCTTAATCAATTTCCTATTCCTGTTATTCTCCATCATCATGTACTTATGTCAAGATTACATAGGAAGACTCGCACTAGGTCTCATCACATGTACCTGACATTGACAGTGACCTCATACATGTACAGTTGTACAGTTTAAGCTCAATAGCTCCAACGCTGTGTTTTGGTGTTTTGAAAGTCATCAGCAATTGCCCATATACCTAAATATTTTTGGATGAGCATCTGAAACATACAACTAATCCATCCTTCCCCATAGCTACCTTACATGCAAAGGCTGTTACATGGAATATCTAATACAACACAGAACATTAGAAAGTTCTCTGCATCATGTATAATACAAGTTAGTTGTAATTAACATGCAAAACAGATACAACCTCAACATTTTCTACTCAATGTACTCTACTAGTACTATATCTTCCATCTAAAGAGACATGATTTTAAAAGAATTTGAATCTGAGTTACAGCAATTATAACATGATAACAAACACAGCACACTGCAGAATAACAAAAAAAAAAACTTTCTATATACAAGCTGTCTGTACACCTCTACTACTACTAGTTTAACTTTTTACAGACTCATTGTTCATTTGCTCAGTGGCAAAGTGCTCCCACGACCACCCCTGGTCAAGGGACCGATGAGGACGATGAGACATATTGTTTAAGCCTCACTGCATTAAAAAATAGGACATGGCTGGTGTTACTGAATAATTCCTCTATGTAGAAACAGGTAATCCACTGCTGCATGATCATCAGCTTCTTGTCCCGTCATTTGTTCTTTTTAGCAATAAACTTGAGTTTGCTCAGGTTGGCATGATATAAATAGAATACAACACGGGGTATTCCATATTGCCCTTGGTCCCAAAGGCAAGGAGACTGGTCCTAGTATGCCTGCTTTCCTCATATGCACCAACAGTTCGGCCATGTGTTGAGTCTGGTACCTGTGAATTATAAAGACAAGAATTTCAGCCCGACTTTAACATGTACAAGTGAAATTAATATCAAAATGATCATTCAATGGGTCAAGGCAATAATGTCAAAGACCTGAACTCTAAGCTTAGATAGCAGACAAAATGGTAGTTTGTAGATATAACTTTGAAGATGCTGCTAGCTCATGGGAAATAACAGAAATCACAATTTTCACTCTTATGGCAGTGTGGTAAATGACTACTAGGTCTTTTATTATGTGAATGATACACATGATTTTAAAAGAATCTGAATCTGAGTTACAGCCATAACATGATAATAAACACAATGTGTGAGTGGCCAACATTTCAAAAACATTGAATAGATATTTAATTCATTATTAGTGTAAAATCTAAGTTAATAGTTTGAATGTAATGTGTTAACACACATTACAAAAATGGTTATGAAAGTATAACTTTCTTTAGCTGTTAAGAACAAAATGTATATTAACTGCTAAAAGACATATAGCACAAAATGGACATAATTCTTAATGTAGCTCAACACCCTGTATTTCTTTACTTATTGTTTAATCACAGAAAGACAGGTTTAACCTACTAATAGTACTTAGTAAATTGCTCCAAGCCTTGCTTTTTCTTAGGCCTAGGGGGAAAATGTTGTGTTTCCTGATTCAGTCCTGAAAAAAAAAGTAGGGTTGGTAGGTAGGGACTGTCTGTTTTCTTCTTACTTAATCTTAGTTTTTTTTAAGGCTGGCCAAAACAGTGTGACATATTACAATACAGTTGAACAAAGTAAACTGAATTGCATGAGGACACTTGTCTTCCAATGTCAAACTGTTATTTTGTGCATACCATGTTATTGATATTACATTTATCCTTCCTTATACATGTACAGGACAAGCAGTGTTTTTACTTCAATGGGAAGCAGGCTGAATAAAAAATTGGAAACTATGTGACTCCACTGCCCACCAAAAAAGGTCTAGGATTGACAGGTTTTTCTAGGGTAGGTACCTGGGAATCAGGAAACACAACATTTTTCCCTAGGCCTTCTAATACATAATGAGATACTGATTCAAGTTCCAACTTTTAGAAAGATTAATGTATAATCATGATACACTTATGAATGATAAGAGGGGCATTCACAAAGAGCAATTTTTTATATACAATTTCTTTTTTGTTCTAAGTTCTAGGATTTTTTCCAGAAAAAAATTGGACGGGTCGAAAAAAAATAAAAATAACTTTTTCAAAAGGTCTGGGGTGAAGACACTAATACACAGCTTACTAGTAATAAACATAAAGAAGCAACAGCCTGAGTTAGATGACACATTTTATACAATCAATACCTTCCTTTGCCAAAGGTCTGAATATAAGGCGTTGTTTTTAATTATGTGTATGTGTATAATTTCCACACACAACTAAATTATGTGTATAACTTCCACACAGTTAGCAGTCAGTACAGGCATTACAATTTGTATCTGCCATAATATACTGTGGTATGCACATCATGTCCCTGTTAAAGTGAAAACTTGTGAATGCGTGATATTCAAAACAATCGTGTCAATGGTCCATTTTGCTAGATAGAGGTTAAATTTTCCATTTTGAATGCAACACAAATACTGGCAAGGGGTTCTTTTTAGCCTCCACCAGGCCTTCTTATGGGAAAAAGGAATAGCAGAATTAAGCAAAAGATCTGGAAATCAGCAAGGGGAATCAGTCCACGCTAAGGTCTGCAGACTCCTTTGGTAGCATAACTAATATTAACTTCCCTGGAAAATTACTCTCCCTATGAGATTGATAGCCAGCATAGTGAGTCTGGTAGAGAAGTTAGGTTCTGTTGGCATGTAGTAACGATGGGTACTCTAGTACCAGTACAGAAAATTCAGGTTCATGTACGGTCCAGGTCCAGAGGATCGGGTCCAGGTCCAGATCTAAACCTGGACCTAATTTGTGTTGTGAATGGGCAATGGTCCATTTTGCTGCAGAAATCTGTTCGGTGGAGTATTCTACTTCCTGTTTTGGGGTTTGTACCAGTTTAAAACTTTAACCACTTTTAATATAGATAGCCTTGTATCTTATACTTACGAAGAGGACGAAAGAGACTCGGGAGCTAGAATACGGCTGGATAAGAGTACCAGGCTATAATGTAGTAGCATGTTGGCACTGGGGTGGTTCAGAATGGTCCATTTTGCAGGGGGGGGGGATTTGCAATTTTTTCACTTACCTCAATCTATACTGAAGGGGAGGGAGAAAAGTTTGTGGGTGACTTAATTTCATCATAGTCAGCCAGGGCTTGAATTACATTATTCTGCATACCTGCACTGGTGTAGATAACATTGAGAATTACCTGCACCAGACAAATTTTACCTGCACCACTCTGGATTCAGGAAGTATGGATCATACTAAAATTGTTCAGGAACCATTGCTATTTTTTCTTTTATACTTTATAGGTGGTAATAGTCAATGCAGCTAATAACAATCCACATAAACCTACATCATATGTATAAAATCCAGTACATGGACCAGTGCAGGTTAGGTGCAGGTAGACTACAAAAATATGTGCACTGTCCAATTTTACCTGCACTAAAAGCTGCATATATGCAGGTGGTATTTCGAGGGGAGGGGCAACTTCTGTCCCCATTTTTTGTGTTGTGTGAATGAATGAATGAAGTGAAAATGACCTGTCGGCCTTAGCCGCTCTTTCCAGAGGTCCACTATACGTAATACATTGTACATTCATGTTTGGCTGTGATTGTGATTTTTGAGCCTGAGCAGCAATTTTTTAATTGCTTTGTGCTTTGCCATATTGATACTTAACTTAAGATGTTGTCCCTGAAAATAAATGAAAATCAAAATCAGCTAAGAGTAAGAGTAAGACCAGTTTGTAAATCTAGCATCCAACTCCAGGGTACAGACATGTCCATTATAAAGGTGTTATAAATGTGTGGGATGTGTATGCCATGTGTGCTTGTTTGTGTTCAGCTAAGGGACAATGTACTAGTACATGACTACATGTGTGTGACAATAATCTGAAACTTGAAGTTGAAACTGACAGCACCAATACTATTAAAATAGGCCTAGGGTCTACATAGGGGTCTTGATTATGCTTTATTTAATAGATAAAGGCTGACAACACATGAAATTTAGTTAAATTTTCATTTTGATTCAGTGAGCTAGAATTTTACAATCAAGGATGTTGTGTGAACCATATGATAGATTGCACATACAAGCACCAGATGCGGAGGCAGAAGCAGGACATTTTGTAGTTTGTATGGAGGGACATGGTATTGAAGGACATACTGTTGACCAAATTTTCACCAAATCCACCAAATATTATGAAATTATTATATGCTGCGTATATTTCCTAGATGTATTTCAAGCAGCAAATTTTGCTGGTAGACATCTTTACTAGTATCAGTGGGAAAATACAGCAAACAAGAGTCTCAGCTTTATTTGCTCCCCAACATTCCCCACCTTCCCGCTTAGCCATCATTGAAATTTGAATCTTTTGTGGAAGCGTGGTGGTTACAGCCTGGGTACCATATCATCAATACTACTGGGGCTCCTTACACTCACTGCCCTTACTTAACTGGCCCTCCTTACACTCACTGCCCTGCAAAAAGTTGATTTTTTAGCAACGAGTGTAAGGCACTGATGGTACCTGGTCTAGAGAGATGGAGATGCAATTGAGATTGACTCTAAATGTGTTCTTGACATCAGCTTATATACCAAAGTACCTGAATCATAATGATAATAATTTGTCTTTGGGATCACTGTTTTTCCTGCATACCTGCACTGGTGATCATTCAGGTTTTTTAAACTAAAAAGTTCCACTACACACACAACGGTTGTCAACGTATAAGTTATAGTATATGTTGTACATGCCTTTAAGTTTGCTGGGATTTAATTTCGTGGTAGCAGGGAAAAGGACATTTCGCTGTGGTTTAAAGTTCGCTGTAGCACCATGCCATGAAAAAATGTTTGCGGTGGTTTTAAATTCGCGGTGAAGTGGCCACCACAAAAACCGCAAACATAAATCCACCGCGAACATTTCTGCATTTACAGGTAAGGGGCAGGTAAACAAATTAGAAATACTACATTCTGCATATTGTAAATTGTAGCTGATATATCTTGTATATAGACTAACCAATAGAATCTAAAGACTTTTTTTAAGTTAATAATCTTGTCAATTTCTCAACAACAAAAAAGTCACAGTGCATACGTAACATAAGTACTAAATATTATAACCGTAACAAATTATATGACACATAATACTGACGGTCTAGTTTATATATGGGAGCTTAATTTAATTAAAACAATGTTTATCTGCAGTGACATCTTCACGGCGATCATTTTAAGGAAAACAAGAGTTCAATTCTAGAGAAACAGCCACACTGTGCATTAATTGTGATGATGATGTAAACGTTATAACTCACCTGTAAGGCTGGAACCGGGAGCGTTACGTTGACAGCCGTAATTGTACGCCGAGATTTTCTGGTTACCGCTGTGAATCTACCTCGTGCCACCAAGCAACTATCAAAACTATGGCTCCTATCAGTATCAATGTGGTGTTATCATCACAGATGCTAACCATAATCTTTTGAAAAATTAACAACGTTAACGTTATATAAACGACCGTTGTACGGGTACTTGCTTTTACATCGCACATAAGGCTACATCTAGCCTGGTATCCAGCCATATTGTAGCTCTCAAGTCTCGCCTCCCATTTGCGGAGAGAACAGAAGAGACTCGGGACAGTACAGTGCTCGGGAGCTATGATACGGAGAGAACAGGAGCTATATACGGCTGGATACCGGGCTATCGCTACGAAAAGGCCGCCATTTTGATCATGCTGATCAGCTGGTCTGCTCGACTCCCATCACGCATTGCGCGGCAGCTCCCTCTTAGTCTACCACCGACAACTCTCGTTAATGACAGCGATCTGGAACATTGGATCGTAATCTATACCCGACACTATCGCCTAATAATTTCCCATTTTTAACGACAAGAAACGCTAATGACAACAGTATCGGGTGCAACGTTAATGGTGACCACCGCGGGGACCTGCATATAATAAAGAAAAGACGTTAAATCAGTTACCACATCCTACAATGTCATTATTGATATCCATGTACATCTGTACGGGATTTAGCAACATTGTTACTAAGTACATTTACCACTGGCGGTACCGCTATTTATTTCCTACATGCTTTGTGCAAATACAGGGAGTACATTAAATTCAATCAGCTTACTTGTAGGTCACCTATGGCAGGGTGAGCCCGACCCTCTTGGGTGATCGAGGTCACGTGGACAGTCACCGAGGGAGAAAAATGTTTCGAATAATTATAAGTAAAGGCATTATAGCTGTAAATAATGTCCGCATCATTTACATATATGCCAATGCCATGTATGTCGCCTTCTTATGAATGCTCGCCAATCATCTCCATCTGGGTTCTCCTCCTGACACTAGAGTCGTGTTGCAAACTCACCACAGTTGCCCGTACCCACTCAAGGAATCCTAGTCTCTCCTGAGTAACCTCGAGTTAAAGACGATCAATCAGTTTCTGCTGCATCTTCCAACGCACTTGGAAAACTTTGTCACTTAGTAGTTAAGAAATACGGAACGATTTACTTACCACCAGCCTTTACCACTTCATAAATCACATTTGAAAAAAAAGAAAGATCAAGCAAACTAAAGGGCGATTGGACATAAACAGCATGAGTCTGAAGCTCACCTGCCTAGTAGGCCCGCTACTTGACGCGCTTTCCAGCGCCTTGAGTTGTAGAAATCATCAGTCAGGTCCACCTGTCCTTGGCTGTCTCGTCCCCTATCATGAGACAGCCTCTAGCTGGGGGGACAGCAGGGCGAACGTCTTCGCTCTGCCTCTCTACAACTCTTCTAACTACTGCTCCTTGATTCCCCACTTCGGATATTTCCTCTTCACCCACAGCCAAAAGCTGCATCGCTCCACTTCTTCGGATAACGCTTTGACTAACTACTTGTGACTAATGGAGAGTTCTCTACAGAGGCGTGTGATGGATCTTAATACGAACCCCATGTATCCTACTTCTACTGGGTATAGCAATGCCCTCCAATTACAGATTAAAGAAAAACAACATAATGGTAAAGATTTTAAAAGCACATCAAAATCAGTCCCCCTCAGCTAGTACAGCATACAACTCGACATCGACGTTCAAAATCATGGGGACCTGCAAATAAGGAGAAACACGTTAAATCGGTTACCGCCGAGAATGCCATTGTTGAAATCCATGTACATCTATACGTGGTCTAGCAATATTGTTATTAAGCATATAAATTACCACTGGTGGTGCCACTTTTTTATTTCCTTCATGCTCTGTGCCAATATAAGGGGTACCTTAAATCCAATTATCTGACTTTTACGGCAGGGTGACTTTGCCCCTCTTCAATGGCAGATGTTCCTCGAACGGTCACTGAGGGAGAAAAATGTTTCGATTAAGTAAAGGCATGAAAGCTGTAAATAATGTCCGCATCACATGCATATATGCCAATGTCATGTATGTTGCCTTCTCATGAATGCTCTGTTTATTTCCAACCCACCTATATATTTTCAGCAGATGTGACTTTATTCATGTGTACCAGTGGTATAAGTCCGGGAAACCGCGATCCAGCCCCCCTTCGATTTTTTTTTTAAATCTTGACTGGCAATACCGACTCATTTCTTTTCCTCCTGCTTTCATTACTACGGAAACAATAACATGGTGTGTCACTGTGGTGTCGCATGGCCTATTTAGACGTATCAGTGCGGAATTTTTTACATTTTAGGTTACTACTAATATATATGTCGAATTCCATCATCGTATATAAGGCCAGATGTAGTGCTTGTAGATGCCTACATCATCTATCGCTTTTCTGAACGGCCTGGTATCTTTGTTGACAACATTAAACTGTTTCAGAGCAGTCCTGATTTCGCGCTGTAAGACATAGGTCTTGTATTATCCTTAATACATTTAATTCAATTCAATTTAATACAGTATTTCTTTATAATTACCTTCTTCTGCTCTAACATTTCCCCATATACTGGTGGGTGTTAATCACTCGTTCTCATTGAAATGTCGAAAATGGCATTTTTTTGGTCGAAAAATAGATCGGCTTTATTTTCAGTGAAAACTACCTGGTTGTTTAGGAAAATTCTTCTTTTAACATTAGCCAAAAAATGGCAACTTATTATTTTCGGTCCCATTGGTAATGTATTACAGGGCAGGTAACAAACGTTACCGGTAACGTTTGTTACAACAGTAAACTTAACCCTTTATCTTCAAAAGGATTAACATTATTGGCTACATCATTTAGGCATAAGCTGACGTCCTTATGGACATTTAAAACGTGGGCAGCATTTTTGCACCGGGTCAGACAGAATGCTTAGAAAGCTTCAAACAATGGTAACGTTTGTTACAGTCATTTCTGTACATCATTTTGTAAGCAAGGTGGGATACAAATGGCAGTCAATGACCCTTTTTTTGTTTCTTTAAAACAACAGAAAAACTGTAAAGCGTCACAAAAACGGCCATTTCTAGTCTTATACGTGGATAATATAACCGTGGCAAACATCGTACTCATGGTGGTAACGTTTGTTACAGAATCTGGCGACAGGCATAAACCTCCTCACACAGCCTCCAAGATCAGTGATAGTAGCGATCTGACGTGATCGGACAGAGGGCCTGGCCATGGGTAGCTAGTTTCATCTGCCGAACAATCATTTTGGGAACTGCATTGTTAGAGTTTTGGCTACTATTTGAATTCTTCGTATCTTCTCAGGCGACAGCCATTTTTTAGGGGTTGAAATCCCACCCGAAGCTATAATAACCTTCAAAGCCATGAACCAATATGAATGTTGTGGTGCATCTTTTGTAAAACATTACAGGGATTGTGGAAAAACAAAGGGACCAGTCATGTTGTCTATAATTTTCTCAATATGAAGTCGTAAAGTCAGGCGACAGCATTTCGACATTTAAATGAGAACGAGTCAAATGATATTAGGAAGGCGCACCAAGTCTTTGTGACTTACAATGGTAAAGACGTCGTACATCATCGCCATCAGTAACATTAAATGCAAATGTCACACGGCTTAAGTATCCAACGAAAATCAGCATTATCCTACTCCAAAAACATGTCTTTATTACGATAAAACACAATATGTTATGTTGTGTTATATATATATATATATATATGTATATGTCCGTCAGTAATTGCTTATAAAATGAACAACAGTGACATTTTACTTGATGAAAACACATGTCACTGTATAACCGCCATGCCACTACAGGAAATAACAGGCACTGACGATACGCGCACAAGCATCCAACGAAATCAGCACAATCCTACTTGGAAAACATATTTACATGTACTTGAATAATGTACAACTTGTCTTTCTTACAATAGGAGATACTTACACGGAAATTCCTTCGCTCAATATTCATTTTTCATGAGGACTGTAACTCAGGCGGTACAACAGGACATGGCCTCGCCATGTTTGAACCTGAAAAGTATGTGTGGCGACAGTGAGGTCTAGCTTTAAGAACGGAGTTGCAGAATGTTAATCATCTCCATGTTTAATATGACGTCACTTACTAACTGACTTAATACAGCTCGGTTGCACTGCATGACACAACTTCGTCAGCTGTCCTTGGGTGTTTCGCCCCCTCGGTCAGGAACCCCTCTGGCTGGCGAGGCGGTGGCCAATCCATCACCAGTTGTGGCTCAGATCTTCCATGTTCTTCCGTTTCGTTTCAACCACAGCCATCTTCAGCCAGCTTCTGTGAGGTTCTTAGTCACCTGTTTTCTCTTCTTTCATTTAATACCTAATGCTCCCAACATCCTCCAGGTTGACTGACCCACAAAACCTCTACAGCCTATAGCTATCTCTACGGGGAAGCACAGGGCCTTCCACCGCTTTTCAGTACAGGTTTGTTTCAGGTTGCTATATCTTTCAGCCTTTCTCTCGAATGCCTCTTCCATTCTGCCTTCCCACGGTACTGAGTTCCATCATTACCAACTGTCTTGTCTTGGCTGACCAGATCACTGCTTCTGTCCTCTGCTTTGTCACTGCTATTTCCTAAGGGAAGGTCAGCTTTTTGTCGAGGTCCACCTGCAGGACCCAGTCACCCGCTGTGGCCAAGATTCCCAGTCCCTCGTCTGATGCTCTCTTTCCCCTCATTTGTCCTTTCCCACCTTCCTTCACAAAGTCCACAAATCTCGGACTTCTCTGCTTCCTTCCGCTTACAGTAATACTTGGGTTACCTTGCAATAAAATCTTCGATTATGTGGAATGTGTTTTAACCCTCAAACCACCGTATGGGGTCAAAACTGACCCCAGGCGTATATCGATGTGTGCCAATATGACATTTCTGGTCGAAAACAAATTTCCTTTCAGGAGTTTGTTTGTATATATGTCCTACAACTTCTTAAACGTTTTTACCGAGATTGGCTCATTTTTGATTAAGTTATTCTAGAAAGTTTATGTATGGTCCAGTGGGGTCAAAACTGACCCCAGCATTTTTTTAAACAAACTTTTGCGACCCACACCTAAACTACTTATCGTAGGATCGCGAAATTTTGCAGAGAACGATGTACACGTAAGCCAAAATTATTCTTAAAATTATTGTGCTATTATCACGTTTTATGACGACATTATGACGTCATATAGGTAATCTCGGCCGCCATCTTGCATTTTGGATGATGACGTCATCAAATTAGCATGAATTATGAATATTGAGTCATGAAATTTACGTTGAATTTCATAAGATGTGTTAAACAACTGTTATTTGCCGAGAAAACCTTAAAACTTAAATGTCTAATACAAAATTAGAAAATTTCGTAATAAATCTGTCTGTCAGAATTCCGTTGCCATGGCAACATAAAAGGTGATGAACATACTTTGTTCACTGAAAATGTTTGCTCTCAACATTTTCTAAAAAGTTACGAAGTTTGGTGGCCCTAGCATAAGCCATTCAGGCGCTATACGGCATTGAACTTGGTACAGGCATCAAAAACCTCCTTCTCGGTCTGAATAGCATTGGTGCAAAATGTGGTCCTCATGATCTTTTGCATAAATTATGATAATGAGCTATAAGTATTCTCACCTTTTCTTGTCAGACTGTCCCACATAGATTAGTGAAACTATACATTATACAAATCACAAAAAGAGTCACACAAAAAACTGTACTTGTACAAAACGTTTTGGGGTCAGTTTTGACCCCATACGGTAATCTACGTCACAAAAAAGCTACGGTGGTTTGAGGGTTAATGGCGCAATGTCCAATAACAGGAAAATGGTGTATATTTGGTGCAAATATGAACGTGTCTGCTAATTAGATATTATTATCTTCGTTGTGGAATATGAACAGAAAATGTTGAACTTTGGTTTCCTACGCCCTTTATTCCTTCATTTGTTTAGCTGTTTACAAACGGCCAGGTCTGTCCAACTTGCCGAAGGCTAGTTCCGAGGGCTAACCCTGGGACACAAAAATTAGAAATATTACATGAATCCATGTGTAATATATTGAGGACATGACTGCCACAATTGTACGACCAAATATGATGTAGCTTTTTAATTGATAGATATCAATAAAATATATGCATGTATCAAATGTTGTCCAATGTATTTAATGAGTTACATTTTTGTAGTAATTTTGATAAATGTAAATATGAAACCATATATATTCTGTATTTCTCTTGTTGTCTGTGGTATCAGTAAAGGGGAAATATTGCATTAATTGTCAGGTGTGTAGTGCTTTCTGGAAATTTCGATTTCGATGTGACTTCCCTGGCTTCCTATTGACCTTATAAAAGGATATTGTCCAAAAATGTGTATTGTTAACCCATATGTAATTCGTAAACAATGTGTTATGTCTTTAAAAGGTCGTGCTTGGAATGGGCACCGCACTTTCCGGAAGCACAGCGTCTTTGCACAACTAATTATCGAGCAAACTTAAAGGCACGGTTTGGCCGAAAAAAGGGAAAAATTTAATCACGCAATAACTGCACTGCACTACTTGAACGTTTAACTATAATAAACTTCCTAAACTTCAAAAACTATTTGGCGGAGACAGGGGTGGTAGTGTTTGAATGGGCGAGAGCAAAAAAAAAGTGCGGCGAGCTTGCCAACTAAATCTCGAGTAACGTCACGCTCACGTGGTCAGGGTCAAAGTGCAAACGGGCCGCATAAACATATACATGTACCTAAATGTACCGGTGTGTTTGTATATTCTTTACTTAACAGGTTACCATCTATACATTTCATGTTTGATGCCCACTCCCCCTTTATTAGCCGCGACAACCTAAAGTGTCAACCACATGGATCTGTGAGGGTGTACCAGCTAGCTCAAATTCCGGATGTGGACAGACAATACCTCATCCACTTCAGGAGTCAGTGGTGGGAAGACGAAGCACCACTGCGGTCCCGTAGTGGTAACCCAAGAGTCAGCGGTTATTTGGTTGCCCGGTTTAAGGAGGACAATCCCGACGCTGGGGTGACCAATGACTTAGTTATAGATAGGGAGCTGTGGTACCAATGGCTTGGAAGGATACAGGACTTTTGGTTGCATGACGGGCCTAGACAGAGGCCGGAACAACTGGTAAAGGTGTCCTGGTATAGCCGGCCCAGGCTGGAGAGGGAACCAGGTTTTATACTGTTGATAGCACAAGACAGGGTATTGGTAGCAGAGTAGAAAATATTTTGGAAATGAAGACATGTTGGCCACAAACCGCTTTGGAAGGACAATATGTCTGGATATTTATTGTGCGTCTGTCAGTAAAAGCAGGGTGCAGATGTGTGAAATATTTGGGATGGGTTGGGGGTTTCCACATAGTAAAGGTTCCCATTGTAAATGCCCTCATTTGTACTGAGTTTCATTGCAAATCGCTGCATGTATTTCCATGTTGTTATGTATGTGCACAAACAGGGTAAAAGCGGCGTTGTAGTGACAGGGTGTTTGCATCAGAGCCCAGAAGTCCTGGGTTGGAATGTGTGGGCCACCTGACTTGTGTTGTTCACGTCGTGCTCTTTGGAAAGGCACTCCAGACCAATGTCGTCAATTTAATATGGTGAAAATGAGTACCTAGCTTCGGTTAGGGACGTCCCTCTGATATGGCGTTAAATGCGTGAGGAGTGCCACACTTCCTGGTGTGAGTGAATGAAATAAATCTGTTTGGGTATGCAGCTTGTACTGTTCAGTATAAACCTGGTATATTTACGCCATGGAGCGTTTTACTAGGCATACAATCCAAAACAAAGAAAATGACCACACAACAAAACAAAAATGGCGTACACTTCCAATCATCAATGTCCGGTAGGTGTTGCAATTATAGCAGATGGCCATCATGTTATTCGTCAAGGTGAGATTTGCATACTTATAGATTACATTTATTCCATTACCTATTTGTCACTTTATTGCAGTATATCATAGTATGTAATATCTAAGATGTTTTATCGTAACTAACTTTGCCTCACCAGATTTAGTATGAGTACATGGCATACTCTAATCATTTTCTTGTTTGCGTATGTTCTTCCCCGGCACGGTGGAGCACTGAAGTTCGGCGAAATCTGGCTATTACTTCTCTGGAGGAAGACCACCGGATTGGCGGACAATTCTGTGAATTACAACTTTCCAGGTGATGGAAGAATTCTTTCCATAACAAGTTGCTTGTTATTTATGAGCAGGGTGTATCACTTGCATTTCTACATATATACCTGACTTAACATTGCGCTGTTATTTTAGCGATTGAGGAGATATAAAGTCTGACGTCATATAAAGGTATCAAAGAAAATTTTCCGACCTGCTTTCACCATCCAAAAAGAATCCTGATGATTACGTTTTAGCGGTTGCATAGCAAGCGCGTAAGTCACTTAAGTCTATTGCAGTGTTGAGAAATTAAGAATAACAAATTTGTGTTGATGTCAATCATGGAAGGAATTTTAAAAGTTATGGTGCCAAGTACTTATGCACACCTGCTACACCTGTGCTTTTGTTTATTTTGAAACATTCGTCGTGACCAATCATGTTCCAGTACCAAACCTGGCATGTATAAATAACACGTTCACTGTCGGTAACTCTCAGTCCACGTGCACGATGGCAGACAATCCGGATCGTAAACGGGAGTAAGTCTTCTTTTCTTGTATTGTAGTGTTTGTCGTTTGCACTGAAACTTCCTGATCAAGTATTTAATGCGAAAAACAAGATCTTTGTTTCCTTTCCGCAACACGTAGGCACGTATCTTGTACCGTTTCATTTCTGAACCAATATATCAAATGACTCAACGATGCTATTTGTTGCAGGACGGAAATGGACACAAGCGAGCAGGATGGGGGTGGCGGAGCTCGGCGGCTGGGCGCGGCGGAGCGGGAGACACCAGAAAAATGACATTCTGGTGTAACTCCGGCCATTTTGTACCTGAAGTAACATAATGGTTTTAAACCTCCCTTATAGGCATGTGTTATTGTTTGCGGTTCCTGATAGCCCGTATTATTTGCTTACATTGAATTAATGAAGCGTTCGTATGGTGACAGTACTTAAAATGTAGTTAATTATTGCGCAGTACAATTTGGAATGAGGTATTCATAAAGATGAAGTATTTTCCGAAAACCAAGAATGCTTGTGAATAATTGATGTACCAATGACGTTACATTTGAAGTTCGTGTTCGGTAGAACGCCGCATACTGTCACAGTAAAAGTTAAAATAGATAATATTTACGGCTCACTGAATTTCCAATAGAAACTCTAGTTCTTAAAGCTTTCAAAGCACTTATTTGGATCAATATAGCAACAAAAAAATTATATGTAGTATTCGTAAAAATAACTAGTACATCATATCATTTTCTTTTTTTTCAGGAACGTACCCGCTCCCGCCAAGTCGCTAAGCTTCGCCCACAGTGGCTCCATTTTGGGAGTGGCGAGGGGCCAGCTGGAGGCGTAGGTGGGCACCATGGAGCGACGGGCACGGGTGCGAGACAAGCCGGAGGCGTCGGCGGCCAGGTAGCGGGACGAGGCCTGCGTCGATACGCCCGGAGATGCTGTGGCCATGGAGGGGTAGCCCATAAGTTTTAATTTTTTAAAGTATGAAGCATTTTCTTTAAAGTATTTTCTTCTAAACGATGTACGCATTTCAGCCTTGAAGCTGCAATGTACTTGTCTCTGTAGATCCTGATAAGACTAGCAATATTTATCCATACATCCATACATTTATTGATGTCTTAATCTTCATGTATTGGGGTTTTCATGTATTGGTGTTTTCTTTCAGGTCAAGGAGCATCAAGGGCTAGGGGCCGGACCAGACGCCAGCAGTACGGGATCTGCCACATCACGAACTATGTGTTTTATGCCTAGATGAAACGAAAGAAGAAGAATATGCTTATATTTCAGTTTAAATTTAGTTTTGTAACAATTTATTTCTTCATATGACGTATTTTCGTAATATTGATCTTTAATTATTATATGGTAATCTTAACGTAAATCAATAAAATAATTTGCATTTAATGGATTGTACTTTTTATACAATAACTCCACTTATCTTGGAAATGTGCCATGCTGACTTCATTGCAGTCCGATGAAATGTGCATTGTATTTGTAGTTACATGACTCAAACATTGTAAGTTGCAAAGAAATGACGTCAACATCTGAAGGATAACCAAAAAGATGTATAATAATATTGAAGTAACGACGTAGCATCTTATCCATGAACGTCCGCTGAAGTCATATTCCGTTAGTCTCTTCCGTTAGTCACAAATGTTTAAAATTATATATCTAGTATGGACAAAAACCTACAAGAAACTAGGGAGATACAATGCAAAAAGGAATCATGAGATACACAACTTGTTATAGATTATAGGCAAACTTATTTGTCAACTAAAAGGACCTTGCACGGAAGAGATAACAGGGTCCTACAGTATTTACATCTCTAGAGTATGTTAGGTAATATTGCGATATTATCTGTTAGATCGACAGGACATCTATACTCTGTTGGTGTGCCCATCTCACCTATAGAGAAAAATTATTTATGGGGAACGCATCGGAAGACTGCCAGAAAAACAATGGATGAACTCCATCGATTGGAGGCGAATTTTGTCGTTTCCAGGTCATCTTGACTTCAACCCCAAGCAGTCACCCGCTGATTGGATGCCGTGACCTGCGTAGTATTGATATCTCCCTCCACCAGGCGCGGCAAGCAGCTACGAGCAGAGGGCGATAGAGAACCCTGGTACATGCAGTCGACACTATGCACCTCGTGCAAGAGGATGAGTAAGTGAGTGATCCAACATCGGGTAAATGTCACGTAAAATGTTGCATAAATCTTAAATAATTCCGTTACAAACCAACTCAACCATAACCCGACTTCCCCGTACAATGTTGTATCTAATAGACACAGTATGCCAACTGTGCCAAATCGAACAAGAATGCTTTCCAACGGTTTACTCTTATACATCATAGCGTTGTTTAACTTTATCAATTCTGGTGACGTCAGTAGAGCACTGAAGAATTGCAAACGCCCCTGCCTGGATACTGGAGCTCCTAATCTTAGCTGTGTAAGTGAAGATTCTACTTTGGCTATGAGAAAAGCTCCTAGGAATGGTACACCCGAGGATGTCGAGGTAGCGCGATCACCATCTCAAACTGGAAAATTGTTGTCTTTGCGTGACATGGCGTTTTCCTGTGAAGATCCCACCCAATGTTCTAGACGTATGTAAATTTTTCAAATTCACTGCCAATAGTTGTCAGGAGGCTGACGGATACGATAAAGAAGATACAAGCAGAGTTTAACACCCTAAAGAACAGTGAAAACTATTATCCAAAAGTTTCCAATGAGAATGAAGATCACATTGCGGAAGTGCAAAGGATTCCAGACGAAAATGCTTCGCTTGTACCGATTATTCAAGAGTTAACACCACAAAAGTCTGAGGCACTAAGGCGTAGAAATAACCATGTAATACGCAATGATGACGTAAATAAGCACGACGACGTAAACAATACACTAATGCACTTCAGATGCTTGCCATATTTTGTCAAGTATATACCTGTTCTTTGTTTTATTTTCCCTGTTCATTCTTACAGGAAACAGTTGTCATCCTGTATACATATGGATTCATGCCGAAAACACAGCCCTTGGAGTGGACAAGACTTGCAATCATGGACCATTCTACCTGACCGTGCCAAACTCTAGACACTTAGCTGTAGTGCGCAGAGGCAACGGGGAGCAGTCTATTTATTTTATTTGGCAAAACGTACGTCCAGGGGTTGTCCAAGACCGTAGACTACATTGTGTTATTTGGCCCCACCGGTAGTAAGTTAGACCGCTCGCCATCTATGCCAGTGGTGGGCAGCGACAACGAGAAAGCTTTTCCGACAGCAATAGCAAGACCGTGGTCCGGATATCGACAACTCTACTGCCATCGGCATATCCGAAAAAAAAATGTTCCACACACCTGTCATTGATGCAATTTTTAGCAAGAACGGCTTAACTGCAGCTACCAGTATGGTAGTCTACAAGGAGATTATTCAGCATTTAGAGGACCTCGGAAATACAGGGAACTTCGGTCTTTACTTCCAGGAATAAGTTGTTCCCCTACTTCAGTCCAACTTTAACACTACCTCACGTATAGACTATTCAATCAAGACAAAATGGACAAACACCAATGCTGAATCCGCCAACCATGTCCTGATAGTTGCCCTGGGACGTAGACATCAGCTTCTGCTTCGGACTAATACAGAAACTATCTGAAGTAGTTCGAGGGAGATTAAAAGAGCAATTTTCAACGATGGCGAGTACAAGCTTACAGGCGACTTGGTCAGTTTCAGAACACACAGGGATACATGGTCACACTGTCAGAGAATGTTAGGAACACCCATCTGCGACGATTAAGGCCGACAATGAAGAAGCCCAGGCTACTCATCATTTGTGCAGATGACAGGATAGGCGCAATGGTTCCCTTCAACGGTGGAAAAAATAAAATGGGACAGGCATTTTTAGACGTTTGGCACGTTAGCTTCAATTTGTGTGTTTACCGAAACAAAACTGGTAATGAATAGCACGGCGCAAAGATTTCAAATTTACACGGCGTAGCAAGTCTCTCAGCTCACAGCCACGTTGCACGACGGGTCCTCATTAACCTCGATATAAGGAGTATTGCTTTTGTCAGGGTCCATCGTCTGCCAAAGATGCGCGGTAATCCAGTTATGGCCAAGTTTCAGTAGCAAAGCGATGTTTATATAAAATCACTCTATATTTATATTTCAACCGAAGTCAAAATTGCCGACGGGGCTCACAAAAACATGATTATTGACATAGCCCAATACATGGCAGTTATCGGAATGTTGAATATAAAACTCCAACGCAGGCTTACTATGACTCTTCAGCTCAGTTTTATCCTTCATTTTGTGAACGTTGTTCTGATATTTGTATCCATCTTATTGTCCGGCGATATTAATTCTAACCCATGACCAGTCGAGGGTAACTCAATTGAATCCTTAAATGTTTTTCATACAAATGTCAACAGTATAATTGCTGGCTCTTAAATGGATGAACTGTCTTCATTAGCAGTTAAAGTTTAAACTAGACATAATTGCCATCACAGAAACGCTCAGTAGACCAGTTGGTTCTGAAGCTCTATCTCTCGATGGGCTTTAATCTCCATTCCGCCGCGACAGGAACAGACATGGTGGGGACGTCTTGATTTACGTATGTGATCAGAATGCGTTTAGTCAACGCTCCGATTTTGGAATTTTTGTCTACCGAATGCATCTGGCTGGAATTGTTTACAAGTCATTTATGCATTCTTTTCCCTGTTTACTACCGGCCACCTGCTCAAGACTCATTATCTATTGACAAATTTATAGATCCGTTTGTGGTTCTATTTTTCCTGCGCACTGAGTGGCCAATTCATAATTGAATCAAAATATCATATAAGGTCGGGAAACCCACTCACAGATCAGTACAGTGAACGGACACATCCTCCACGCCGGGACAACCTTCACTCTTTCAAGGCTCGTCAAGCAGGACTGACCGAACAGTGGACGGAGAGTCTTAAGGAGACCGAGGAAATGAGAGAGCTGTGTAGCGGTTATCAAAGAGCGGTGTTACGGTTAAAAGGAAAAGGTTGTGGCTTTTAAATCACTTTTGGATGTTTTTTTTTTTTCTTGGGCTTTTGGTCGGAAGATGGTAAGCCAGGTATGGAAACTGTCTGTCGGTATGCAAGAGGCATATGCACGGATTTATCTATGTAGGGTCTTTCTTCCTTTATATGATAGTCGTGGTGCGGCCTGGTGTGGCGTGAATGCAGGGACGAATTAAGGCGAAACTTTGCTTAAACTTTTACTGTGGTTTGTAGATGGCCCTGATACCAACCATGGGAAGCCGACCGACTCCAGACCAACAGGCGGCGCCAGTTCACCAGGCAGCCCGAGGCCAGCAGGCAGCCCAAGTCCTACAGGCAGTGCCAGGCCAACAGGTGGCTCCAGGCCAACAAGCGTATGTAAGTCTAATATGAACAAAATATTACAAGTAAACTACTAAGTAGATACAATATTGGATTTAAAAAAAAATGACAAACAATTTGTATCTGGATCACAGGGAAACATATTTTTCAGCTATAGAAAGAACACTGTACGGAATGAATAACAGGGTCCTACAATACTTGCGTAAGAATGTGTTTTGTGCAATTGTGTGACACTATTGGTTAATCAGGACAGTTATGCTCTGACAAAGTAAGCCAACCGTGCCGGATAGAGAGTTACACATGGTAGCATGTGTGAACTGGGCATGAAACGAAACAAAACGAAAAGCGAGATGTGGGATGGGTCGTGGACGGGGGGGGGGGGTCACCTTAAACACTGATCGATTGCAATGTTGTTCTGCTCAAATAGTTACAAAGGACAGTGATGGACTTCACTGTGTTCGAAAGAGCGAAGTAGTCATCGGAGAAATGCAAGTAGGTTTAGCTTTCAGATGAGTTATATTTGAGTTTGGACGGCTCAATGCAGAGAAACTTGGGATTGTTGAGAAATGTCACACATTTATATTTATGTAATTGCACCAAGGAAAAGATAAATTGTTTAGATCAATACATGACGCAACTGTAATAATATACCGATGATTAATTTCTTATACGTTTGCTAGCTTTTGAGTATGTACACGGACTAGTCTTCTGTGTTTTTTGTGTTTTCATTAAAAAACTACATTATAGAGATTACGTGGAAATGCGATTTTTAGGTATTTGATAATTCTAGTAGAATGAAAACATGCCCAAACCTTGTTTCATCATGATTAGTATCCTGAAGGAGCAAATTCCGTTGCAGGACCAAACTACAAACAGAAAGCAGTAATTTTGTACACATTGACAGGAGTAATCTAAAAAAACATATAAGGCACACCCAGAACTTTTCTAAGTTCTGAATTCTGAATTCTAAAATGCTGACCATAGTTTGTCAAGTATATACCTGTTGTTTATTGAATGTTGCCCTTTTCACTCTTACAGGCCCAGGAAACAGTCACCCTGTACAAAGATAAACAGATACATGACCTGAAGAGATTTTGTTGTTTGAGCATTAATGCAGAAAACAGTCCTTGGAGTGGACAAGATATTTAATCTTGGACCATTTCACGTGACCGTGACAACCTTAAAACACGCTGTAGTGCGCAGAGGCAATGGAGAGCAGCCCATTTTCTTTGGCCAAATGTATGTTCACGGGGGGTCCAAGACCGTAGACTACAGTGTGTTCTTCGACCACATCCGTAGTAAGTTAGACAGCCCGCCATCTATGCCAGTGGTAGGCAGAGACAGCAAGAGATATCTTCGGACAGCAATAGGAAGACCATGGCCCGGGCGTCACCAGATCTACTGCCATTGGCATATCCGTAAAAATTGTTCCAAACATATGCAACGTAAAGTTGGCATGAGCGATGTCGCAAGACGACCGGTCATTAATACAATTTATGGCATAAACGGCTTAACTGTAGCCACCAGCAGGGTAGTCTACGAGGAGAGTCTTCAGCATGCGAAGGGGCTCGCAAATGCAGGGAACTTCAGTCCATACTTCCAGAAACAAGTTGTTCACCTTCTTCAGTCCAACACTACCTCACGTACAGACTTTCCAATCAAGACAAAATGGGCAAACAACAATGCTGAATCCGCCAATCATGTCTTAAACGTTGCCGTTGGAATTAAACCTCAGCCACTACTCGGCCACTTACATAAACTATCTGAACTAGTCCAAGGGTGGTACTGCAAGATTGAAAGAGCAAGTATCAACACTGGTGAGTAAAAGCTTACATACGACTTTGCTAGGTTCAGAACACACCGGGATATACGGTGTACACTAGGGCTGGGTATCGGTACAGCGTACCGGTACAAAACCGGTTTTTCTTATTGGACCGGTCCACAAAAAACGGACCTGAAAAAATTAGGTGGACCGGATGTTGGACCGATTAGAAAATTAACATATTATTCGATCAGGCATTCACACGTTTTGGCGCTTGCAGTTGGAAGAAAATGACAAGAGTGAAGTAGAGTAGAGTTTATAGTAATTTCTACCAAGGTTTACAGTCAATCGTACAGTTGCAGTTAGCGTTGTAGGATTTTAAAACGCCAGTGTAAGTCTAATACTCCACCAAACAGATTTCTTTGTAGTGAAATGGACCATTGGTATGAGTCATTATGAATCAGGTCCAGGTTCAGGTCCGTACCTGTACCTAATCCTTTGGACCTGAACCGGACCTGGACCTGAATTTTCTGTACCGGTACCCAGCCCTAGTGTACACTGTCCGAGGAGAACCATATGCGACGATTTGAACAGGCGATTTAGAATGCCCAGGCGACTCGTCTATAGGAAAGATGAAAGAAAGAACAGTCGTAACCGGTGCCCTCCAACGGTGGAAAAATGAAGGGACAGGAATTTTTAGACGTTTGGCACGTTGGCTTCAATTTGCTGTTGCCGTGTGTTTACCGATACAAAATTGGTAATGAATTGGACACTAGTAGCACGTTGCAACGATTTGAAATGTATACGGTGTAGCAAGTCTCACCAGATCACACGCGCTTTCTACGACGGGCCTTTATTAACCCCTCAACCCTGGCCCGCCACCAAAACAGAACCAACCCCCTCACTAGTCTAAGGGCAGTTTGCCGACGCCGTCCCCCAACCACTCTCCTTAGGATTATCCTCAGACTAATGTGCAGCTACGACGGTGTCCCAGACACAACTTGGGAGGAATTTGAAATCCACTTCAACGCAGACAGACCCTATGGAGAATAGGACGACCATCTCAGACAGACCATGCTAATCCGTCACCTCTCAAGTGGTGCCCTATAAACCTACAACACGACCACGGCGTCCTGAAAAAAAGGGCCATTTGACCTAGCACTAGACTTTCTGCGTAAAACGTATAGTCCACCCAACGACCCTAGCCATTTTGAACCCGAGCTTTTTACCTTGTCTCGCAAACCGGGTGAAACGCTCCAGTCACTAGAGGTCCGGATCCACCGACTGATTGCAAAAGTCCAATCCTGGCTGACCAGGGCACTTGGGACCTACTAGAACTGCGAGAATTCTTAGGCAAAATACAAGATAAACAAATGGCATGGGAGGTGAAGCGTTGCAAGCCCAAAACTTTTCATGACGCCAGCTGTTCGAGGACCTGGCTAAATACAATCGTAGTACCCCACACCACCCCCTCCAACTCATGTCAGCGAGGTCAGCAACCCCTCTCCCGGTCCATGCGAATAAGACACACAGACAATTGTGGCCTCTCATTGCAAGAAACTGAGGGAGATGCAGCACTCTCACAAACGACAAGTAGCGTCTCTGCACAGCAGCTTCCAGGCGCTTCTTGATTCGCTGCACCAATTTTGAGTTTTTGCGGTCATCACTGGGTAAATTTCATATTTGAAAATAGTGTACAAAGATACAATAATTTTTCGAAATTAGAAAAAAATTCACTTCTATATATATATTCTAGCTTTTGTTTCGTGAGTCACACTTTGTTGTTGCCGTGTGTTTACCTGCACAAGGAAACGGGTTATAAGTACATCGATTTTATAAGCCACTTTTAGCGGGTTTGGGCCATCTGAAACGGGAAAGGCATGTACGTTGATAGTGTTTATTGGGAATTTGTCTAAGTAACAAATTGGACGTCTTTGGGATTTGTTTCGTTAGCCACACTGTCGCGTACTTACACCAGGACGCCGATAGGTGAACACAACACATCACATTCACTTAACAAGGTCGAGGGACTTGTTGCCGAGATCTAGGAAACAAAAATAAATGGTAGCAGACCAAAACGGACTTCTGTGGCAGATCTTGGCCAACACGCATTCTTTTCACAGACATCACATTGGCCCAACTAACAACTCTTCCGCACTTCCCAAGTCTACAGCTTATTTTCTGGTGATGTCGCCGGATCCATATCTGTTCTCTCTAACAAAACTAACACTGTTCAGTCCGTTGCCACATCGCAGTCTGCAGCAACCCCGGACGATAGCACGGGTCTGTTGACTGAGGAAAGTGTCATGGAGCCTTCCATTTGACACAATCGGTCCACCTTTAGATTCAGGAGTTAGGTATGTAAAATTATTGCAGTTAGATAGCTTGCTTGATACATGTAATATTTTTACTTCCTACACGAATTAGAAGATGCTATAGTGTTCGTGTAATAAAGAGCGTTTTGTATTTTTGTATTATATCGGACTTCAGGAGACATACCGACGACGTGAGGGGGCACACAGACTGCTGAGGAACTTACACGGCCTACTAATAAATGCTGTCACAGGAGCATGTTTGGCCGACATTGGAAGCACTGTGTGAGATCGAGAAGGTGACGAGAAGGTGACCAATGACGACGACCCCCGCCAGACGACTTACGTGCAAACCAGCTGGATGCAGAGCATCGTTGGGGAGGTAAGCGAGTGGGTTTTATTCATGGAACCGGAGCGCACAAACAACGACACAGAGGGCTGGCACCGCCGGCAGAAGCAAAACGGCGAAAGAGTTCACCTGCTCCTGTACCTGTTGGTGCACCTGCTGAAGAGAAAGGTATTTCTTTAGTTCTCTTGTTTGCCACTGCTTTTGTATGATTTTTTTCTTTGTATATTTTTTTTAATGGTGATACTCAGGTCTAAAAATTATCTTGTAATATTTTAGCGGTACTATATTAATTTCTGTTTAACTTTTTGCTCAGATATTCTGTTTAACTTTTTTTTTTTTTTTTAAATTTTTTTATTGCATTTCACAGAAAAGCACAGATTTACAGAAATCAAAAGAAATTACAAAAGTTGAAAGAAAGTACAAAACACAGACCACGGATCCAAAATAATATATCATAAAGGTGGAAATAAACGAACGAAGGCTACAGTGAAAAAACATTTACAACAACTGGTATTCAATCATCTGAACATAGTTAAGGATAACAACGAAGATGGATACTACATGACAGGTAATATGGACAAGTGGAGAAGAAAGTAGAACAATGCCAATGGAAGATAGCAATGGACCAATTAATTAGCAAGGTTAAATGGGAAAGACTCCCATTTACTAAAATGGATATCTAATTTGTTCCTTCTCTCTGCTATCATATATTCTGTCTTGTAATATCTCTTTACATACGAAATGTAATGATTTACAACTAGTTTTTTGTCTCTCTGTATGAAAATATAATGTTTGGCCACTAGAATTAACAAATTCTCGATTACATTACAATTTTCAGATATGTCACCTAAAATAACTGTCTGAAAGTCCAGATGTAAGGTTTTATTTACTATTGTTTTAAACCATATTTCTAAATCTGTCCAAAAAGTAACAACTCTAGGGCAGTCCCAGAATAAGTGTCTAATGGTCTCTACTTCCTCACAATGTGCACAGTTCGGGCTATTTAGAATTTTCCAGATGTGTAACATTTTCTTTGTGGCTAACAATCTGTGCAATATTTTATATTGAAAAATTCTTAGTTTCGGGCATATAGTCAGTGCATAAACTAATCTAAAAACCCATTTCCACGGGAAAATTGTATTAAATTCATCTTCCCAGCGTCTTTGTATGTTCAGTGGGTTTCTATTTTCTGATTGCAAAAAGGATGTATAGATAATTTTGTTTATTTTAGTTGCCTTCAGCCATACGTAATTTGCTGTATGAGGTAAGATAGGGCCTATTACTGGTGTGTTGTCTAAAAGCTTTTTTTTCCAGTTTCGCGGTATTGCAGATAATATCTGATTGTACTCTAGCTTATCAAATGCTGTACCGAATTTAGCAAGAAGGCCATTGTAAGATAAAAAGCGTCCATTTGTATCCAAAAGGTCATTAATGTAATAAATTCCATGTTTAAGAGGTTTTTCCCATATAATAGGCGTATTTTCGATTACGATACTTGAGTTGCACCATAAGAGTTGTGCTTGTATCTCTTTCAAAGTTTCAGGAGGTTTAAATTGGAAAGAAAGCCATGCTTTCAAAACATCTTTGAAAAAGGGATTAGGAGAGACAAGTAATCTAATAAAAACATTATTCATTTGATCAGTGGATATCTTTGTTGCGATATCCTTCCCCAAGGACAGTTGTAAGAACGGATACAAATATCTACTAAATATTACGGACGATGTACATAAGAAAGATTTGCGACTTGAATCTTGCTGGAAGAATATTCTTGGAACCCATGAAGCCTTACGGGTAAGGTCAAAAGAAGGTAGATGTATTAATCCTAAACCTCCATTGTCATATGTATTGTAAAGGATTTTACGTTTAATTTTTTCAGGTTTACCATTCCATATGAATTTAAAAATTTTTTGCTCATATGTTTGGAAAAAAGTTTTTCCGGGGGAAGGTAGAGACAAAAATAAGTGGGTAAATTGTGAGACCACAAGTGTATTAATGAGGGTAATCTTGCCATAAAGTGTCATGGGTAACATTCTCCAAGGTTGGAGAGTTCTGTCAACTTTAGTTAACCTATCTTGATAATTGTCTGTAAGTTTATTTATGTCTCCGGTGATCCCAACTCCGAGCATTTTTACCGGTCCATTTGTCCATATTATAGGGAGATTACATGGCAAGGTAAAGTTAGTATTCCTTAAAGTTCCTATTCTTAGAATTTGGCATTTTTTGTAGTTTGGTACCAATCCAGAGATTTTTGAAAAATTATTTAAGTCATTTGTTAGGGCAAAGAGAGATGGTAATGTCGGCTTCAAAGGGAAATTTGAGTCGTCGGCAAATTGGGATACCTTAATTTCCACTCCATGCATCGTTAATCCTTCTATTGTGTTGTTTGATCTAATTTTCGTGGCCAGGAGTTCTACACATAAAATAAACAGATACGGCGAGAGCGGGCAACCTTGTCGAACACCACGCAATAGCGAAAAGGGGGCTGAAATATAACCATTATTTATCACTCTACTTGTAATGTCTTTATAGAGAACAGAAACCCAGCTAATAAATGATTGTCCGAAACCATAAAATTCTAAAGTCCTAAACATGAAATCCCATCGAAGCTTGTCAAAAGCCTTTTCAAAGTCTGCTATGAAAATCATACCTGGTAATCTTTCATTTTCATAGTATTGAATAATTTCAAGAATTTGACAGATGTTTTCACCAATAAATCTGTTTTGTAAAAATCCACTTTGATCTTTATTTATTAGACTCGCAATAACATTTCTCATCCTAAGTGAAATTACTTTTGATAGAATGCGTACATCGCAACATAACAGTGATAGGGGTCGCCAGTTGTTAAGCAGTGTCGGATCCTTATACTGACCATCTGCATCTTGTTTTAATAGAAGAGTGATTAATCCTTCCCTCTGTGATTTTGACAAATTACCTTTTTCATATGCGTAATTGAAACACTGTAGCAAGGGATGTTTTAAATTAGAAAAAAAAGTCTTGTACACTTCGATCGGAATCCCATCAAGACCTGGGCTTTTGCCATCTTTAAAACTACTAATCGCTTCCCACAACTCCTTTTCCGTAATTAGTCCTTCACAGGAATTTTTCTGTTCAGGACTTAGAAGAACGTAATTGTCCTTTGGAAAGAAGGGATCACAATTTGTATCATCGAGATCTTCTGGAGGGTTTTTAAAGGAGTATAGGGAATGATAAAATGTTTTAATTTTTTCCATAACACGCGGGGGGTTGTGAATAGTTTCCCCGTCAGTTGTATTTAAAATCATAACATTTTTCTTACAACAGTTTCGTCGACCAAGATCAAGAAATTGTTTGGTACACCTGTCGGCAAATTCCATCCAATCAGCTCTTTGTTTATATACCAGCTGGTCCGTTTTCTGTTCATATAAATCTTCTAATTCACTCTGCAGTACACTAAGTTCGTCAAGAACAGATTGTGGCGGCTCATCAGTCTCGTCTAGTTTCACGGTTAGCTGGTCGATCCGTTTTTGAAGATCATTTTCTTTTGAGATAAAAGATTTTCGTTTCAATGATGCAAATTTGATGCAGTGTCCTCTAAAACAACACTTGAAGGCGTCCCAAACCGTTAACGGATCGGTTGTGCCTATATTAAATCGAAAAAACTCTTCTATAAATTTTTCAGTTTTCTTCCGAAAGTTCTTATCCTTTAATAGTGTTTGATTCAACTTCCAGTAATTTTTTCCACGCGTACGGCTTATGTTTTGAATAACAAGTGAAATAAATTTATGATCGGATTTTAGTCTGTCTAGAATTTTTACATTTGAAATATCCACCATAAGTGAAAAAGATATTAAGAAATAATCCAGGCGGCTCGCTTGCCTTCCTCTTCGCCAAGTAAATCTGACTGTATGAGGGTGTTTATGTCTCCAAATATCTACTAAGTCTAAAGCAAACATCAGTTCATTAATTTTTCGTTGTGCATTCGGGTGATATATTACTGGGTTTTGTCCAGCTCTATCCAAGGTCGCATTCTGTATCGTGTTGAAGTCTCCAACGATAATAAAGTTATTGTGATTTAATTTCAGGTTAAATATCAATTTTTCTATGTTATCAAAAAAGTTAGGGTTATCTGTGTTTGGTGCGTACAGATTACATATACAAAAATACAGATCATTTACAGATATGTCTAGTATCAAGGATCGCCCATCATCATCTTTTATAGAATGGTTGATGGTAAAGTTTAGATTTTCTTTGAATAATATCAAAACACCACGTTGATTTGTTGTCCCATGATTGAAGACTATTGTCCCGCCCCATTCCTGTTTCCAAGTCATTTCGTCTTTAAGTACTGAGTGGGTTTCTTGTAAACATATTATATCGTGAGATTTTTCTTTAAGCCAATTAAACACCTCTCTTCTTTTACGAGAGTTTGCTAGACCATTCACATTATAAGAACCAATCTTGGTGTTCATGTCACAGAAAGGGGCGAGATTGTAGCCTTTGTTTTGATGCATTAAATGTGGCAAGATAAGGAATGAAAATGATGTCAAGTACTAAGCATGAATTTGGATCCGTGGAAACAAAAAAATTATATGACATAATTAAACAATAAAAACAGACACTTACAAAACATGAGCGTGCGAAAAGGACCTACTGTCCATCTGAGAAAACAGCTCATCACCGCTCTTAGAAATATTAACAGTTCACACAGAAAGAAAAAAGAATACATAAATAACAAGTTCGGGGCCATGTTTCTCACTGTTCAATACTGTTCCATGTTCTTAAGTAGTAGTATATGGTCTTTTACTTTCCGGTCCAGTGTACAGATCACCGTCGATATATAGCTGGTCGACGTTAAGAACGGCGAATTTCGGCGGCTGCGCCGCGCGTGCTGTCCTGAGAACCGGCATGAGTTTCTTCCGAACCTCTCGAATCTGCCTTGGGAAGTCCTCTGCGATGCCGAAGTTTGTGCCTTTCAGATTTCTGGCCGCACCTCTTACCATCTCCCGATCCTTAAACCATACAAACTTCGCGATGATCGGCCGCGGTCGCGCATTATCGCCAATACGGGTCCTTCCCAGGCGATGAACTCGTTGAAACTTAATGTTTTTCACAACATTACCCGGGATTTTGGCGTTATGCTCGAGAATCTGGGTTAGTAGCTTTTCTGTACGCTGGGGTTTCTCAGATGGTTCCTCTGGAACATTGTAGAAAATGAGGTTTTCTCTACGAGACTGAGCTTCCATCTGGACTTGTTTGTGTTGTGACTTTACCTTTTCTCTTTCATACTTAACTTGATTCTCCTGGTAAATCCTCACCTTCTCAGAAAGTTCTGTCAGTTTCTTTTTCAGGTCCGACACTTCATCTTCCAGGTGTTGAGAGGCTTTTGCAATGTTTACAATATGTAATGAATTCTCTCCTACCTGTTGCTTGGTTGTTGCCAGTTCTGCAAGTTGTACCTTAATTGTTTGTAAAATTGACTTGATGTCTGACCCTTCCGTATCCAGCTCTTCATCAGTTTGGGACCCTGTAGAGCTGTACTTGCGCTTCTTGGGGTCGTTGTTGCTAGGTGGCGTGGGCTTGTGCCTCGGCATGATGTAAACAATGCAGAAATGTTGTTACAAAATGACTAGATGTAACATCTGTCTAACCATTCATGTTGGAAAGACAAACAGCAACACAACGAACTGCAAGATTGGAATCTTACCGGCGAGGGCCCCGTAAAATGGGGCCCGCTGCTTGTTCCACACCAGCCAGATAAACACTGCAAAGAATGTCGTCGTGGATGGGAGGGGGGTTCTAATGGCGAGCTGTCATGCGTCTATCTCCAACACAGCCCGACACACCACCACCCGCCTACTCACTGAACAGACGCTTGTTGTTGGAACGAAACCTCCTCCTGTTCTCCCTTCGGTGTCTCACTAAAGCTACGCCAACAAGGGCTTCTAGTTCACTGAGTTCACTGTGCTGAACAGTAGAGTAGTCTGCAGAAAATTATGGCCCTCCCCATTCGGTCCTTTCGAGGGAAATTTTGTCAGCAAAAAGAGCTTTTTTCTAGCAAAAATGGATCTTAGAAGATGGAATATACATTCGTCTGCAACACTTCACCTCGATTGACGATCGATGGAAGGAAGAAGTGCTTAAAAAACGGAAGTTTGCAACACCAAACATGGAAGAGACTCAAACCGTGACCGGACCCGAAAGCGCCCCCTATAGACGACCTTTAACTTTTTGCTCGCATATAATCTTCGTAACAATGTGATAACACTGACCTTTGTTTGCAATATACTTTAAGAGTTTCATATGAATGCATTTAGTATTTTTAATTTTTTTAGCTTGTAATATATCCATAACTATATTTATTTTTGTTGCTCACGTATAAGCTTCATAGAAATGCTTTGCAAAATGCTTTAAAGTTTTATACAGGATCTTTACTGGAGACTGGCTGTGTGCTACCGCACGGTAGTCAAAAGGATCTTCTTTTCAACCCGAACAACAGGAAAAGTTCCGATAAATTCATCTGATGCTGGGAGCCAGAAAACCACAGAGCCTACCAGCGCTAAGTTATGTTAAATGGACAATGGGTCGTGCTTCCACTTCACAAACTCCACCTAACCTGTAAGAACTTTGCACAACTTGTGCGAGGCATAAACTTGGAGACGTCATTTTAATGTGCGCTATGTTGTGATCACCCCAACGTCATCATCTATGTAGGAACTTCATTTGGATTTAGGAAGGATTTAATATGGCTCGAATCAAATCAACAAGTAGCAGTCTACAAGTATTTGTCTGTTCAAGGGAGTTACCACGAAGAACGTGCCTTTATACCAGTACCCCATTCCCGTGCCTTAATGTCCCAATATGCCAATGTGAAACCAAGTTGGAAGAAAATAGGTAAAGCCCTACGAACAAATGCAATGTCAGCCCAGCAGTACCGTCAACCGGTCAGCTCACTGCCAACTTCGTCTATCTGTCATTACTGGCAGCTACTCTGCTGCAGAGGCTAAGCCGCAACGGAACACAACAAATTGCCCCTGAACCATGCAAAAATATTCATAACAGAGCTAACGAAGAACACCCCACTGCGTAGAATCCTACAGGTGGACCACGCAGAAACTGAAAGTAGCAATAAGTACATATTTCTACGTGTGGTGCAGATGAGAATTGACTAACTTGACACTGGCAATGCTTCTCTGCTCTAAAGGCTCAGAGGAGATGCAGCGATCCTGACGAGCTTGGGGCTATCCTAGAGCACATGTTCCCCGCTGGACGGCAACCCATAGTCGGATTATTCTACATTCAAAGAACTTGTGCACAATAACTACCGAAACAGCCCTTCCCTGCCTTGGTAAAGACGACTTGCCTAATTATGCCATGCTGACTGCCTGCCACAAGCCACCAAGCTGCTGAATTACCGTCAGTGTCATCTCAACGAGCAGTGCGCCATGTGAACGGAGGTCAGTGTGGAGGACCGTAAAAAAACGAAAAGTAGAGCACCTCTGAAGGCGGAGAATCTGAAAATACTGATGATGATTGACATCGAAGAGCCAGCAATAGAACATTTCTACTTCCGTCGGGCTCTTGAGAAGTTCCGGGCTACAAAGCAATGTCGTATATTCCAAGGACGGTGTCTGAAAGGATCACCGTGCCGCCAGTAAACGTCTGGACGGCGAGGTGAACCTACTAGTGTTTCTACAAACTTTAATTTGATCTTGGTAATATCTATTTCATCTATATCTACTGAACTGAATATCTATAGACTATGCCTACTATGTACTCGTTGTTAGATTTTTTTAAGAAGGAAGGATATCCCGGCCGCCAGTAAACGGATGGACAGTGGCGTGCGGCTATGCCACATCTTACCGCACTACATTGATGACGTATGGCGTTTTCAACATCCCGATAACATCAGGTATACTTGGCGGCGCAAAGTTAAGCTAGTGGAATAGATCATTTCTTAGCTTTGCACTCAAAAACGAATGCAGGGAAAACGAATGTATTATTGCAGATATACTTTTAAATCTGACCATAAATTAACCGCTATTGCTGTAGAGCTTATTCAGGGAAAGGGGTAATGGAAATTTAATGCATCTTTATTAGAGGAAACATCATTTCATCAGGAAACCATTGAAACTATGAATGAAGTCTTCAATATTAAAAGTGATACAGCTCACCCACATATTGTTCGGGACACTACTAAATGTTTTTTCAGGGGTCATTTCACAAGGCATTTCAGTTGAGACGGCAAAAAATGTCTAGCCAGGGAAAGGCATGTGACTGATACTGTCTGTGTAAAGAACAAGGACTACAACCACGGTTCATCCACTGGGGCATGATCTACTTGAAATATGCGGTATTGAAGCACATTCTCGCCGTAATCAAGATCTTCCACTCAAAGAAACTGTCAGAGACAGGTACACATGACCATGGATCAAGGCCATGGAAGCGGTTGCAGAATACAGCGAAAAGTCTCCATTGGTAGATCTCTGTAAAAAAAAATGTGTGGGCGCAATAAACCGCAGCCGACTGATGGGCTAACAAAACTGCCACGAGACGGTCTCATGCGTTCGATCCGCCGACGATAACGGCAATCCTATGGTCTTTAAGCTGAGGCAGCGACGAAGTCTGGATACTAATCGGCTAAGTAATGGGAGTACTCCACGGTTGCATTTGAGGGACAGCTGTCTGAAGGGGCAGGAGACTTACAGTCACTGGTGACCTTGTCGTAGGAGACCCGGACCAGGCAGCCGTTCAAGATACTCTGCAGAAGTGAAAGAAACACGCCACGGCGCGCCCATTCATGTCACCACCTCAGCTACCTGTCGACGGCCCCGGTACCAGTTACAACTGGTCTGTCCATGTAAAGCCGTATGGTGTATACGCCCTGGTTATAACCTGTGTAAAATATGCCATGGCTACAACTATTATGCCTTTAAACAAGACTAACCGAATATACCAGGAATGGGGAAGAGGCGTCGCCTTTGAATCGGAAAGAAACGATATAATCCACAACGAATAGTAGAATGATATTTGTGTTATTTGCTTTGGATTGGTGTGTTAAAGCATGTTTGTACAGCATTGTTTTCTCCTCTTAAGTTTTTTTCCGCATCACTCATATCGGAGAACGTGTAGCTAACCATTTCAAATAGAAAACTGCATTTGGCTGATCGTAGTCACCATTGAAAACTTTCCACGGTCCATCCGTAATGATGTGTCCGCCAACTTTTTGTATGGTGTTGTTTCTGGTCCAGAGAAGCCAGATAATCTGGACGTGTATGTAAAAAAAAAACTAAAACCTCTGGTCGATGATCTGGATCAATCTTGCCGACGAGTGCCGAACGTGACCAAAGCGATGTCCGATGAAATATTCACAATAAAGGCAAAGCTATATGCTGAAAGGCCGAATATGAGGATCACCTCATCCTCCTAGAGGTTATCGGAGCCAGTGGCCTCTCTGGCAGCGAAAAGACCACGCACAGGGAGTGAACTCTGCTCAGGTAAACAGGGTTATCTTTACACTTCAAAGATGTTACTTAAGCCTCGCTCAGCCTTCAGCCTTACACACGGATATAATGGACCTGGTTGGGACCTCCTTTCTCCTACAAGAAAACACGCTGACAAAGTAGCCAATGGCCAACAAGGAGCTGGAGGAACTGCTCCGATTTGGAAACATAGGGGCGTTGATTTGTCGAAATGGTAAGACGTTTTTTATTCCTATTCTACTTTATAGTCCTCAACAGAAAGGTGCACTATACATCTAATTGATACAAGAAAATGATACAGCAGTACAATGCGTAGCAGTAAAGTTTGATAATCGTATTTCTGTTCATTTGCCTGTATTTTCAGGGTGAGATGAATGTGGGAAAAATAGAAAGGGTGTCTCTGGTGTCCTGTGAGTGCATGCTTGTGGAAATGTCTTGGCTGGGTGACCCAGAGGCTCATCCCAGAACGGTGAACGACCTCGTCCATGACCAGGTGGCGGTCATTATAGCCGACAACACGTGACCACGGAAGGTACCCGCTGAGGTGGAAATGGTTGCACGTCGCCTTGCTGTGTCCTTTTATCCATTTTCTCTCCTTTTGTATAATACCATGGAAACCATTTGGTCCACTTTGGGTCTTACACATGAGTTGAAGGTCCAGCAGAAGCAGATTTTGTCCTCTTTATCTTCTGGACATCATGTATTCGGCTTGCTGCCGACTGAGTTTGGAAAAAGCGATTCCTTTGGCTTGTTTGGTAGATTGATGGAGAAAGGTAAGTGCATATTAAGAACTCTTGTTTTAATGCTTTAGAGTGACATTAAGGAAGGATTGACAATGACTATCAGTCTTGACTCCTTATTCAGCATTTGTTTGTCTTGTGATCTACAATATTTAACTTCTCACCGCCATAACAACGTGAAGTAGTATCCTGGACAGACTGATCATCCGGCAGTTTGAACGACAGATGGGCAGATTATCTCCTGAAATCATCCCTGTCACTGAATGAGAGGAACTGTCACCAGCCCCGTGGAAGATAACACCAAATTCGACTGCTGCCCTGCCTGGCACGGTTGTAAGTGCTCCCAACGTTGATTGCTTCCGTGCCAGGCAGGCCGCCCACCCGCCTTAACCAGGGACCTCAACCCCCCTATGATGCCCTATGCTGGGCCATTGGGGGTACTCCCATGTAGATGTAGATGTAGACTAGCTGATGATCGTAATTCATGCATTAAGGGCATCTAAAAGCTAAACTCTTACCAGCCGGTGGTGGGAAGAAGACGCCTCACAACGCTCCAAGCATTTTAAAGCAAACAAGAAGCTAGAGCCTAGAGTTGCAAATCTTAAGTTGGAGGAACACGTAAAAGTTAACAACCCGTTCAAGGATATTCTGGACACCTAATATATTTTAGGAAATTCACAAAATAAAATGGGTTAAGATGATGCCTAATTGGAAAAAAATGGAATGTACAGAAAGTGCAAAATGGAACGAAATGCTGCAAAGTATGATGAAAACTTAATGCAAATTTAAGAAAGTTGCAATAAAAGAATGAGACAATTTCATTTTTATAGCATTTGCGTGACTTCTTGTACAAATTCTTTATGTTGTTAGTTCTTTCAGCCGAACATATAGCCTCGGTATGGATACTTCTTATGCCCAAAGCTAATAAAGAGATTGTGGAAGGTACTAGTACTGTGGAGAAAGAACAAAATCCCCGGACTTGGAAGGATGCGGAGTGGGTATTCTGCCCATAGCAAGAAAAATGCAGAGGGAGTAAAGCTTAGAAGTTTAGAAGACATTGCCATCAGTTTAATGTAAGATCTTTTTCGCAGTCTTGGCTAGGACTACTAAACTTCATGTTAAGAAACAAGTACATAGACACGGCAATACAAAAATGAGGGGTTCCAGGGTTCTCAGACTGGAACATACAAGTATTCTGACAACTCATACACGAAACGAAAGCATTAAAGAAACACCTCTCAGTGGTCTTGCGGAATTTAGATAATGCATACGAGTCAGTCCCCCATTAGCTGATCAAGATGGCCCTGGATATGTACCATGTACCTCAACAGGCAAACAGTCATAAATCAGTACCTACATGTATATAGTCTCCAGATAAGGTTTACAGTTAACGGAAGCACGACAGCCTGGAAAAGCCTGTAGAGAGGTATTAACAGGATGCACGATAGCAATGCTATTGTTCGTAGTAGCAAGGAATCAAGTAAATAAATGAAACCATGACAAGCGCGGGGAGCAGTCAGCAAGATCTCAAGCTCCTCCACTTTGGCCGTTCCTCGCCCTTTCCTTGAACTTTCTTCCGGCCCCTTACCCTTTTTACGCCCTAGAAGCGGTTTAAAAGAGTGCGGCCAGGTTTGTTTTAAATGTACTTAACAGTCCAAATTCTCAGTTAAACACCACTTAACTAATCTTGGACTTGGGATGGGATATACTCAAAAATAGAGCAGCCAACAGACTTTCAATTCTTCAGAAATTTAAACAAAGTCTCCTAGCCCTGCCGGTTGATTCCTATCTGCAGCTGAAATCAAGGCGACCTCGACATAATCACCCAAACTCATACAAACTCATCGGGACTACTAAAGATTGTCTTGAATACTCATATTTCCCAAGAACCATTATCGACAGGAATAATCAACCATATTCAACCACCCTTCAAGCTAATCCTGTTAAATTCAAGGGAGAGGTGTTACAATACCTGATGAACGGCCAATAAAACAATAGTACTGCGCCCTGGGTGGATTGCCCCAACACTAAGGGGTTTTACCCAGTATTTACACAAGAACAAGAACTGAGAACACCCTGTGAGGCCTGAATTTCTACTGCTCCATCCACCGCCATTTACCGTTTCAAATACCAAATTACAAGCCACAACAAAAGTGCAGTATTTCTAAAAGCTTGGATCGCAACTAACACTGAACTAGCCTCAGCCACTCCGTCTACTAGAGAGCACCCCCTGTGCGATTGAAGCATAGCAACGTCAAAGGAAGTGTGTGTATGTGTGTGTTGGGGGGTAGGGGGGGTGGCGTAGCAGATTCTAGTTTTAGCGGCTTGGATTTGGTAAACTCCGACGACCCACCTTCTCATATACATACATCATCACCAATTAATCTGAGACCAACTCTGAAGTCTGGTCGCCTCCCTCTATGTATTTCCCAAAATTACCAATCGACTAAGAACTTCGATTTAAAAGTCACAAGCTAGAAAGTACGATCCGTTCCGGAGCTCTTGATGTCCTGGCTCGAATAGGGAATAGGAGAAGTTGGCCCTCCCTACTTAACCATGTCACTGGTAATAGAGCCCCTTTGTTACTATGGAAGTTTCTTTAATCCCTGTACACGCCTTTGCCCCTATAAGTTACATTTTAGACAAGCTTACCGATGAGACAAGGTATATCTTTTTAGGCAAATAATAGGTAGTTTGTAATAATAAATCGGGTTACGACCATATCCTCATGAACTGTGAATGTCGTACGTATTTTGGAGTAGAGTGGATGGCCTGGGCATTGCTACCGTTTGGATAACGTCTTAGTGCCTGGATCTATAACACAACAGGGAAAACAGCTACCTCTTTTATAATCTCACTCGGAGTACCAGCTTCGCATAGTGTGTGTCTATCGTCACATAGACGATAGACACACAGGTCCTCTGCTCTTGAAACAAAAACTCAATTTCAGGAAACCGAAACACGTGGGAACTGTGAAAGGCTCAAGCGGGAGCGTACATCCTCATTTAGGTTTTGGTGGATTTGGATGGTGTCCAGACATCAACAGTTTGATTTTTGAATCATACCCTAACAAAGACTCTAAGGGGATGATCATCATATGTGTAACCGGTTCTAAAAGGTTACAATTCTTGGCTACGCCAGTGACCGCAATCGATTGGTACCTAGAAATCTGTAAAGCCTTAGAGGTTGACGTGTCCAAGGGCCACCTGTTCAGAAACGGTCCCGAACTTTTCCCAGCCCGTTTAAAGATATACTTGCAGAACTGTTTAATGTAGTCAAAACATAATATTGTACTCGGGCCGCAGTAGCCATTACATGCAGGCGTAGGGAAGAACGAGGTTCTGTCTAGGTTGCAAGGCACCCTATACACCAGGTGCTGAAACCACATGGGTCAAACAAGAAACGGCGAGGTTGGTCGAGGGGGACATTCAGTTGATTAATAAGTTTGCAGATACGTACGGGAAGCATAACTGTTTAACCGTTTTCGTTCACTATCAAAGGTAATTGTTAAAGATTTGTTTTCCAGTGGGTCATTTAGTATAAGGTGAGGGTAACCTGTCATTGTAGAAACTCGATGAATTTTCAAAGAATACAATAAATGCTATCGTGACCCAGGGTATTAACTGTCTCTTTGAAGATAGCCCCTTCTAACCGAAGAACACCCAGTAGAATTTGATAGTGTTGGTTAAGGACTGCGTTGTTGCACAACGTCTTCAACACTTCAGGTTAGAAAGACAAGGCGTGCCTTCTTGATATCATTAACACCCACTAATATAAAAAAATGTTAGAGCAGAAGAAGGTTATTGTAATAAAAGACTGTATATACCCATATTTTTAGCGCGAAATCAGATCTACCCTGAAGATAATTCTCTTAACTGTAGGTTTTGTCGAACGAATATTCGTTACAAATAACGTCACAGTAAAGACGACGACTAGCACCGGGATTTGCGGAAAAAGCAAGCAATGGTACATGTATAATTTTTCCGCCGCTGTGCAGGGTTCTGTATTCACAGTTACCTCATTTGCAGTCGTAATTTCTGGCAGACCAATTCATCGTTGAGGAGAAGCTATACTTTGCATTCTGAGATGCGGTTAAGTTGGGCGTATATATTGAGACACCATGACATGAAACCAGTTCCACAGTGATATGTGTAGATAGACCAAGTGGCCCCACAATGACATACCATGTTATAGTTTCCGTAGTAAGGAAAGCAGAAAGAACAAAAAGCCGGGACGGCGTGTCACCATAAAAAAAAACAGGGGGGGGGGGGGTCCTGACAACCGGAACGGAACTCTCCCGTTTTGATGTTATAAGTACACGTGGATAAAGCCGCATCTATTGAAACTATACAGGTGGGTTTGGAAAATATGTCACAGTATACAGAGCATTCACAAGAAGACGACATACATGCCATTGACATATATATGCATATAATGCGGACATTATCTACAGCTTTCATGCCTTTACTTATTCAAAACATGTTTCTCACACTGACCGTCCGAATCACGTTTGTGACGGAAGAGGGGCGATGCCATCCCGCTGTAGATAAACTACAAGTAAGGGTGGTTGGATTTAATTGACTCGTTATTGGTACAAAGCAAAGAAATAAAAAGTAGTACCGTCAGTGGTAATTTATGTACTTAATTACTTCCAAGAAACTGGTCTGAGAAAATCTGATATGAGGATTTCGATTAACAGAATTCCACACCACGTTCCAGACGATGTACTAACGCACTGGGTCGATACCAGAGCGGAAATAACAAGTGCCGTCATTAGACAACAAAAACGGAAGAAAAACACCGATTCGTCATGCCAACACCTGTACTCCGGTCACAGGTTGTCTATGTCTATAGTATCACTCATCCTTTCTCGCGCTACACCACTTAGAGCATACCAGACCCTACTGATCCAGCCACATTGATTGGCATCGATGTTACCGTTTTCCGTGATGGTCAGTCTGTCAACTGTAAGTCGCACGTCCATTCATTCCCAGAATGTCCACACCGCGTAACTTGTCTTTCAGCAACGTCACCTCAACCGGCCACATTGGTGCACATTGGTGCAATACCGCATTGTTAATTGAAGCCATTTCAAGTGGCAGAACAACAATCCCAATCGGACTGCTAAATATTTAATGGCAAAATTGGACAAAGCTCTGTTATTGATACACCAGGTAGTATTTTTGTACGATTTATAATAAACACAAAACTTTAAGCACACATTAAAGTCTAGCAATTTCCGACAAACATCCATTAAAAAATTGCAAAATTTCTATCAAAATCGCGGACTATATGCACCTGGGAACACAGACACGACCGTAAGTTGAGATATAAACTTGCTGCTTAGAAGAGTGATTATTAACCATTCTAACAGCCTTCTGCGACAGGGTGTAATCTACACTAATACATCCACTAAGTCCCAAGATGAGTGGAGGAAGAAGAAGAAGTAAACCCAGGAAAATGAACTTAAAAACAACCGTTCACATAAAGAAATGCTTGCAGCCTTCTACGACCGAGATTGGAATGGGGAGGGGGTGAAGTAGGGTCCAGTTGTAATTCAGCAAATGCAAGACCCTCAGAAATAATTTTACCCCAAGAAGAAGACTACCAAACACCAACATCAGTAGCTACCTTTTGACACAAACACTTTGTTTAGAGAGTTAGAGAGTTTGCAGCACAAAAGCACAATACAGATACGGACACAAAGTAAAGCCTGCACAGCGGCATGTCACACCAAGACAACACTGCTGCAATGGCAGAAAAGTCCAGACTGCCTAGGTGATTCCGCCGTATCAATCCACCGTTGTTATCAAGTGCAAACAGAAATTAAAATAAAGAAATACCTCAAAAATCATATAGTTACGTAAAATATGCCAGCAACAAAACCCAAAATATATGATATTGTTTTAAACAATTTGAAATTGTCTTCCAACAATTTGAAATTGTTAAAAATGGGTCCTTTTTTTCTGTCGCAGTAGGACAGGGTAACCTCAGCCGAGAACAGTGATAAGACACCAACAGGTGTTAGGACACCTGTGAGAGTCTGGTCGACGGATCCCAGCTGTCAATCATAATTAGCATTTCAGCCATTAACAAAATAATGATTAGTGATTTGACCAATGAGAGAGTGGCTGCAAGACCATGGAATATGTTTGCATTTGTTTTGTCTTTGCTTATGTTTTTGACATGTGGGAAGCGGATTAGGCTAGCATAATCCGTCCGGACGAATCCATGTCTTGTATAAAGGGTTTGTTATTATTGAGGTTTGTTCCAAATGATAACTTTTAGACATAATTACTCTATTGGGGATTCATTGAAATTGTTGATCATGGTCATTAATGTGAATTGACGGATAACCACAGGGATGTATTTTTTTCGTTAATGTTCAGTTGCTATTATCCCCAGATATTACGTGATCTGGCCCAGGTCACGTGAGCCTTCGGTGATTTTCCACTGTCTTTGGCCATATATATAAATGTGCCAAAAATAGTACACTATTCTTCAAGCAAACTTGACGATTATATCAGGCACAAATGGTCATTAAATGTCCTATAATTCATACTTTTTCATACTATTTATGTGACACATATGTCTGAAAGCTAAAACAGTGTATTTATTTTTATTTTGTATTTTAAAGCTGACGAGTTGCTCTTGCGGATGGATATAATGAGAAGTGGATATAAGGAGAACACCCTCAGTGGAATTCAGTTTAGCTGTGAGTGGCTTGTGGTCATATTGTATTTTCTTCTTTATTGTCCTTGCAGTTCACAAATATCTTTACTGTCTGCTTAGATCGTTGGGAAACCTCATTTCATAGTTGTTGTGTTGTATTCTATCTGGTGAGTTCATTTTGCTGTTCTGCTGCTCTACATTACTTGTTCTGCTTGATCTTCAGCTTATTCAGTTTTTTAGACATGCCAAACTGCCATTTTCCCCGCCATTTCTGTGGAGGCGCGTTCCTCTCCCTGTGTGTCACTGTTCGTATCGTATTATTTTGTGAGAGTTTTAGTTTGAGTGGACCTGACTTTACCATATGTTGAGACTACTCGAGTATATTTGTGATAAAACCATGTGCACACTGTCGTCAAGAAACTATTCGAACGCATTAATTATCACTCGATGATTATGACAACAGAGCAGACCACATGGGTTATTTTTTGGAAAATCCAATTCCTTCCTGCCAGAGCATCCGGCTTACTCAGGGTATATCAGTTAGGGAAATTCTTACAGCTGTCCAGCCTCTTGGAAACCCAGACTTCTGGGACTGTGCCTCTGGCTCAGTGGGGGCTGGTTCAGCTAAGTTAGATGGGTTCGTTGGATGTTAGTGCCATGTCATAGTCTCCCGGTATGCCGCTGTTTGTATTGTATTATTTCGTCAGACATTTCTGTTCCTGGTTGTTGTAGGTTTCTGTTCAAAAGATGCGACTGTTTTTTTATCATATGAATAATTGTGTTAAAAGGCATGTATATGACTATGCATACCTTATACTGTACGTTACCTGCTCCTGGTTGCTAAGCCATTTTCTGGATTCCAATTCACGCTTGGATGGTTTAAGTCCCCGGTTATAAGCAAGTGTGAAGTATTCATACTTGCAGCCCACTCAATGATCTCCTATAGTGCTGTATTACGTGTGATTGCTGTAGGTGGAGAGCCAGACCTGTACATAGTTCTAATTATGAGTACACTTGTGCTCTCTATGCCGTGTAGTACGATCAAAGCGGAGTCCTTGAAAATCTGCAAGTGGCTAGCTTTGTTTGGCTTTGAACTTATTTTTGACATATGTACATGTACCTCTTATATTTTCTGCCGTTAGGTTTTGTGAACAGGTCATTTCCCTACATCTTTATTGTAGCAACATCTGGCCTTGTTTTTGTTTTATTGTTTATAGTGATAAAACTTTGTGTTGATTGCTCCTCAACGAGATGCACAATTCATCATATTTGCTTATAATTGAGTTGTCTACATTTGTGTACATAACTTGTAATTCATGAGTACTGTATTTCCTTAGCTGACCTCTATCACCTTTCTTCTTTTTATTATCCATTTTTCCCGTTTCCTGTTTGCACGTGTACGCTCCCTGGTATCGCGCTTGCTTGTCTCGAGACGTTCGGTGTCTTTTCCACGTAGGTCCTCTTGAATGATAGCAAGATGTTCCAAAGTTTCTTGACTAGCGTCGGTGGTAAATCCGGTCAAACCGAACGTGGTGTGGTGTGTCTTTTTAGAACAAAATTTGACAGACCAGGGCACTTTCACCACAGAATGTCGCCATCTTGAAGTCGAATTTATTTATTTATTTCATCTTGAAAACAGATGGGTAGCCCCTACAACAGTGCATAGTTGATTTCCAAGGGGGCCCATCAAACATACATGTAAAATAATAAATACAGGACAAAAAACGTGGTTACAATCAGTCAAACTTTGAACATCCAGGGACAACATACAGTACAGAAAACATAAAACCGGTGCGTCAAAACATAATCAGTGTCCATACTCATGTCGAAAACGTTCCAAGGTCAAAATCAATATGTCAAGAGATGGAGTGGAGGTCAGAGGTCAAATCATATATCAAATCATGTGTAAATCGAAAATTAATGAAACTGAAATTTACAAAGTATGGATAGTAAATCATATGTAAAGATTGAACAAACAAAAAAATTAAAACAGTAAGGCACATCAGAGACAAAGGTGCTTTTCCATACTAAGTTCCAATATTACTTGAGGTCAGATATACATGTGTTCTTCAGAGCTGTTTTAAAGCCTTTTAGTGTTGTGATGTTTCTTATGTTATCTGCTAGTTTGTTGTACTGGCTAGTGCCAGTGTATGCAAATGTTTTTTGTCCACATGTGGTGGTGTAGCTTGGTGGGTGTAGTTTAGTGGTCTGCCTAGTGTTGTAAGTATGGATACGAGAGTTGTGCTGAAATGTGGCGGATAGGTATGTTGGTGCCAAGCCTGTCAGACATTTGAAAACCATAATGCACGTGTGCTCAAATCTCCTATCAGCCAGGTATTTCCAGTTGAGAGTTTGGTGGAGGTTCACAATGCTGATGTCCCGTTGCCTACGTTGTAGCACCACCCTTGCCGCTCTGTTTTGTAGTATTTGTAGTTGCCGTTGTTTGGTGGCCCCACAGGTTCCCCAGACAGTGTCACAATAGTCGAAAATAGGCAATATCATAGTCTTGTACAACATGTCAGCAATACTGAAAGTCAGGCAGTGTCTGAGGCGTCTAAGTAGTCCAATCCTCTGTGACACCTTACTACAAACTTTGTCTATATGTTCATTAAAGGACAGGTGGGAGTCAAGGTACATACCAAGATATTTGAACCTCAAATTTTCGCAAGTGCCACACTCAGGTGTTTTGTCGTAAATGGACCATACAACTTGACTAGCTTCAAAAAACTGCTCAAACAATAACTCACTTGGTAAATGAGCAAATAACTATTTTTCCTATCTGAGAGAACATTGAGCTTACTCCGGGTATGTTAGTTAGGGAAGTTCTTCCAGCTGTCCAGCCTCTTGGAAACCCAGACTTCGGGGACTGTACAAAGTACAGTAGGGGCTGATTCAGCTAAGCTAGATAGGTTCACAGGATGTTACCGTCATATATTTAATATACGTTTCTTTCAACTGTGTTTTTTTTTTTTTGCTGTCATTGCAGACGAGACGATTTGATTTGACGATAAAACAAAGACTTTATACACAGATCTACTTAGGAAGAGACCTTGTAGTGCATATGTCGCCCAGTGAAGGCGGGCAATAAGAATGTGAGATCATTAAACTGGTCAACCTAAACATACCCGAATGATCATCTTACTACAGGCTATAAACCACCATAACAAAGTGTTTAAAGTTGGAAAATTAAAGAAACAAGATAAACGATTGCGATTTTGTTACTTGTGCGCTATGGCAACACGCTGCTTCCAGTAGTTCAAGATACAATCTATCAAGATACAAGAAATGCTCCGAATAATCTTCACTGACGTAACTTGAAAACAAATACCAGTGTAAACTGCCTTTAGACACCGCTTCTGAAGTAATGTCCACTGGATGTCATCCAGTATTGAGTTGACGGTCTGTCTGTACCTTTTTGTCTGGAGGTCTGTCTGTTCCTTTTGCCACCCAGTGAGCAGCAGTCTACTGTACAGCGTCTTAATGTGCTTAGCAGTGTAAGGATCCCAGACAGTGCTAGCGTATTCTAATATTGACCGCCAGTTTCCCTTCATGGACAAGATGTACTTCATAGAGAAGGTACAGTCTGACAAGACCTTGTGTAAGTGCTGCCCGGATATTGTGTTAGAAACTCAAAAGTATCAGGCATTCCCAGGGGGGACATCCAGTCGCCCCGTACTCGTCCCCGTTGTGCTAGTGGTCTGAGGGAGGCAGTGGTTGTCATTGGGGGAATAGATGAATTGGTAAATGGAAAAGAAAACCCTTTGGTTTTCAACAACTCCACCATGATGACACACTCCTCATCACCTTTAAGCACCAGTTGGGTTTCTATGACCAGAATTTAGAGGCATATTCACTATGGATTTGCAATGACTGCTTTGGGCACAAGTGACATTGTTGTGTCTGTTGGTGGGTTTTGGTGGGATGTTTGGCTATATCAGGCAGGACTTGACTCCTGGTCTAGACTTGCTCCTATGAACACAGGAAGGGACTTTCACATGTTAGCAGTGGTGCATGGTAAAGCCTATACTATTGGTGGCAGAATCAGACGCAGACCAAGTCTACAAGAAACAGCCTGTGTAGAAGTCTATGACCGAAGCCTGAACAAGTGGGCTGAAAGCGTTCCACTTCCACAGCCACCTGCATGCGGTTGCGGTGTTAGATCGTAGCATATATGTGATGGGTGGGCGTGGTGCAGACGACATGTCAACATCTACAGTGTACCGCTTCAGCCCAGGAGACTGCCACACTGGCATTCAGCAAGCGGCATCCCGAAGAAAGCTAGTTATACGTCTGCTTCAGCTCTCAATGGCAGCATTTATGTTGCTGGGTTTCCTTCAGAGGAAATTTCATAAGGGGCCCAACCATCATTTCTATAGACATGACTGGCAGTATAACCAAAGGGTACATACACTATGTTCATATGTCAAAGAACTGTGGATGCCGGTTGTTCATTGCTGTAACGTTACACCCCCCCCCCCCTGTGACCAAATGTGAAAAACAGTTGCCTTCTTTACAATGCCCCCTGCAGCAGCAGCAGCAGTTACGTATATATCAATGGTCATCAATATTACCCAGTTTTAGCTTTGACAAATCTATTAGGCGCCAAACCACCATCCAAACCCCAATTTCCTTAACTGACTTCTATCACATTTCTTCTTTTTATTATCCATTTTTCCCGTTTCCTGTTCGCACGTGACGCTCCCTGGTATCGCGCTTGCTTCTCTCGAGACGATCGTTGTCTTTTTCACGTAGCTCCTCTTGAATGATAGCAAGATGTTCCAAAGTTTCTTGACTAGCGTCGGTGGTAAATCCTGTCAAAACGAACGTGGGCTTTTTTTTTTTTTAAGAACAGAATTTGACAGACCAGCGCATTTTCACCACAGAATGTCGCCATCTTGAAGTCGAATCTCAAATTTTCGCAAGTGCCACACTCAGACGCTTTGTCGTAAATGGACCATAAAACTTGACTAGCTTCACAAAACTGCTCAGACAATAACTCACTCGACTGATAATGGCATTGGTAACTGAGGAAATATTTTTTTTTTCCTTTCTGATAGAACATTCAGCTTACTCCGGGTATGTTAGTTAGGGAAGTTCTTACAGCTGTTCAGCCTATTAGAAACCCAGACTCCGGGGACTGTACAAAGTATAGTAGGGGCTGATTCAGCTAAGCTAGATAGGTTTACTGGATGTTAGCGCCATATCTTTAATATACGTTTCTTTCAACTGAGTTTTTTTTTTGCTCTCGTTGCAGACGAGACATTCGATTTGATTTGAGGATAAAACTCAATATTAATTATACACAGATCTATTTAGGTAGAGACCTTGTGGTGCATATGTCGCCTAATGAAGGCGGGTAATAAGAATGAGAGATAATCAAATTGGTCAACCTAAACATACCCGAATGATCATCTTACTACAGGCTATAAACCGCCATAACAAGATGTTTAAAGTTAGAAAATTAAAAACACCTGATAAAAGATTGCGAATTTGTTATTTGTACCGTATTGGAACATGTCCTATTGATGGCAACACGCTGCTTCCAGTAGTTCAAGATACAATCTAACAAGATACAAGGAATGATCCGCATAATCTTAACTGACGTAACTTTAAAAAATACCAGGGTAAACTGCCTTTAGACACTGCTTCTGAAGTATTGTCCACTAGATGTCATCCAGTATTGAGTTGACGGGTCTGTCTGTACCTTTTTGTCTGGAGGTCTGTCTGTTCCTTTTGCCACCCAGTGAGCAGCAGTCTGCTGTACAGCGTCTTAATGTGCTTAGCAGTGTAAGGATCCCAGACAGTGCTAGCGTATTCTAATATTGACCGGAGTAATAATGTTATAGTAGTAATTTGTTTCTTGACAAAACAAGTTTAAAATCGGCCTTGCGGGTAACACTGAATTGCGCCGAGATTTACCATGATATTTTCAAACTATGCAGAAAAGAAAACGCATTACATTGAAATATGTACTAGTAACGTTCAATCTTGAATAATTACTATATTGCGATGCGTTTGTGAAGGTTAGACATCCAGGAATCGTTACAATTGAAGACGAATAAATCTTTACTTCTGGATACTTTATTTTTATATTTTACGAATAAATATAAATTTTACTTCTGGATACTTTATTTTTATATTTTACGAATAAATCTTTACTTCTGGATACTTTATTTTTATATTTTCTTATTATCTGGATACTTTATTTATATATTTTCTTTTCACTGAGGAAGGAAGGCGGACGCCTTCCGAAACGTCTGTATAAAAATAAAGTATCCAGAAGTAAAGATTTATTCGTTTTTTAAATTATATTGCGATGGTTGCGGATTAACACTAATAACATGGTCTCTGCTCGAATTTATCAGAAACAAGTTAATCTTCCGGCACGAATAGCAGGTCAGGTCTGCAGACCCGCCACTAAGGAGTTTAACACACTTGGCTTGGGAGAACTGACGTGGGTTTCTTAGTAGTCTACAATAAATGGAATGTAAAGAAAGATTGTTTTATCTTTTGTAACCCTTTCGTCAGATTTATTAGCAATCCAAGTATTTTACTGGCCCTGTTCAGCAAGTGTAAGACCATCATTTTACCTATAAAATAACATAACCAAAATCCATACTGTTAACATTGTGAACAACGTGGATACTCAATGTGAGATTGTTATCGTGACACCCAAGTACATAGCTTCCTTAGTAGAACTAAGAGTATGGCTAAGAATATTGTAGTCAGTGATCAGAGGGACCCTTTATCACTATATCCATAAGTCAGACCACTTCTTGGTAAAATAGCTGCTGTATATATATATTTCGTTTTCTTTCTAAGTAAGTACCTCCACACTTTTATCATCAAATATAGTACGGCAGTGGAATTTTTTTTTTCGAGGACCTGTTTCATCCATTGAGGTGGTCGGTTATTTTATAGCTCTTTTTAAAGCTGTCTATTCAGCTCTCCTCTCCTGTTCTTGGGAGCCTCTTATCGGCAGCAGGAAGTGTCTTTAGTGTTTGCCTTTTATTATGAATTGATCTATCTTCTTGTCTTGTTTTCATTACTTCTCTATTGCCTGTTCTTTGAGACCTACTAATGTAGTCCATCTCAATGACAGCCTTGCTCACATTCAAGGAGCTCTGTCAATCTTTACTATTATATTGACCAGTACGCAGGGCTGTTGTTCAGTCGCATGCACAGTTGTTTGACACTCTCGAGAGCTCACGGGGTTCCAAATCCACCCTCTAACTAGGTTTTGTCTAGGTTTCATCGGAACACAGCCTGCTTACATCTCTTCTGATTTGTGAGCATATACAATTACGGTAGCGGAAACAGCGTTACAATAACTTAGATTGGTATTACAGCGTCGAAAAAAAACTGTATAAGAGTGGATATGTACTAACGCAACGATGGCTCCGACGCTGTGGTGGTTGTTTGCGATTGATAACAATGTTCATTCTTATCGAGTTAGCCCATTCTCCGTGATTTTGATGTGGCCACCATCCTCAGTAAGGAGCCTAATGCCCTTGGCACTAGAGGTAATGCCATTAACCAATGAAATTTGTCATTTAAAAAAAAAATTCTTTCCATTGTTTAAGCAGTCGCAGCCAAGTTTGGCAAACTAGTCTAATGCTAAAAAGACTCTTTTTACACAACCATTGCTTTATTCACACCGACGTTTCGGCGTCTGTCACCTTCTTCATGGTAATTCTGACTAGTTCAAATTACACTGCGGGAGGGGTGTCGTTGTTCACAGTTCAGATGCGGTCACAAACCGTAAAGTATTCACATATGTACAGACAGATTTATGCAAATTATTTACAATGCAGTCCCAAACGCAAAGGAGTGTAAAAACATCCATAACAGTTGTCAATTAACGGTGAAAATATGTAACAGTTTGTCTACTTCTTTTAAAAAGAATACTGTCCCACACATGACTGAGTCTGCCCACCCCCCCTTATTTCGGTTCATGACTGGAGGAGGCTTCCTGTCTAATGCTATCACAAAGGGTTAGCCCTTCGAACAAGGATACAGGTAGAAGTAGAAGTCCAGTTAGTCAACTCTGCGGGGTTTTTTGTTTATGAAGTGGGCTCCTGCATCCCACGGGAACTGTACCATCGTACCCAAGACAAGTCGAATAACTTTACTTACTTATCTCAGTTGGAATAGACATCCACAAGACAATTTTTTTCAAGACGGATAGGTTTTTCACCAATGAAAAGGTGTTGAGCTTTCTGTGACGGTTTGCCCTATTCGTGTCGTGCTCCAAGACCCTGGCAGTAATGACCATCATATCAAGGCCGACAAGACAAGGGCATGCTCGCCTTGGTTTTCCCTGAGAGAAATTTTGAATACTGAACATGTTGTAACTAAGTACATGGATAATCGTATCAGTGAAAAACAACCCATCAGTGAAATTTTAAACGCAATCATGTCTCACAGCCTCTTCATACAAGGCGTCAAATATTCTTGGAAGCGTATTTGCTTATGTGTGGAAAGAATCAGGATTAAAGATAACAAACATGGTTAGCTATTCGAGGGGTACAGAGCTGTGCACAGCATCTTGTTGGCTGTCAGAGAAGCATTCCTCTTCTCACGCCATTCGGACTATGAAAGCACAGATGTCAGAAAGTTCATGTACTCCTCAATCTTCTGAAGGTCAGACTGACGCTGTTCCATTGTCCAAACCATCATTGTTTCACAAATCTTACGACTCACAGTGACCATATTAATATTGAATATTGGCCTTAATCACGTCCGACCAAGGTAACGGTTGAGTGGCAGCATGCTGTGGTTTGTGTCCACCGGCCCTGACCTCAAAGGTGTGCAAACTAACTACTATGGTGTACGGTTTGACTCCAGCAGTTCCATCTTGAAAGTTTGTTCTTCCATAGCTAAACGTAGTACAGGGTTGTTGTTTTTTTCTGACTCACTAACTATATGCAGAAGTACTGACATATGCTTCGTTTTACCTGCTTATCGAAATTTCAGCATGACAGTGTGCCGGTAAAAATGTTGGCATCTCGCGTCTCCGGGGTGCCGTCGTTTGCGAATATAAAGATAAAGTGGTTCACCTTGTCATCGAACCAAATCAGGTAAGACTTCAGATGTGCTTGTCCACAATCGTGCGAACTGGGGCACCACATGTCGTGTTGCACCCACATGTCCTGGATCTGACCAGGTGGATGTGCTCAATGTCCTTGTTGTTCATCGCTGACTCTAGTTTTGAATCGGATGATAACCTGGCCTGTCTGAAGATGATCCCATCGACGATAGAGTTTTGGGGAAAATGGATGGCCGGTTTTAAGAACACTTTCCTTGTGAAACTATTTCTTTTTCCTCTGACTTGATCTTACCTAGGCTTAATGAAAATGGTAGGTCCAAGAACGCCATGACAAATGGAAGTTTGTAAATAACAGATTGTATTTTATTTTAGACATTTCCTCGATATTTCTCTTTCATACGGCTAAACATACTTTCAGTTAGTTACAAAACTGTAACTGTACAAAACTCTCGTCTTCTAGTTTCGGATGGTGTACAATGGAATTTAACGACAACACAACGGTCTTTGAACTACAGCAATACCACGGAACATTAACGACGCCAGTGTACAATGGAACCAGTACAACTGAACAAGAACTGAACTGAAATAAACGAAACTAAAATGAACAGGAACTGAACTAAACTAAATTAAATTAAAATAATGAACTAAAGTAAAATAAACGAAAAGATTAAAACTATTCAAACCCCAAGATGTGGGTCACCAGGTGCTTCAGGAGGTTTAGTTTTAGTTTAGACAAACCGCATGCCGCACAGCCCGCACATGTTCTCTCCCACGTTGACCCTCCTAGGTACAAACAGAGTTGCGCGGGTCGTCAAATCTGTCGTGCACTTTTTACATGTGTAAGGCTACTCCGCTGTGTGAGTTCTAATGTGATCTCTCAGGACAGCCAGCTGTGCAAACGCTTTTACGCATTGATCACCCCGTACGGCTCCTCCCCTGTGTGACGTGAGTCCTCCTGTGTGAGGCATGGTGTGCGTTGTCAGGGTCCACAGCCTTGCAATGTGTCTTTTGTAGTACTCACAGATTTTGTACGTTTTCTTTCTGTGTGAGTCCGCGTGTCCCGAAACGTTCTGCACACGTCGTGCACTGGTGTAGCTTTTCTCCCATGTGCCACCTTTTGTTAGCGGTCAGGGACGCGGCTGCTGAAAAGGCGAAGTGGCAAATCGTTCGTGTAGACTGTAAACAGGAGGGATCCTAAACAGCTCCCCTGAGGAACACCGCAAGGTACTTCCATGGAAGAAGAGTTTGTAACGTTAATATGGACACATTGCTCCCAGTCTGTCGCATCGTCTTCTACTCCTCTTATTAATTAGTGTGCCCTCTCTGACTTGTTGCTGGTGGTTGTCAATTTGTCCTCAAGGGTAAGAGAAACGTTGTTGTTGGACTCCCCTCCAGGATCCAGTTCCGATGAAGATTCATATTCTTATCTCCAGCAACAAAGATGTGTGGAACATGAAGTTGGACGGAGACATTTACGCCAGCTGCGGCTGTATCCTGATGAGACCGGAGTTTGCTTGTTCGTTGACCTGTGAGTTGATGGACCCTATGCCCAGAGTAGCACTCTATCCGTACATACAGTATCCAAGGGAGCATCCGGGATTGACTTTCTGATGTGAGATTCCAGAGATTTTTGTGTAGATTCTACCTGTGCTTTCATGTTCTTTAGCATCTGCGCATGGGCTGCATCTCTTTCGTTGTCTTTTGCAATCAAATCGTCCTTGAGTGTGTTGAAGTTTTGAACAAAGCCCATAAATTGTTTCTGTAGATCACCGAAAGCACCATCGTTGTTTTCTGTGCCTGTTTTACAGCTTGGCATGGCAACAAAGCCATGGCAGACACCATATGGACAGAATGGGGTGAAAGGCCCGGGTCTGTGCGATTGGTGACCATACGACTCCAAGACTAAAGTACCAATTATTATATTTTAAGATTTAGTCTCTATGAACAGAATTTAACAGATAAAAGAATTACAGATGAATATATAAATCTTACTGTCACACACAACAGTATTCGCTGACTGGTCACATTCACTACATACGTACAGGTGTACGCCTACAGTTTTTGGAAAAATGTTAGTGTGGCATATGTGAACAGGTACAAGAAACATGACACAATAACATTAAAACTAATTTAAAAGAATAAATTTTGTGTAATATACTTGTGAATTTTCTACCTTGTCCAAATCGATGATCAATTTACGGGCTTAACTTTCCTTCCCTGTGTCGTCGCCTTGGTTCGGGACCCAAGATAATGACACAAGGTAGCTTATATAATGATCTAGCTTCCCGACCCATAGACCATTGCGCAACACATAAAGATAGAATACACTAACCAGAAAAGTCCTTGCTTTACAGATGACGAATCCTCGAAGTAGCCGCGAACACAATTAAGATCAGGAACAAAAATGAACAAAATCACAGAAGCCGACACATTCAAACGTCGGGCCTGCACGCCACGAGTTCCATGCCTGCTGCAATATCTAAGGGATCGTCATGGGAGTGGCTACGTACCGCATGCACTCCTTATCTCATTTCAGGCCCTTTGTGTCGTTACCTTGCACGATCGAGCTGAATTAATCCGCCAAGAGACGAAGTAGAACATTGCTACATCCGGGTCAGCAGCATTGTGTAGCAAGAAATCAGCTCATTCAAGTTCATTTTGTTCGTAAGCTTAATATGATTATTTTGATATTTATAGCGGGGCACCCAAAACTGCAGAGTGGACCTGTTTCGTTATCGCCCCGCACAAAGTCACACTACACTGAACTACTGTAGCAGGACAGAGCCGTATCAGTGTTCGTAACACGAACACCCTGTTTGTGGATTTTGTGAAAGCCATAGAAAGTAAGGGTTCCAATGTGGGATGAAGCGTTAGATTGATGACACTTTCTATAACTGTCATTTTTGCAATTCCCTGGTAGCTGTGGTGATCATTACATTTAACTTAATGGCAGTCCCTTTTGCAAGAGCATGTAGGTGTTTGTGCCTCAAAGAGGGTACTGTACCCTTGTTATACTGTTTCTGTCAAAGACTGTGTATCTGCCTTTGTCTACTGAAAAATCACTGTCTTGATCAGTGGCCAAATCTTTGAGAGCAGTTTGTTCTTTCCGGGTGATTTTGCTGGTAGGGGATATTTCCACAATGGTACTTAAAGTCACACCACTGGATCCCTCTTAATTATAACGCCTTTAAAATGGACAGGCAACATACTATCTTGAAGGGGTAGTGAGAAAACATGTAGAATATGTTACACTGATATTATGTTGCACTGATATTATTGCTCAAAGCGTTACGTAATTTGAAGTTGCTTTGCTTCCGTCTTCTGCATGAGGAAAACTACATTGCAGTCACATTTTCTTGATGTGATCGTTGTTTGCGCTTGATAACAACGTTCATTATCATCATCGAGATAGACCATTCTTTCGTAACAAGGATGCAATTTGAAGTAGAGGTCCAGTTCAGTCAACTCTGTGGGATTGGTTTCGTGTTTCATTAAGAAGACTTCTGCATCCCACAGGAGCTGGACCATCGTACCAAAGACAAGTGAAATCAATAGCCAGTGCATCCACAAGACGAAAAACTTCTTTTTCAAGACGGATAGCTTTCTCCCCAATGTAGTTTAGGCTGCTGCTGCTGCTGAGCTTTCTGTGACGAGTTGCCTTGTTCTAGCCGTGCTCCAAGACCCTGGCAGTAATGGTCGTCATATCAAGGCCGGCAAGAGAAGGATAATCACCTTGGTCTGACCTGTTGTAAGAGGAAATTAATTTACTGACCATGTTATCACTCAGTACAGTGATGCTCTTACCACGGAGTAGCAACACATCAGTGAAATTTGAACCGCAATCATGTCTCACAGCCTCTTGATACACGACGTCAAATAATTGTGAGAGTATATTAGCTTATGTTTGGAAAGAATCGGGATTAAAGATACAAACATACTTGCCTGTGTGTGGGGAGTACAGAGCTATACACAGCATCTTGTTGGCTGCCAGCAAAGCATTCCTCTTGTCACGCCATTCGTGCTCTGTCTTCACAGATGTCAGCGAGTTCATGTACTCCTCTAGTATCTACAGGTCAGCCTTACGCTGCTCCATGGTCCAAGCCATCCAGGTTTCACAGATCTTACCACTCACAGTGAACATGTTGGATATTGGCCTTACTCACATCTAACCAAGGTGACGGGTGAGTAGCAGCACGTTGTGGCTTGTGTCCACCGGCTCTGAACTCAAAGGGTGTGCAACTTTCTTGCTATGGTGTACGGCTTTAATTCCAGCAGTTAACTAGTTCCATCTTGAAAGCGTGCTCTTCCCGTAGGTTACGCAGTATAGAGGATTTCTGACTCGTTGACTTCATGCAGAAATTACTGATAGTTGCTGCTACGCATCTGTTAATCGAAATTCAATCAGAACAATGTGGTAACACACATAATTGAATCTCGCGTGTATGGGGTGTTGTCGTCTGCGAATGTAAAGATAAAGTAGTTCTCTTTACCATGCATTGAACCACCGCAGTCCATACCGTAGATGTGCTCGTCCACTATCATGCGAACCAGGGATACCACGGGTGGCGTTGCACCCAAATGTACTAGAACTGGGCGGGTGGATATGCCTGATGTCCATGTTGTTGATCACTGCCTGGAGTTTTGAATTGGATACTATCCTGTCCTGTCCGAAGTTAATTCCACCGATGTGTTGCAGAGTAAATGGGCGGTCTGTTGTATAATCATAATAATGCTGTTAATCATAATAATTCCGACTGAACTCACTTCTAAACTTGGCGGCAGGCGACCTCACTATGCTGCTTTAGATGCTTCGTACTTCTTTTTGATAGAATTTTGACCACCAGTACACACCATTCTTTTGTCATGCCATGGCATCACCATGACAACAAATGCAGCTACAATAGCGCTATTACTGCCACGATTTGAACACTCTAGACATGTTCTTGACAGTCACTTCCTCTTGTACCATGGATCGGTATGAATTAGTCATACCAATGGTGGTTAGACTGTTCTTCACCTTAGCCCTGCTTTGGCCCTTCTGTTCTTTCATTCCCATACAAAGTGTCTTAATCTTTCTCCCATGTGCTGTGCTTTTACGCCTCCCGTCTGAGTTTATCTTCTGACTGAAGTACCGGCACGCAAGACTCACTCCAAAACAGCGCAGACTGTTAACTGGTATTTCTCGTATATATCTTTGAGATGAAGACGTACAAGACGACATCGAACTACCTGAACCTAACAGAATGCAGGGTGTTGTCGGCCTTTATCAGTGAGGTTTATCAGTATTCCTACATCAGAATGGTAAGCGTGACAGAAACAGAAATATATATTGCTATTAATCAGACCATGACATTCATTTTTGGAGATTGCCAGGAAAGTGGCGTTATAAATAGAATTCAAAGTGTACTTCACTTTGCTTATTCTTACCATTTGTCCCACATCTTTCCCGTTCCCGGGTGGTTCCTAGCTCTGTGCCATATGGTCAAGTCATGGGCCTACATCTGCTGCTGGGGCAGCTGCAGCTCTAATACAAATAAAGTATATGTTGAATATGTAATATGTAAGAAGTTAGATTGACACATGACATGTTGGCTTTTGCAATAAACTGACAGCTTTACATGCCGTCAGAAGTCAATACACTTGCCGCCTTTCCGTTTCCTTGTACCTCCGAATCTGTCCCGACTGTAGATGTGGGTACGTTCTTGCCACCATGTCAACGGCCTTGTTGAAGATTTTTGTCCTTAGACCTTTTCGCCCGTTATCGGTTCAAGGCTGCTCTGGCTTAAGTGTAGAAAATTGGTTAGTCACTTGTTTGCATGTTGTATGTGTTTTTCTTCAATTACTAGGTCAGTGTTCCCTGCACAAAACGTTTAAAATAATTAGTGAACTACAACAAAAATGTCAAGACATGCATTGAGTTCATGATGTTTCTACGGACACTTTACTATTTATTGACTATTTATCGATGTAACCTTATGTTACTAGAATGGAAAAGCTAAATATTATACTTTATGAAAAAAAGTTTTTTTTTTTTCGAAAAACGACTTTGGCCGCATTGACCAGTCTGCTATCGGCCGATACCTGACAAACCTATCCCTAATCTGGACTTCCTTTCATTCTCTCTTAGAATGTACCTGCTGGTTTACTATCTGTGTTTCTGACAGTTGATTCCATGGTCAAACCCACAGTCTGATCCTTCATTTAAGCGGCTGAGTCTTCTGATTTGTGTTTGGTGTCTTAAGAACAATCTAGCGCAATAGAATGCTTGAAGAATGAATTTTCCCTGGCAACTTAAACCCTTGAGCCGATCTGGTTACATTCCACCCTTACGTACACACTGACATATGTTAAGTATATGTATCAAGCAATTTTACCCACTGCACTGCAATTATCCTCGCTAATCACCACGTTGCGGAAGGAGAGCAGTGGCTCAAAATGCATTATGAAGAGTTTACGGGAACTACAATATCATATAAGAAGCTACTGGCCTGTCTGGATGCACGCGGTATTGTTACTTAGAGCAATTCCTGAAAAATTCTTTATATATCTAGGCCAGACGGTGACATCAAGTTGGTCGCTCTTTTGGGATTTTCGCATGTTTCTGATGTTATGTTGATACCTACCCAGCATGCCGTTATATCGTTCAAATGAAAAGAAAATTTCACAGGCTAACTGTCTCCTAAAAACTCCTTCAAATGTAAGTGTAGGTGCATGTTTGTTGTGTAGTGTTTCGGTTTACACAATGTCGCGAACATGGATACAATGGATGCCGTAGATTAGTCGCAGCAAAACACAAGCATTATTATACAGTCTGGCACCGAATATTGCACCGAGGGCTATCAATCAGCCTTTTCGTCAAGCTATTCTTCCGCGGAATTGTAAAAACCTCATGTGGAAATCTCTGCTATCTGTCCTGCTTTGAATAGTATCAAGATCCTTCTTCTTAATAACACCTTATTTTCTCCACACATACACGATTATGGTTGGTATCTATAACTACGAATCTATAGCATCTAAATACGTCTCTAACAGTTTTGACAATCGTGCTCCGTATATGGCCGCCACTATTTCCCTTTCCACTTTGTACTGATCTTCTTGACGACGTCATCTAATTCCTTAGTTCCAAACCTCTCCCCTGTGAACACCTTTAGACATTACTCCATCCTGTTAATGGATCGGAATAGAATTCTGTATGGAGTATCACAACAAAATTAGAATTGCATTTGTACTGTTTACCTAAGGACGTTATATCGTCCTTAATTTACCCAGTCGCTTGAATATCAAAAGGGTAAATTTGGAGAGAAAAATGGCTAAATCAAAAATCCTGTTTACTATGTACATTGGTACGCATCCATACATATATAGAGCCTGGCATATAGAAACACTCCCTTGCAACTTCCACAACGGATCAAGAGGCAGAAAGATGAGGATAGGTTTGATATTATAAAGGCGAAAAGAGTTCCCTGATCCCTCTGGCTTCTGGCCAATGTCGTAACTCCTCTCGATCGACGCCCAGGGCAACACTCCGCCCTGTCACCATGACGTCATCTTAACCGGCTTACCCCAACCCGGCTGGTCAGCACCTTCGTGTAGCACGGAGTCAGCTCACGATGTTATTTGTTCGTAACATATTTCGTGGCTGATCACCGCATTCCCAACAAACAGTCATCTTCTTCTACACCGTTGCATTCCGTGTGGCTCTACCGACCGCAGATGTCACAATTTATAAACATCTCATCGTTCTGTTAGTTGATCCCCCCCCCCCCATACACACAAAATCTCGTCTGTTCCCGGCGGTTCTAGTTGGCGACGGTTGTCAGTTGTAAAGCGGGCAGGTCGCCGTGGCTTTGTATTGTTCTTATTCGTAGTGCATGATGGTATCCTCGGCGGGTGGTCAGTTATATATCAACACAAATATTATCCGAAACCCAAACATTACCTCCAACTTTATGGAGGTAACCTTCCGGCGAAGGTAACCAGTACAAATATTCAGCTTACAACGGTTGGGTGCCTGTCCTCTTGTGGCCCGTTGTGATCGTCGTGATGCCCCCTTTTGCTGAGCCAGCCTCACCCAGCGTGCGTACCTTGGGCGCTATAGTGTAGGAAGAATGCAGTGAGTCTATATTATCAAAATTTCAAACGTGACAGTCAGTAATGGCATGATATATACATATTACACACACTACATACATACATACGTCAAGTTAAACGTAATACACATACATGTACAAGCGTATACAATATATATACAGCATCATCCATAACAAGAGTAATGTTGGATTATACAGTTTAAATTCGAATGAATCTTCTCTTTAGCCTTTGTGTTTCATGCGGTTGCATGAGCTGTGTATCTTATTGTAAGAACGCTTTTCTTGTGAGACTTTTTCTTTCTTACTCTGACTTGATCTTACCTAGACTAAATGATAATGATAGTTCCAAGAACACCATGACAAATTGAAGTTTGTAAAGAATAGAATGTACTTTATATTTTACACAATTCCTCGTTTTTTCTCTTCTACACGGCAATTGAAGAGTACAATGGAACGACGCCGATATACGATGGAACCAGTTCACCTGAATAAGAACTGAACTAAACTAAAAACAAAACTGAAAAAAAAAAGAACAGAACTAAACTAAACTAAAGGAACAAGAACAAACCAAACTAAAGGCTTGAAACTATTTAAAACCTTAAATGTGTGTCCCCAGGTGCTCAGGAGTTTCAGTTTGGTGACAACCGCATGCCGCAGACATGTTCTCTAGCTCTCCTGTGTATGTACAGAGATGCGCGGGTCTTGAAAGCTGTGTTGAGCCCTGATGTGATCTCTAAAGACAGCCTGCTGTGCAAACGCCTTTCCGCACTTTTGGTACGGTTTCTCTCCCGTGTGAGTCCCCGTGTGGATGACAAGTGCCCCGCGTGTTCCGAAACGTCTTGCACACTCCGTGCAATGCCAATGGTGTGGCTTTTCTCCCATGTGCCACCTCTTGTGAGCGGCCAGGGACGCGCCTGCTGAAAAAGAAACGCCCTACAGTTTGGGCATTGCAACCTGTCAGCGAAACAGCAAAGACATCGACAATTCAGTTTACATATTATCATAAGAGACGGATTACTTGTTCATTTGACCTGGATTTACCCAGACATGGACAGAAAACCAGGGAATTTACGTTTTATTGGCCGCTGACGGTAAAACAAAGTTTTATTCCAAGGTATTCTATGTCAGTACCTGGCATATCAAGCAAATTTGACCTAATGTTACGTTGATGGCAGAGCAGAGCACATCTCAGAGCCGTGTACATGACATGATTTAATCAAGCAGTATTACTTCTTCTATGACTTGTTCTATGCTCTTGCCGTTCGGAAAGTTTAGGAATTTTGACATTTTTGGTTTACTTACGAGAACCCTGCATTTTGTCTTTGATGCGTTCAGGAAAAACTGGTAAATTCTTACCCAGTTAAAGCTATTGTTCACTTCTGTTTGTTGATTACTTGTCTCAATTGCAGGGTCACCTGTGTAGGCTGACATGCATAATATATACGGTAGCCTGACTTACAAAAAGTGTCCGATCGTTCGTGTAGATTATAAATGGCCGGGGTTTGCCTGTTCGTTGACCTGTCAGTTGATAGACTCTATGCCCAGCACCAGCACTGTAGCTGCCCATGCAGTATCCAAACGAGCATCCAACATGTCCCGAAAAGTTGAAGCTATCTACGAGGAAGACAGTCTAGAAAAAGTGCGGATTCCTGTTCATGGCATACCTGTGCAGCTGACAACTGTTGTACACCACGATTCTTGGGGCAGTTGTGAGACGCGTATGGAAGATCTCGAATGGATGGTGTGGAGACTCACAGCTGCGCATGGACTCGAACCCGTAACAGATTTCGTGTGTGCAGAACAAGGTGAATATCCAAGGCGTCAAAGAGGGAAGATGCCCTTCTGTCCTTCTCTCTCCGCACTATGTCGTCCCGCTTGGAGCGGAAGTACCTCCTTGCAGCGTCCACAGAGGATTAATGAAGCTAACATAATGCTAGTCGTCACAACCTGCTATTGTCAGATCTTACATTATCTCTTGGTGACACATCTCCGATAAATGTCGTCTGTTACCGGAACCTGGGGTCTGGAAAACGAAGCAGGTGACCTTTCGTAGCCGTTCCATATACAAAGGAGAACAAATTCGATTTTGTCACAACAGAGGTCGGGACAAATCCAATTACATGTGCATTCAATATGATAGACCTATGCAATCACTATCCCAAAAAACAAACCCCGCCTCTCTGTTGCTGGACCATAATGAAATGGCAATGACCAGCGTATAAGAACACATAACACAAAACATCATGCGATACTAGAACTACACTTTCTTCCTTAAATAATATTTAACCATTCTCTTCACCTAGATAACCTCTTCGATGTTCAAAATTATCAGGCGTCTTGAAAATGGAGTTCTCGTGTTTACAAGGCCACGTCCTGAACTCATTTACTTACCAACAACACTGGCTGCGGATGTGCTGCCCTCATCGCCCCCAACCTCTGCTGCGGGGCTGCCGGCTGTGCTACCGGTACCCGTGGCATTCTAACATACAAAGACGATGTTAACACCGGTTACTTAGCATGTCAAAGCGAAAAATTACAGCCAAACACAAACCGCACCTGAGGATGTTGACCTCCATGCCGGCAGATGGACCACAGGTCATATATAGGAAATATGTCTCGCAACACGGTAACTATAGTCGCAATGAGAAAGAAAACACCCCCGGATAGTTCTACTCCTGCAAAACACAGCTTCCATTTCCCTCTGAGCTCCCGCCGAAAATGCATCAGAAGAGCTTTAGTATCAGTTACGTCCAAACCTTTACCAGCCTAAGCGCTAAGGAGAGAAAACTGCAAACGCCACGCCGCGTCTGGACGTCGGTACGGTGGGGGACGAGTCCTCTGTTTAGTTTGGGTGTCAACAAACTTAGTTTTGATATGATGACCGTCTTCGCCCCCATCTTTTGCCTGAGTTCTTTTCACTTAGTTCGATACCATTGTTTGTAGGAAGGAATATGGTGATGATTTGTTCGTTATGTTGTACGTAATAATAACTTGGCTGTTTTAGCGACTTCTTTCGAGAATATTCACCTCAGTAACTTGCCTGTTGCTCCGCTTCTTTTCTTATCCTATTAACTCGTGGTTTTGGCATATTTATTTGTTGTAGATGAGTCTGGCCTGATGCAAACAGAACAAATAAACAGGTCTTTGGATAATCCAAGAATTCGCGACCAATTTGATGATATTATAATGTTTTCTCGAGACCTATTTGATGATATCATAATGTTTGTATCGTTCTTTGAAGACGAATATTATGCTTCCTTAGTAATATTTAGCTCGATTGTTCTTTTTGCGATGTTAGTGAAGTAGCTGTAATTTAGGGATGTTCTGTTTTGATTTACGATATGTCATCGCGTATATGTGTAGGACACATATACCTTGTCCAGGTCTAATTCTAGGCACTTGAGGGGGACTTCGACTCCCAAGGGTCTCACTTTGAGCCGCGATGGATCCCGTACCTCGTTCCTGCTGGACTCAGACGACATGTACTGCTTGGTTAGAATCTCCGCGGTCAGATTCACCTCCATCCATTTGTCCATTTTGCACAAGTTGAGAACCTTGCTCCTCCGTTTCACTTAAATCATAATTTCCATACTCTTCCTCATTTCCTAGACTGTTCGGGGTGTTGGCATGGACACATCTCCTGATTTGGGAATGCGCTTTTTCCTCCGGCGGTGCCCTGGCGTGAAGTTAGCATACTTCCCGTGTGTCTTAAGCTGTATACGTTGAACCCCTCTTGCACTAACCAGTCCTGAATCATTTGTCACCGTTTTAGCAGGTTCCCCTTTCTTGTTGTGCACACACTTTTCCAAGACATATGCTCTCCAACTGACCTTCTTTTCATCAGGTAGTTAATTCGCATTGTCGTTTGTACCATCCAAGTCCCCAGTTTACTACTGTTGCAGCGCCAACCTTCCGCTTCTCCTTACGCTTTTTGTAGGCCTCTTGAGCTGATCATTCGCGTGCGTTCTTCTTGGCATTCTCTGTTGTCTCAATGCCCATCGCCAGCTGAATTTGTTCATACTTTGTATCAGATTCACGGGTCCCTTTACGTACAATGACATCATTGTTTTGTTCCTGCTAGACTTGTCCGATATTTATTTTGACGCTGGGTGCCGCTGCTTTAAGCTGTTTAGTGTATTGCTTGTTAACTTGCCTTTTGGCACGTGAAATAGTGTACTAACTAGCTATCTTCCATATACGAATTTTAATGTTTCGCCGCTGTTTGCAAATAATTTGGTTGATACGCATACAAGGTCATTAGCATAAACTATAAATAAGAGCAGGACAAGAATGGACCCTTGCGGATCACGACATGTCAAGCCATTTAGGGAGGAATATTATTTTGTTTAGACAGTTATTGTTTTCTGTTAGTCAAATAGTCCAATGAAGAGCTGAGCCGGTAAGTCCATATTTTGATAGCTTGTTTAGAAGTATATTGTGATTTACAGTGTCAAGAGCTTTTAAAATATCCAGAAATGTTCGTATAGTGTACTCGTTATTTTTTTAAAAATGTAGTTATTTTGTCAACAAGTTTTAAGAACGCCATGTATGTAGAATATTTTTGAGAAATCCATATTGATGATTGCATAAGTGGTGGGGAAGGTCTGCTGCCCTCTGTCCAGCATGGCTGTAGAGTGAGCGACGGCGATCCTCACGCGGTTAACTCGGCAAACGCGGTCGCCGAGTGGTGGTGGTGGGGCTAGTCTGCTACCCTTCCTGTGCGGCAAGTTTTTATAGTAAGCGGCAGCAATCATCACCCGGTTTACAAGGCAGACGCTGTAGAAGCGTTATATATACTTATCAACTTAAACTCAATAGACTTACTCACCGTCAAGATCGCCACCTGAAGGATGAGAGTGGCTACCTGACCCTCTAACGCACCCACGCGGTTGGTGAGGCCGGTGGTTATGGGGGTGGGGGGGTGGGGGTGTCTGCTCCCCTCTCTAAGAGTCAGGGGAGTCGCTTTGGTGACTATCCTGATATTTAGAGACAGGGCAATTTGAAGCTGCGCGCTCGTCTTCTTTGCTGTCGAGATGGTTTGGTGGCTTGGTCAATTGCTCATGGTCAAACTGCGATGGAAGCCTTTGATACACGCCTGCAATTTGAAGATGAATTCATCTCACAAGAGAACATTCCAAAGAAAAGTTTTAAGAGAATTAATATGCAGAAACCAAGAAGACAGTCTGCTGAGTTCTATACAATTGCAAACAAAAAATGTGCTTGATTGAATAAAAAATCAAACAGCAATTTAACTTGTACAATGTGCGGTTACGGTGATAACCAGGGTATAAGTCCAATTGTACACGTTACATTAGTTTTGTCTTTTTTTACCATGCGGTCGCTTCAAGATCGACAGTGTTGATACGTTTCTTCTACCTGCTCATCCAGCCATCCGATGGGTTAAAGTCAGGGATTCCTGTTGCCTCCATTGAGAGACCATCTCCTCCTGTCAGACCATTGCAAAAGCTAAGAAAGAGGAAACCGATTTGAAAATGTCTACATTTGAAGTACAACCTATTCACCATGCATACATGCATTTGAAATACAAATTCAACTGCGTCTAGTGGAACATCAGCCTGACATCGGGCTGGACATGTGCCATTGCCGACCACACGGCCTTTTCAAAGTCCATCATGGCAGGTTTTACTTTTGAGGCCTTCAGCAGGATGTCGAATACATTTTGCAGAACTTTCTTGTAGTCATTTTTCTCTAGCCTGCTCATGAGCACGAACACCACATGGACGCTCTTCATACAGTACTCCTTCCTGATGATGAACAACTGCATAAAGGGCGTCCAAGACAGCCTGAATGTTCCGTCCAATCACCAGGTCTTTGCGTGTGCCAGGTGGTACAGCTGTGTGTCGGTCCCAAAGACCAGGTGACGGCGTTCAATATACACTTGGCGCACCCGGACATCCCTATGAGCTATGACGGCGGTACGTACATCAATCTCGAAGTTCAAATCTTTCGTCTCGTCGGGCCGGAGCTTCTGCTTGTGGCGATCGGCTGCTCTCACCAGGGAATCAATATTCACAAGTTCCTTATTTACGACGTATTTGCACATCCTGCCACTACTGAAAATTGTCCGGTGAAAACGTCTATCCCTGTAAATGACGTGCGGCTCGGAGAGTAGTGGCTACACGCTGTCAGTAGCTCGCGGGCAGTCTTCCCTCTGTTCTCATACTGGTTCATAGCTTGAAAATCTTCTTTGCGCATTCCTGCTGCCCTTTCTTTGACAACAGGGTAGTTTTTGTTTGTTGTTGAGATGCATCAGGGCCGCTTCCTTCTGCAGTTGGGGAACAAGCAAGTAGAACTGTTACGGCAGGTTTCTCTTCCCAGTCGCTGTCTTGTTGAGGGCGTTGTGCCATCCCTCGACGTCGTTGTTTGTTCTGATCGTCTTCATGTAGACACTCCATGTCGCCGGAGGGTGCAGAGACGAGTCAATCCAGTTTTTGTTGATATACTGGGGCAAGGTGATGGGGGCTGGGGTTGCCTGTGCCTTCAGGGCCTTGCATTCGTTGGCGATCTGATCTGCAGGCAGAAAAGGCAACGAAATCGCCTTCCTCAGGTACTTACGAGCTGCCTTTTTGGAAGTACGTGGTCTGCGGCCCGACCTCTTGGATTTTCCTCCACACGCACTGGGTCCAATGGAACATGCAGCCAGTCAGTCTAACGTCCGGTAGAACATGTGCCATGGCCGGCCACAAAGTCTATCATGACACGTTTGACACTTGGTATCCCCGGGAGGATATCTTATACCTTCTTCAGCACTTTCTTATAGTTCTTCTTCACTTGCTGCTCGTCAGGACGAACACTATGGGGATGCTCTACTTGCAGTCGTCCTTCCTGATGAATACGCTGATGGTGAACAACTTCATGAAGGGTGCCCGGTACAGTTTTAATGTTCCGTTCAGGGTGGGTCCTGTCACTCACAGCACCGTCTCTTCGTACCCGTGGCATGTGTGATGTCCGGTACTTCTTGTCAACCTTCAGCCTGGCCTCCAGAGGGTGTTGAGCTCAGCGCTTCTAAAGGCCGGAGGCTTCAGCGGCAACACTGGTCTTCTACCCCATCATTCTCCTCATCCGACATGAGGTCCAATGTGACCACAGCTTACAGGGTCTTCTCTTCAACAGTCTGTATCACTGTCTCTGTCACTGCCTCCCTTTTTTAGAAGCTAGACAGTGAAATAATCGAGATACGAAGTCAATAAAACAGAAAGAACAGTTCATGTAGCTTCGGGCATTTTAGAAAAAGGAACGAACTTTGACACGCTGTTAACGTGAGGCCATCAAATATAGCGACACAGGCGTTCTTGCGATTGCATGAGCTGTGTATCTTATTTTAAGAACGCTTTCCTTGTGAAACTATTTCTTTCTCACTCTGACTTGATCTTACCTAGACTAAATGATAATGATAGGTCCAAGAACGCCATGACAAATGGAAGTTTGTAAATAACAGAATGTACTTTATTTTAGACATTTCCTCGATATTTCTTTTATACGGCTAAACATACTTAGTTACAAAACTGTAACTGTACAAAACTCTCGTCTGCTAGTTTCAGATGGTGTACAATGGAATTTTACGACAATACAGCGGTCTTTGAACGAAGGCGATACCACGGAACATTAACGACGCCAGTGTACAATGGAACCAGTACAACTGAACAAGAACTGAACTTAACTAAACTAAGGCCACACCAATTTAATTTCTTGGTTCACGGATTTTTTTCATAACAAATATGGAGCGAGAGGGCGAAATAAAAATAAAAATAAAAATTGTAAAATGGTTGGGGTAAAGGTAACGGCTAATCCAAAACATAAAGAAAAAAGTTTTCAGCTTGAAAAAAGTACAAAAACACTATTTTTGTACAGTAACAGCACCTGTACCCACACTTTAAGGAGCTTATAATATAAAGGCCAATTTGCTACACCAGGAAGTTGGTGAATGGTTTCATTAATGGTGAAAATTTGCTGAGTGGTAATTTTTATTTTTTTCCCCAAAAAAAAGGAGCGAGCGAATCCGTGAACCAAGAAATTAAATCGGTGTGGCCTAAACTAAACTAAACTAAATTAAACTAAACTAAACTAAAATAGCAAGAACTGAATTAAACTAAACTAAAATGAACAAGAACTAAAGTAAACTAAACGAAAATATTAAAACTATTCAAACCCCAAGATGTGGGTCACCAGGTGCTTCAGGAGGTTTAGTTTTAGTTTAGACAAACCGCATGCCGCACATCCCACACATGTTCTCTCCCACGTTGACCCTCCTAGGTACAAACAGAGTTGCGCGGGTCGTCAAATCTGTCGTGCACTTTTTACATGTGTAAGGCTACTCCGCTGTGTGAGTTCTAATGTGATCTCTCAGGACAGCCAGCTGTGCAAACGCTTTTACGCATTGATCACCCCGTACGGCTCCTCCCCTGTGTGACGTGAGTCCTCCTGTGTGAGGCATGGTGCGCGTTGTCACGGTCCACAGCCTTGCAATGTGTCTTTTGTAGTACTCACATATTTTGTAGGTTTTCTTCCTGTGTGAGTCAGCGTGTCCCGAAACGTCCTAAACACTCCGTGCACTAGTGTGTCCTTTCTCCTTTGTACCATTTTAGCCCGGCCGAGTTGTCAGCGAGCTCTAAATTACGAGGAGGTATGACCCTGATGCCGGCGAAGAAACTCTTGCCATTTGTTCGTAGGCATCAGGTTCATGCCTCCTCGTAATTTAGAGCTCGCTGACACCTCGGCCGAGCTAAATTCTTGTTTTGTAAACGGGGCTTTAAGGCCGCTACCGTCGAACTCGTCGTTTGTCTGTTCCTTTGGAACCCACGTAGGTGCTCCATTGGAAACTTGACAACTCGACAGTGCCTTCCCGATGCGTACCTGACGGAGGGCATACCTTGTCCAGGTTCTTTTTCAGGCGCTTGAGGCGTCTCACTTTGAGCCTCCATGGATCCCGAACCTCGTCCCCGCTAGACTTGGACGGCATGTACTCCTTGGTCAAGATCTTCGCGGCTTTCTTTCTACATGCGAACCTTCCTTCTGTCTTACTGCCAGATGCTGCACTGGACTCCAATCACGTCTCTGGTGTTCTCCAAATGTGCTTTCCTCCTCCTGATCCAAAGCCAGAAACGAGCCTTCCTCGGCCATGTTTCTCAGCAACTTGTTGGCTATTGCCATCTCCCTGTAGAACCTGGCAAGTGAAGACCCGGGGAAACCTCTGCATCCTACCTCAACTGGATATAGTAGCACCTTCCAGCCACTCTGTTTGCTTTCATCTGTAAGGTCTGGGTCTTTCAGTTTCTTCCTCTCATACGCTGACTGCATGTTTTCCTCCCACGGCACAGTCAGCTCCACGATGATGACTGTCTTATGGACCTCTGACCACACCACTAAATCTTGTCTATGTGATGTTGCGCAGATGTTCTTCGGGAAACATAGGCGGTTCTCTATACATGTCCACTAGTAGTACATGTATATGCAATATTCTATGAATTAATTAATTTCTTGTAGCTGGCGATATGAGAACAACTCATCTGGCGGCTGCTACACGTCAATCAGAAAAGCCTACCGCCGTCCCGACGCTTCAGAATCCCTGTAAATCAAACAAAACAAATGATGAGTGGTGTAATTATAGTAAAATAAATTACGAGTAATGTAAAGAGATAAAACAAATTTTGACAGTCAACATTGTTCTAGATAATTCTTACCATAGTTTTTTTTTTAGGTCTTGTATATTTTCTTTACGATGGTCATATCGCCTTCATTGATGATAATTTTCAGCTCGTCCCTAATCTAGGGAACTCTTGTCGTCTGGCGACAGTGCATTTCTAGTAAACACGGGCAAAAATTTGATTGTTTGTTCGTCAGCTGACCAATCAAAGTTAGAGATACAGCTGGAGGTACACATTTTAACAGCACTCTTTCCTTTTTACTCGGCATATTAGCTATTTTGTTTTTTGGACTGAATCTTTCGAAATGGGACCAAAGAAACCACTTACGTAGCTAGGTTAAATTAAGAGGTAGGTAAAAACTCCTCCAGTAAACTCCTTCAGTGCGGGCTAAGGTCTCAATCTCTAAAGGCTGATTAACTCTTCATTCATCTCAACCTCCTCCCCACATTCTGTGTGATATCTGTTGTAATTTTTTTCTTCATTACTTTGGTCTTCTGCCCCTTGCCTGTCCAATTTCAAGTATCTGATTCATGTAGTGGTATTTTCAATGGATGGAGTAGGCATACCCGGTGTCAACGAATGGGGTGTTCACTTTTCTAAATAGGCTCTGACCATCATGGATCAAAAGCTTACTGATTGGAATTGGTGCCTCCTCTTGAAGAGACTGCCTCCAGTTCTCCTGTTCATGCACACTTCCTTTTCTGGAGGAGGAGAGACACAAAGTGATGTTAAACAGGAGCTACAGGATCAGAGGATGGATATTCTGATTCAAATTACAGAAAATAACAACTTCCCCCTCCGTGCTGTCGGAGTCGCTGTACGTTGCACACTGACCCGGATTTGCTGCCGTACTCTGACTCGGAATCTCTGTCGGGGTCCGTGCTGTTGGAGTCGCTATCGGTGCCGCTACCGTACCCTCAACTGCAAACACCGGTCCGTTCAGGTCCCTTCCGCCCTCTATTACCCCTGATATTGGGTTAATCGACCTCGCTGCCGGTCATGTGGGAATCACTGTCGCTCAGCAGTCTGGTGTGTCCGCCGCGGAAGAACATGATGTTGTCATACCCTGTCTCCAGGATGGCGTACGTAACAGCAGTCTTCAAGAGTCTCCGACATTCATATGTGAAAAGAAGCAGTAATGACTCTCTCCATATCACAGCGCGCTCCATTTCCACTCACCTGCGATTACCAAACAGTACTTGACTTTGTACTTAACAACCTGTATGTGTCACGGAAACATGCCCTTTCACTAGGTTATTTTACCGGGATACCTTAATCATGATTAACTTGTTACTGAGTACTGTGTCCATTAAAGGCTTTGCTATAAGTACCGTCTTGTCTTCCTTCACTTTAATCATACATCCTCGTGATATCCTCTTGTTAGATGAATTATAAATCAGTGGTCTGTGTTCCTCTTCAGCAACGCTCATCCCGACAGCCTCTTTTTTTTCAAGTTTTGTTAATTTTTTTTATAGAGTACAGCACGTTCTACAGAAAAATCTAAAGGCTACAAAGATCACTGTAATACGTTCAACATGAAAACATCAACAACAAAATTTACAATGAAAGTAGTTCAGAACTGCATAACAGCATTACAATATTGTGTAAATATTGTACAAACGTTTGCACAGTGGCCTTCCGGAAACAGTTCCTGATGGTTTCGGGAGCCAAGTTACGCCAGGCATCCTTGGTTATGTAGAGAGCGCCCAGCACCATCGTTCTTTTGGCCAGCTCGGAAGCGGTGAAGGTCAAACTCTCTTCAGTATTAATAATGTGCAGGATTTATCTCGACATGTACGACCTGTACATGGCATTGAAGGTACGGATAATGCCTTGATCCATCGGTTGGATGATTGACGTCGTGTTTAATGGCAGTAAGACAAGGCGGACGTTCTCTAACAGCAGGAAAATCTTCTTCTGGCCTCTTACCATGTCTCTGTTTACCGTCTTTGCCCAGTCCCTAAAGATTTCTCCAGTATATGACGGCATAAAAAGTGAGCAATTACGGCATTCTAATAATTCAATTAATCATCATTCACTTTTTTTACGTTAGTATTAACAATGTCGATGTAGGTTAGACATCCAGGTAATAAGATACGCCAAAAATAGTTACTCAAGCAACTGGATATGGTTTATAAATTATAACCATATATATAATTATAACCATATCCAGTTGCTTGAGTAACTATTTTTGGCGTATAGTATTAACAATATTTAACTTTGAAATATTACACGTACTACATGTATGAATAAAATCATGTATCTGATAACATGCATCATATATCAGGGTTGTAGCCGTTTTGTGTGTGTAGAGCAATAAATTTTGGCTTATTTTTCTGGTTTCAATCACACCAAGTCATGGATATTCATAGTTTTGTGATACCGTAAATGCATTCCCATTTAGCGTTTCTGATCTACCAATCTCTCCTGTGAGACACTGAGGCAATCATATCTTAGCTGGAATGTATTCAGTGACTACAATGGTATTACACATACTTACTTTTGTAAATAAAAGCTAATGCCTACTCGATATTTAAAGCTAATACAGACTCGACCCTTAAGACTGTGCAAATGCAGATCATGGCCATGGGCTGGGCGTAGAAGTTTACCCCTGCCGCCGAAACCAAGAGAATTACATAGCAGTTTGTGCGCTAGACAGAAGGGCCTAACAATATATCACGTGCAGCCATAACGTCTCCTCAACCCACTGTCAGGCTTGGGGAGAGGGCTTTGCATCAGACGAAGCATTAGTCCTTGACGGAGCATCTGTTAGATATTTGAAAAAAAAAATTAAAAAAAAATTGCTTTTGATCCCCGCTTTCTCCGAGGTGTGTATGCAGATAAAATTGCATGGTCTGCAGCGTGCCGGGAAGCTCCTCTATACATGGCAAGAAATTGGACATAGTGGAACATGGGGCATTTCCAAACCTAACAGAAAACCTAACGTAGAATGATATTGTCCACAACACAAGGGAATTCACCGATTTTTGCAACACAACCCACCTTACATGCCAATCAGGTACTTGAATTTCATGTTGTCTGGGCTGGGACAGTATACATCAACCCATCTTCCAAAACCTTACACAGCCTAACAAGGGACACACGCCATCCTGACACAAGAGGGACATCGAGTCTTCAAGCAAACCTTACATAACGGCATTAGTACGGGTGGTCCTTCTTAACAAGACACAAGACACACGCAACCAAGTTTTTCAACCAAACCTTACGTTACGGTCATTGTCAGGACCAGGTCCTGTGCTTGTGCCTGTCCTTCAGTTAGTTCGGGCTGCCAATTTTTCTACCGAACCTTACATTGCGGAAGTGGTCAATTATGACCAGGTCCCGGTGTCCAAACCTTACATTACGGAATTACCGTACATTGCCAATTTTTCAAACCTTACATTACGGAAGTGGTCAATTAAGTCCAGGTCCTGCTGTGGCCCGTCCCTGCCCGCTATCTCGAGCTCCGATTTTTTCGGTAAACCTAATTACATTACGGAAGTGGTCAATTTAGTCCAGGTCCTGCTGTGGAACGTTCCTGCACGCTATCTCGAGCTCCTTACATTACGGAAGTGGTCAATTAGGACGGCATTCAATTGCCACTGGAAAGTCTGTTTGTGACGAGTTAGTGCCTAAAAACATGCAGAACTTGCCAAAAGTTTGGTCAACCAAAAAAATCTACATACCAACACATGTTTCTGTGTGCTTTTTTAAGTTCATGTTTACCAAAATCGTGGGAGAATGCTTCATTTTCGTCCTAATTTTGCCGCCCTGTTGCAGGCACTTGGAATGACCGGCAGCTAATTCACGTGTTGAGCAAATGTGCTTCCACGTGTAAAACTGGTGTAAACGAAGGTCATACTACACATTTTTACCAGAGAATCATTTTTCGAAATGTTTTAGATTATGTTATGTGTAATATTATTTTTCTTGTACGTGAACTTCGCTTAACAGAAGCTCGGTGACAGCTTGTGTACTGATGACTGCTAAATTCTCCCAACAGCCGGATTTTTCCAGCTGTGGGCCTAGCCGGCCTCGCGTTTCTTTCCCTTTACAGCGTTCTTTAGAGAAAAAATTGGACATGTAAGCTCCCAAAGTTCTGCACAACATTTTGAATGTCGGAATATTACTACTCTTTCTGATGGCCAAAAATCGCTACCTAACAAATGAAGTCCATTTTGGTGGTCATTTTCAAAATCGTCAACCTCGACAAATGGGAAAATTTGACCATCTTTAGTTTGCTGAATTTTTGTCCTCGAGATAGGAAGACAAAAAATACAACATACTAAAGAAGGTCAAATTGTCCCAACAACCTCTGCTTTGAGAGGACAGCGGAGCGACTTCTCCACCTCATCACCAATGTCACTTGGCATCGTTTCTGTTTATTGTTTCCTCAAAAAGCGTGCTAAACAGACACATAATTGCATGAGTAGGAAATTACATTCCATCTTATCTACATCTTATCTTATCCTCTGACGTTACTATCGTTAGTCGGCCAAAGAATCTTTTAACTAACATTAACTAACCTAGTGGGGAAAATATTTTAACGTGGCTAACTTGTCTTCCCAAGTAGGCTTTAACCCCCTTTGTCTTCCAGACAAATTTTATACATCTCTCTGCATGTTGGCAAAACATCAAACTTTTGATGTTTGGTGACAAACAAGGAGACTGATATATATAAGGGGGTAGCAACGTTTATTCTGTTTGACCGACTATGCCCATTGTGAAAAAAAATTATCTACGCGAAAGATCCACTCTCTCTACTCTAACGTCCTTGAGCCAGGTTTAGGGTGACAACCTCCCCGATTTCACTGACCTTTCCATATTTTTAAGTACATGCTATCATATATATTTGCACTATCAAATGGCACAGCAGGACCTGGACTTAATTGACCACTTCCGTAATGTAAGGTTTACCGAAAAACTCGGAGCTCGAGATAGCGTGCAGGGACGGGCCACAGCAGGACCTGGACTTAATTGACCACTTCCGTAATGTAAGGTTTACCGAAAAAATCGGAGCTCGAGATAGCGGGCAGGGAACGGAACACAGCAGGACCACTTCCGTAATGTAAGGTTTGTTTGAAAAATTGGCAATGTAAGGTAATTCCGTAATGTGAGGTTTGGACACCGGGCAACTTCTCAGTCCTATGTACTGAAATTCCCAACGGAGACATGAATGAACCCCTGGAGTAGATTTTACTCGTGGAAACTCGTAGAAACTGCAGGCAGACTGTAATGAAAACACAATGATGTATTTAGATCGATATCCCGTTGGTTTGTAAGTTTTTTTGTAAGTTTTTGAAATGCCCCATGTTTCAGAATGTCCAATATTTCGCCACTACTGAGCTCCTCGCTAGGAGGACCATGGCCTCGTTTATTTGTCCCTGTGTCTTTATAACAGATACCTGAATATAACAATTGCATGTTTCGTGTTCTTAAAGTTATGATGCATAATTGTACTATTTGCTCTGTAATTGTATATCTGCACACCAGGAATCGTATATAAATATTCAATAGAGATCAAAACTTGACGAAGGACTACCGAATGAAATGTTGAACATAAGGGACACAAGAAACGTTTGCCTTAGTTCTGGTCTCAATTTTTGTATTTTAAGCAGTATATAACACCCAAATACAGAACGTATCCGCTAACAATAGAAGGTTGACCCTCAGATTGCTCTATCTAAACACGAAACAGACTGAAAAGTAATTTTGGAATGCAAGGTCCGCACTTGAAATCCTAGGTACCACACAGTCAATATGAGTATCGAAATTCCCCAAATTGACGCATGTTGCACAAACGGACGCTGACTTTACTGTTAGGCTCGCTCATGAGGCGTCGCCAAAAAGAAACCAAAAAAACATAAACATACAGCAGTGTTTGTGATTACAATTTACTCAGCAAACGTTTACAATGTGATTTACGTTACAAAATATATATAGACTATGAAAAACATGTTTGGTGTACATTTGGGCAACATCATCATTCTTTCAGAAATCGAGCATGTTGTCTCACAGGTCAGAATTATTTAAGATAACGTGTATGCAACACTTTCAAAATATTACAATAGAGAAGAAGTCATTGTTTAGTATACTAAACTGTAAGTTATAAATTATACTTTAAGCATGCCTTATCGAGTCTTTTCATAGCGCCCAAAAGATGCCATCAATTTGAGTAAACCAGTCTCACCCAATCTAAAAAGGGGGGATCCGCAGGTTAAAGTCCACTCACTAAGTGGTCGACCTATTTTAAACATGCTGTTTCTGTCAATAATGCGCTGATCACTGACAAGATATGGTTATCCGGAAAGTCTACTGTATGTGACCTGGGGTTAGTTTGACTTTTGATTCCTTTTATGTAACCAAAAGTAAGATCAATATCGTTTCACACGTTTGATTTTCGTGATAAAGAATACCATGTTGAAAACATCTTCAATAAATAACTTTACACCATGACATTTAATGTACCTTACACTATTACTCGAAGGGACTGCTTACCTAAATTGCCCAATGTTGGAACAATCCATGGCAGCAAAGCAAACGCAGCTAAAGCGTGAGACTAAAGGCTGTCATTTTCCCATTTACAGCCCGGATGTACGTTCGGTATCATTAGTTTGGATTTTACCTGACGATATATGTTAGACGTTAGTAAAGCTATGTCGTTTTTAAGCTACATTCATCCCTCCCTTGGGAGCCTACAGGTGATACTACTAGCCGTTCTGTTTGTCATCGCTACACTTGTACTGTGTGGGCGGCCGAGAAATCTGCCACCAGGACCGAGAGGACTGCCGATTGTCGGGAACGCCATAGGCCTGCTCAAGGTAAGTGTTCAGTACTAGTAGAAAAATACGTTGGATGGTTTATTGGCGAAAATAAAAGAACGTTGACTTTTTACGGTAACTTCATGTGTAAATATGGTTAACTCATGTGTAAATTTGAATAGATCTTAAGGTAAGTGTTCAGTTATAGTAGGAAAATGCAGTGGTTGTTTTCGTAGCGCAAATAAAAAAAAACGTTGAATTTTTACGGTAACCCCATGTGTAAATACGGTGAACTTATGTGTAACTAGAAAGGCCGACATTTGCTTAAGAGCAAATACAGCATATTTCAGCCATACCCCTTCCCACGCAACATTGGACTGTTCCAAATCACCCCTGCGCAAAAATGGAACATCCTCTTAACAGTACATTATCCCCCAAAGTGGACTGGTATTGTGAATTGATTCCAGGTAAAAACAGAGCTTGCTTCTATTTTTCAGAAAATGACAATAATCACACCTTCCATTCAGAAAATTTTCATCATGACTGAAAATTGTTGAATGACTTCATGTAATGTCATTAACAATTTTCAGTACGATAACTAGGTGTAAGTTTAAAAAGTATAAGCTCCTTGTGATGTGGGTACATTTATTATTGCAGTGAACTTTTTTTATTCAAGTAGGGCATACGATTTAATAATCATCAAGCAGGTGCAGGTACGGTAGGAGCGTTTGTTTTCTTCAAGCTGTAAAACTGTTAAACTGTTTTACTTTGTATGCAATCAGCCATCGAGCCTATTCTTATTTTAGTTTAACAACTTCCTGCCAGACCCGGAAGATACGATTGAACCTTGTTCGAGGATTTATTTTCGTCTGTCTGGTCAGTCTGTTCATACCCTGGCGCTGAGAGTGTTTTATTGGGCTGAAACTCTGGCAGTTTAAAGTTACTTACAATTTAAATGTTCAAAGTTTATGTCAAACAACAACAGCACTAGGAAATGTGGCCACTATAGACAGGTGGTCACTATAGAGAAAATGCTGATCTATTGACTAGGAGCCATACGTTACACATCATAATTAATCATATAAACATTGCACAGGTAAGCCAATTGTTTAGATGTACAATTAAGTTCAAATAATTCTGAAGAGAAATATTGATGAGAAAATAATCATTCTCGCCACTGTCTAACTTATAATTACGTATCAAAACTAAACGTAGATTTTCTAACTAACGCACCTTTCGCCGACTTCATCAAAGGACCGCCGGCTATCAATCAAACACGGCTGTTGATTAGACTTAGAGTTTCAAACAGTCATGTGCTGTGTGCCAGTTGACAGCGAACTTCATGCTACGTGATGTTTTACATTGCTTGGACCTTCTTTCCTACAGCGGTGCTTCTACAAAATATTTAGACTGTAACACTGAGTCCCACATGTTTTATAGAATAGAATTTGACGCAGAACAGCGTTTTTTGCTGGGTATTTTTCTTGAAACATGTTCGTGGGAATATCAGCGAGGCGGCGACGTAGGGATATCAGACCGTCAACAAAAGTCGCACGGCGGCTAACGGCGCATCGAAGATACTAGCGCTATAAATAAGCGCTTCAACTAAGGATGGCAACCCGTACAATATTTTTGTATACTGTTGAGCTAAGTAAAGTTTGTTGTTTATGAGGTTTTAGTTGTCTTTGAAGCTTTGACCCGAAATATTTTAAAGTCAAACTGCTGAAGAGAAGTAAGTGACTGCTACGATTATCGTAGATATGGCCCTAAAAAGCAGATAAAAGAAGCCTTCTCAATAGTCTAAAATGCAAGAGCTTCCGGGGGGGCTTCGCCCACCTGGGTCAACCCCCCCCCCCCCCACAGTGGCCCTGCCCCTGGACCCCGCCAGGGACATTCGGCGGCCCCCGGACCCCTGTCCGACGCTTTGAAAAAATCCTGGCGAGAAGTCTGTACGGCCTGAGTCTTCAAGTTAACGTATTGTGTGGTCCCGCTTATGAATATTAGTTAGCCTTCGCTTTCCTCTTCGCTGATTGGCTGAACCATTAATTGAATTAACTCTTCCTGCCGGCTAGACGCAGGTGCAGATGTCGGCTCTGTGGGGTGAACGTCCGAAAGGTCATGGCATGGAGAACGAAAGAAAACCAATTTCCCCTAAAAAAGTGCTGTAATTAAGCCTTTTACAGTACTTTATGCCAAAAATTTTACTTGGATCATTTTACCAACTATCTTATGCCTATCTATACCAAATGTTACTCATACCAGGGTACAGGGGTGCAAAATATACCGTTATAAGACCGTCAACAACAGTCGCACGGAGCTAACAGCGCAGCGAAAATACCATCGCTAGCGTTTCAACTTCGGATAACAAGTTATAAGTACTGTTGAACTCAGTAACGTTAAAGTTTGTTTTTAGTTGCCTTTGACGGTTTGACCTGAAATAGTGTTACGCTAAACTCCTGAAGAGAAGTTAAGTGACTGCTGCGATTATCATAGATGTGCCCCTAAGAACTGATACAATATAAAGCCTTATGAATAGTGTAAAATGCGAGAGCCTTAGGCGGGCTTCGCTCCCCCTGGCGGGAACACTGCTATATACGGGATCATGAGGCCCCGCTTATGAATATTAATTAGCCTTTGGCCTCCTCTTCGCTGATTGGCTAGGTCTTTGATTCAATTAACTCTCCGGCTGACGCGCACAGGTGTGGCTCTGTGCGGGGTCACGGAAGGTCACGTCAGGAGGCCAAAAGAAAACAAATTTCCCCTCAGAAAAGTGCCAAAATTAATCATTTTAAAGTTGTTTATGTCAAAAATTTTACTTGAATCTTGTTACCAAGTATCTAATGCCTATCTAGACCAAATTTCAGGTCATTTAATTGTAATACCAGGGTACAGGAGCCAAAAGTGTCCTTTTTTGGTCAAAAATCGCAAAAATAGGCATTTTGTTGCACTGTACACCAAAAGTGTTATTGAATTTATTTGAAGGGATCATCAAGGCACATCTGTGTCAAATTTCAGCTCATTCGGTTGCAATACCAAGGTACAGGAGCCAAAAGTGTCCTTTTTTGGTCAAAAATTGGTCAAAAAATCGCAAAAATAAGCATTTTGTTGTACTGTACACCAAAAGTGTTATTGAATTTATATGGGAGCATTATCAAGGCACATCTCTGTCAAATTTCAGCTCATTTGGTTGTAATACCAGGGTACAGGGGCCAAACGTGTCCTTTTTTGGTCAAAAATTGGTCAAAAAATTGCAAAAATAAGCATTTTGTTGTACTGTACACCAAAAGTGTTATCGAATTTATATGGGGGCATTATCACGGCACATCTCTGTCAAATTTCAGCTCATTTGGTTGTAATACCAGGGTACAGGGGCCAAACGTGTCCTTTTTTGGTCAAAAATTGGTCAAAAAATTGCAAAAATAAGCATTTTGTTGTACTGTACACCAAAAGTGTTATCGAATTTATATGGGGGCATTATCACGGCACATCTGTCAAATTTCAACTCATTTGGTTGTAATACCAGGGTACAGGGGCCAAAATATACAGTTTTGGTCTAAAATTGACCAAAAAATCTCAATAAAATCATTTAAGGGGCAGATATGAAAAAAAACTGAGAAAAGAGCATCAAGGTATTGGCCCATTCTACCCCTGTGCCAAATTTCAGGTCATTCGGTCCAGGAACGGCGGAGATGAATCACTTTGAAGATTTGACAGGAGAAAGAAAGAAGAAGAAGAAACATGACGAATACAATATATTTCACCATACTATGTATGGCTGAAATATAAATACAAATAGATCTTAACCCTATTCAGACCGGGCTTTTTTGGTCATCCCTTGACGGGGGGGGGGGGGGGGGGGCTTTTGAGGCCCTCCACTTTGAAGTCCTATAACTCTAAAACGACGTGCCGTAAGGCCACCAAATTTTTAGGACATGATATCGACATAATATCTGACAATTATTTGACGTTTGACGTTACGTTGACGTAAGATGACGTAATTATGACGTCATCAATTTCATTATATTGGCCGGACCCATGAAAAAAGGGTATTCTCAGAAAACTTCAAGTTAATCTACCAAAATGTAACAACAAGTGCAGATAACAGAATAATAATGTTTATTACGACTTGCGTTGCCAATAGTAACATCAATGACGTCAAAATGACGTCATGCACATCTAAGATACCAGTTGGGCTCCGCCATATTATATCCACCACCTTGAATTTTTAAAAATACTTTTTTTGCAACAAATAATCACAAAGGGCAATGGAAATAGACTCAATTCATCCATTTAGATGGTTTTTGTTAAAAAAAATACCAGGTAGTTATAAATTTTAAGGGATAATTAGCTCGTTATTCTTGATCTGGCCATACGGTCCACCATCTTGGATTTTGGGCTGATGACGTCATCAAATTAGCATAATTTATGCATATATAATTACGAAAGATATGCTAGATAATATTAGATTTTATTTATGTAACAAAATAGCAGTAATATAGCAAATAAATGTGAAAAAGACATTGTTAGAACCAAAAATACTGATTTTTGGCAAAACAGCCTGTCAACAAACGGTTGCCATGGCAACACGAAAAAATGGAAAATTTGTCAAACTTCGTGAAATTGTTGCCAACAATATTTTAGGAAAACTCACCAAATTTGGTGGCTCTAGCGTAAGCCGTTCTGGCGTTATAGGACATCAAAGTTAGCGCGGGCCTCAAAAGCCCCCCCCCCCCCGGTCTGAATAGGGTTAAGGTAAGTGTTCAGTTATAGTAGGAAAATGCAGTGGTTGTTTTCTTAGCGCAAATAAAAAAAAAAGTTTAATATTTAAGGTTACTTCATGCGTAAATACAAATAGATTTTTATCTTCAAAGTTTAATCAGTTAAGTCCATTAGATTTAATTAGACTTACAAATAGCACACGAAGAACCAAACAAAGTACAATCAGTCAGCTGGTTGTCCAGAAACCTAAATGAGAAATCTTCAAAAGATCGATAGCCTACCGTTTACCAATTGTCTTCAACAACCTACCACCAGACACACAAACGACTCCAAATCCGACCTCCTTTATGAGACTCTTGGAACAGAAAAATATGACCAAAACGAACGGACAAAAAAGAATCCTGACCTGTCGATAGACTTTATGTGGTTGCATAATGCATATGTAATGATTTGCGTTAATAGATTTATTAGTAACTGATGTAATCTGCATCTCTGTTCTATTTTATCTGACACTCCCCTCATGACCTATATAAAAAGCTGCAGGAAGGCATATTTCCGCTTCTAGTGAATGTATAAAGGGTCCAACAATCAATTTGCAATATTTTATCGCGTTCAAGTGTAATCACCGTTTTCATTTCTTTTCGTATGAATCACCGTTTTAATTTCTTTTCGTATGACAAAGAAAATCCAATGCTTATAAGTATTTTCGGATGTCAAACCCTTCATAGGCTTCTAGACTTCCAGTGCATTCTCGCGGTTTGACCCCTGACCTCACTACGAGTTGACCTTTGACAAAAGTGCCGTTATCTTCCTACCTGTATTGGTAGGTGATTGGAGATAATACATTTTAGTCAGTTGGTTATATAATCTAAACTAGAGTTATCCACTTTCGAAGATGTTTACAAAAATGCCTCTGCTATCCCAAAATAGTTGGTAGTGGGCGCAAACGTAGGTCTCATATTTCTGAGCACAAGAGCTATCTAATACTCAAAATTCCTGGCCATAGCGTGTTCAGAGCTAGCAGAAGATAGCAAAACCGGAAGTTGTACAACACTATTCTAGAAAATCCGTTTTATTCTAAGCATCTTCTTTTTAAAAAGAGTAAACAAAAAACTATGCTTTCTGGGTCAAAAATAAAGGACAATTTACGGCGAAAAATTTTAGAGTTTGTGGTCGGATGTGTTTGAATCTCATTTTTTATTTACATCTCTCGGTAAACGTGAAACTTTATCAGAGAGCTCCCGGTTGGCCATTTGGTAACTTCCAGATTGGAGGTCCATAGTTATTTCGGCTATAGATGCAATGATGGGCAGGTATCCAAATTAAAAAAAAATGCTTTGGTAACCGTTCCCAAACTAGAGTTAAATGCTCTAAGATGGCTTCCTCTATATACATAATGTAATGGATACCTTTAAACGCGTTGTCCTCAAATGTAATGAATTCGATCACTTGGAATAACTGCCGCCTGAGTATGCTGTAATTTTCTACATTCTGTGAAAACTAAAATCTTATCTTAAACATGTCTGTAGAATTGGACTGGGAAAATAAAGAGGATTATAATTCACAAACATCTGCATGGTCGATTTGGTGTTGATATTATTCAAACACATCTACGCGTAATGTAAATACTTCGAACCTAGCTATTCAAACATAGGATTCTCACGGACCTAAAAATAATATCGAGCTATGAAAACACGCAAAATTACTTTCATAATACTCCATTTCCAACACAATACCAACGGACTGAATAATAAGTGGCCTGCAAGTCGACTTCCGATTCTATGCATAAACAAAGTTTCGAACAAACAAAATGACATCTACATGGAGTTTTGTTCAATTTCCAGTTGCTCCTAACTTGCCGAACATACATTTATTTATTTCTGTGTCTGCATCTGTGTCCCTGCAAATACATGTTAAATATGATCGCACAATGTTTTTCTAAAGAATATTGAAACCATTTACATTTCACGTACAACGTCATACAATTGAAGTGTTTTTGTATTTTCTACAACAGCGTATTTGCTCCGCTTACATACTTTAACGATCATTAAAATTCACAATGTGAACACTAATTGTTGATATGCTGTTAGCAGTCTTCAGTCATGTTATAATTAGGTCATAATATAATATAATATTTTATTTTTTCATTTTGCTAGTTCTGGTTGTGCGAAAAAATATTCGATATGATGTGATATAATATCATGGCACTAACTGTCCGTTTTGCTTTAAGGCAAATCTCTAGCCATCGCAGAATTTGATATCTAATCAGGCTTCAGGATGTCCACATCTATATCATCAAAAAAGCTAGCTTCTTCCCTTTTTGTTGATAATGAATAGTAAACAGACTAAAACAGAAATCTCAATATTCTTTAGAACAAAGAATTGTTCTCACCATACATTTCCGCTAAAACCAAAGTGTTGACATGGGTTCTATCATCAACAGGGTGCTCTTCCGCTGGTCTATACCGACTGGTCAAAGAAGTACGGTGACGTCTTTACCGTGTATTTTGGTCCCAGACTGACGATAGTTCTTAACGGTTACGCCGCCATCCACGAGGCACTGGTGAAGAACGCGGGGAACTTCTCCAGCCGTTCGCCGAATCAAGCAATGAGGACTCCAGATGGAAATACACTTGGTAAGTCAACACAATGGCTTTGTTAATCATACGGACTTTTTATTAGGTTAAAGACCCATCTGACATATCAAATTGGCATTTTTAAATGATAATGTTCTTCCATTCCGGTTTTTTAAAAGACCGTTTAGAATGTAATTAAACTAGTACCACATATGTCACAGAATACATATGACGACAGACATGCTTAAAGACAAGCTGTTTATCATGTATTCATATTTGATGCGAAATCCATGTAAGTTTTGATATTAACCGCTTCAAAGCATTGCGATTCTTAGCTGTTGTCTTGGTCTCTCTAAGTTACTTTTATTTTGACCTTCAGGAATAGCCGCTGAACCTTATGGCCCCAAGTTGAAGGAGCACCGTAAGTTCACCATGATGAGTTTGCGTGACTTCGGAGTTGGGAAGAGAAGTCTTGAGGGGAAGATTCTCGAAGAGGCACGAGGTCTCGGTGATAAGATCTGCAAAACAGAAAGCCGAGCCTTTTGCATCTCTGAGATGATGCGGAATGCTGTGTCTAACGTCATCTGTTCAATTGTGTTCGGCCGCCGTTATGAGTATGATGACATGGCATTCAAAGATCTTCTAAATGCAATAAATGGAGTATTCTCTCGAAGCTTTGCAGTGATACTTGCACAAGTCTTTCGTCCAATGAGGATCCTACCAGGAGTTAGGAAGCCGTTTCAAGAACTTAAACGGAACCAGGCAAAACTCATTAACCACATTAGGGACAGAATCAAAGAACACGAAGACACTTTTGACCCTAAGGACATCCGTGATTTTATTGACGCATTTCTCTTGGAGTCTAAAAAACGGCAGGGAGACGAGAACTCTACATTTACTGAGCAGGAACATGCCGCGGTAAGATATAATCTTCATGACATTATGTACTAGTACTTCTGTTTCAACAACCGAAGCATTTGAGAACGTGTTTGTAAAAAAATGGGATTCAGTATATAAGTTGGAGTTATGAATCGTGCAGGCACCAGTGTAGAAGATTTTTAATGACAAAACCATGAACATTGAAAACATACATTACAATTTCTTTTAAATACAAACAAAAATTGTTTTGGGTGGCACAAACAGAGCCTTGGGGTCCATGTCACCGATCTTTCGCCATTAGGACGACTCTCCTTACTCCACTAAGGTTGAAAAAAAAGGGATAAAAGGTGGCAAAAGGCTTCGACATAGAATATCATGCCCATAGGGCCTGGAAGAGTCTAGAGGACTGCATTAACCTTCTTTCTCTTCGTTGTATGTGTCACTGTTTGAGAAAATTACTAAAATTCGATTGCAGTGCCATATGTCCTTGTCTGTCTGAATGTACACAAACGATGTTTTCATCGTCCAAGATCGTCTTCCAACTGTTCCTGGCAGGAACTGACACAACATCTACCACCTTACGTTGGGCCCTGCTCTACATGATCCTCCATCCGGACATCCAGGAGAAAGTACAGCAGGAGATAGACAGCGTACTGGGACCCAACCAGGAGCCGGCAATGGCACATCGTAGCCAAGTTAGAATTCCTAATGAAATCAAATCCTTTTTTGTAGTTAAAAAAATTATTTTTATTGTGACCTATCGGTAACCGATGTGAGCAAAGTCAAATACAGAGACATTTCCATTGAATCACACTAATTTCTTGTTCATGAAATGTTTTTCACTTAAAAGTACGTAAGATGTACATTTCAAAGCTGCTAACATTGGCCGTATAATGTTTGAAAATAGATGCCATTCACGGAGGCCACACTGGCAGAAGTGAGCCGATTGGCAAGTGTTGTACCGATGACCATCCCCCACGGCACGAGCAACGATGCAGCATTCAGGGGGTACAACATCCCAAAGGTAAGGCGTTCGTCAGAAGAAATGATATACCTTTCAAATATAAACTGTATATATATATAGTAGTGCAAGATCGAAAATCTGAGACACTGAAGACCACCGAAAAAATAGTCGGCTGGTTTGACAAAGGATATCTACTTCGGTCAAATATGGTTTGCAATTATATAATATGATATGATATGATACGCTCTAATATTAACATTTTATTTGTTTTCTTACTTAGAACACGTCGGTGACAGTAAACATCTGGTCCGTGCACCATGACCCAAACCTGTGGCCGGAGCCGGACAAGTTTGACCCCACTCGCTTTCTGAATGACGAGGGCAAATATGTGAAGAGGAATGAAGTACTTGCGTTCTCCATTGGTAAGATAACGCTGTTTTTTTTTAGTTGTAGTACTTTAACATCTTAAGCTGGCATTAATAAACATGCTAAGAGAATCAAGATAATAATACGGTGTTTTCTATGAGAATTCATTAAACTGTTCACGAAGATACTTGGTTTAACCTAGAACAGAAACATATGGACTATTTGTAAATCTGTGCAATTATGAAAATTTCGTTTTCTAAGAATAAATGAGGAAAAGAGAATTGAAACAATACATACACAAATATATTCAAGGTATCATTTTATGTATATTGAACACAGACTTGTTTTTCCCAGGCCGTCGTGTCTGTCTTGGTGAACAACTGGCCAGGATGGAGCTCTTCCTCTTTTTCACATCTCTGCTGCAGCGCTTCACCTTCAAGCTGCCAGAGGGCGCCCCTAAGCCTTCTGAGAAAGGGATCCATGCAACATTACATCACCCTGTGCCCTTCAAGCTTATTTCTGAACCGAGGGAGTGAAATACATGGAATTTTGCTAGTAACATGAGCAAGAAGGTTGGATATCAAAACATTTATTAGCCAGTGTAGCGGTAGATGGATACGTATAAAGTAAAAACTACGTCATACAATTACGTCGATAAGAAAATTGATTATATTATAATCTTGTGAGTTATGTGGCATTTATTATTATCAAAGCGTCAGTTTTTATGTAGAAGAATAAAGTATAAACTTTTAGACACCTTTGTTATTATTTATGATACACTAGTTATTTTAACAGTCTGTGGTTCGTCGTGTGGATATATCAGGTCATGATAAAGTGCTTAGAAGTATCATTACACGTGCAGTTCTAGCTACTTTCTTCCGCACTTATGGCATTGTTATAAGATATAAGGGCCATAATAAGCAAAAATGTACTACTGTATTGAGTTAATATAGCTGAATACATTCCTAATTTCATTACTGCATGTTTATTTTTCGCGATTATATGTAAGGTAGACGTTGTAACAATGCAGATTACCAAAGCTTGAAACAACGGTTAGTTTTAAAGATAGATATGATTTTAGGTTTTATAATATTGCTATTATAAATTGAATTTACTTTAACTTTTGTAAATCAAGCAAACATTTTGCAATAGCTACCATAAAAAGTTCTAAATAGTAAAATAATACTTCATCAATGTCTGTTAGACATCATCATCAGTGTTAGAATGACTGGATTTCCTTCTCGCTGCTACTTATAGCCGAGGTAGGTGGCGCTGTAGATGTAGATGCCATCCCAAACGTAAGGCAGATCCAGTAATTCTAACCCAGATGATGGTGTCTGACAGACATCGAAACGTTGGATATATTACCCTGGTTGTGTCTAAAAGAACTTAAAGATATGAGCAACTTAACTATATTAACTGATGAAATTATTTGTGGATGTAAACAGTATTTTATTTTCCTTAAACATACAGTAATGCAGTGCACTTAAAACAATTATATGTAGAATATAAAGTAGAAGCTGTTATTTATCAAGTTAGGTATGACCCTTTAGTGAAAAGAGTTGATATTAAGTAAGTATTTGCATATGACACATCATTTTGCATGTAATATGATGTAAGCAATATGATGTAGGCCATTGAAAATATTCGAAAAAATATAGGTTTTCTTAATTAATAATAGTTATCATTCATTAATAGGGTTGAACTTTTTAGATTCTTTAGTTGATTTTATTATACTTTTTGTGTATTTAATACATGATCCCAATACCTTTAAAACGATATTAAAACTCCGCGCCCTTTTGTCGCAACATAAGTATGTTACAAAAAGTCGTAGAATAACTCTGTTACTACAAGTTAAGGAAATATTACATCGGGTTGTTTTTACATGACTCACTTAGTAATAACAGATCTCTGTGTACAATGATAAGATGTCGAATCTTTAAAAAGCATATTGAAACCTCTTGTCATTTTGATACTGCTGGTGTTTTTAAACAGCCCATACGATGGAAAAAATAGATCTATGCTTGGCAACCAGCAAATTAAGAATTAGTGACCGCTCTCTTGAAATTGAGAACGTACAGGAATTACTATGTGTGACAGACTGTGATACAAATGTAGTACTAATAAAAAATACATATTTACTAATACTGCTTACATATTAACCCCAAATAAAACATCTAAAGGTGCAGAAATGTTATATTCTACAATTTTTGTCTTCCTTAACCGTGTAGAACTGCACAAAAACAACTAGAAATTAGTGCGTGTACACACCCACATGCAGGTTTGCTTATTAGTGTAAGTAATGTCAGGTGAAACTGTAGCTAGGTGATGTCAAAGGCAGGTGTGAACATATTCAGCCCTTGCAATTAGATGGGTGCGGCAAGGAGGTGAAGCAGTTGGAAATGGCCTGTCCCAACCTAAACAGTCCCTGATGCAGGAAGAAATGGACTCTCCCCACCTAAACAGTCCCTCCTGCAGCATGAAATGGACTGTCTCTACCTAAATAGAATCCCAGCAATAAGGAATTTACTAGCCCCAACTGAAAGAAGTAAACTAGGCCCACCTGAACCACACGCACCCTCATTGCAACCCCAGCTGTGGTCTGTTATTCCCTTTCTTGCAATAATATCAATTGGCAGATTACGTGCATCCCTTTTTTTAAGTCTTTGACCTCATTAATATGCCCAAGGCCTTGCAATTGAGAAACACGAAGAAACAGCACTGAGACGTGCCACTGCATCCACCGACTATCCACCGCACGACTGGAATATTCTATCTCAAAGTTGTTTACCATATTTTTTGCAAGGACTAAAGTGTGTATTGAATTGGTCCAAACTGAAAATAGTGCACGTAATAAAGCTTGCCGTCCGTTTAAAAGTTTAAAGAATATTTTGCTGCCTGCATAGATTATGCGGATGACCGTCAACATTTGCATAATGAACATTTTGTACATTCCTCTCTAGTTAAGGAACAGGTTGTATGAATAACATGATGTTACATGTAATAACAAAAGTGTAACACCCTTTTGTAATTTCGAAATTGATAGTTATATTATCACCTCATTTGCATACATTTCAAATCACATGGTTATCATAATGATAACAATTATATTTGACAAAAAATATTAAACACCTACCATTAATTGTAGGCCAACAGCGAAACCGCCTGTCTGGATTTACCTTGTTTTCTCAACCGTCACCCTTAGTTTCTGACCGCCCTGCTTATAACCGTTTGTTGACAAGCAGATATGCAAAAAAATTATTTTTTTTTGTTCTAACAATGTATTTTTCACATTTATTTGCCTTATTACTGCTATCTAGTTACATAAATAAAATCTTATATTATCTAGCATATCTTTCATAATTATATATGCATAAATTATGCTAATTTGATAACGTCATCAGTCCAAAATCAAAGGTGGCAGGCCGTATGGCCAGATCAAAAATAACAAGCTAATTATCCCTTAAAATTCGTAACTACCTGGTATTTTTTTTATCACAAACCGTCTAAATGAATAAGTTTAATTTATTTTAAATGCCCTTTGTATATATAACATGGAGGAGCCCAACTCGTATCTTAGATGTGAATGACGTCATTTTATGACGTCGTTTTGACGTCATTGATGTTGCTATCGGCAACACACGTGGTAATAAACATTATTATCCTGTTATCTGCACTTGTTGTTACATTTTTGTAGCATAAATTGAAGTTTTCTGAGAATACCCTTTTTTCATGGGTCCGGCCAATATAATCAAATTGATGATGTCATAATTACGTCATCTTACGTCATCGTAACATCAAACGTCAAACACTTGTCAGATTTTATGTCAACATTATTTCTTAAAAATCTAGTGGCCCTACATCACGTCGTGTTAGAGCTATAGGACTTAAAAGTGGAGGGCCTCAAAAGCCACCCCCCCGGTCCAGGGATGACCAAAAAAGCCCGGTCTGAATAGGGTTAAGTTTTCAGCTAGACGCACTCCACTGGAAGGGAACTGGAAAAAATCACATAGCCTGCTACTAAAGCCTGAATAGGTCTCTTATTACCTTTTGTGCGTGTGGATATAAGAGATCGTACGGTACCATTTTGTTAGCGGGCATTTGACTTCCTCGACCGAAAGGGCTTTCGTCCAGCGCCGTGAGTCTGGCAATTAGACTACTTAAACTATTATAAAGAAATATTATCCTAAAACACTTTAAACGCTTAAACACACAAGCCGTTTTAGATGTTGAAATATTATCTTACTTTAGGTAAGACTAATACATGCAGTACTAAAATAGCCATTATCACCATAATACCTAACAATTAGCTAAATACTTACAAGTACTAAGATTTTACATAATTATCAATAACCCAATTGGTCGCAATTTTACGTGCCATTGATCACTAAGTTATAGTTAATATTACTACTAACTCTATGGATTAGAAATGATTACTTTAGCTAGCGAATTTAATTATTCTGTGAAATAATCCAATAGTTACTTATGTTTATCTAGAAGGTGGATAGTAGTATTGTAGAGTTTTAGATTTGTGCGCCTCATACTTTGAAGCTGCATAACATAATATGGAATTTTTGAAAACCTGGTTAACGTTAGCAAGCAGATCTTAAAGAAGTGCCTGAAATAATTAATTCTAAAAGATTATACACCTATATTTTTGAATGTATTTCTGATTTACAATAGTTATCATGGTATGAAACTTAGCCACTCAATATATCAAATAGAATGGTTTACCCAAGAATGTTCTTTGCTCATTATCAAATGTACATATAATATCGTGTTCCACTGATATAGGTTTATTATATCCAACCTTACTGACTTGCATATAGCGTGTTAAACTCGTGTATCTATAAGTCCTAGATTTCATTTCACTCTCTTGGTTCAGCAATCAGCATAAATGGCACAGGTTGATGTAGCGGACCAGGTATTCCATTTTCCGAAGGCTTAGGGGCGCCCTCTGGCAGCTTGAAGGTGAAGCGTTGCAGCAGAGATGTGAAGATGAGGAAGAGCTCCATCCTGGCCAGCTGTTCACCTAGACAAACACGACGGCCTGAAAAAACAACAACTTATATGTGGTTTCCTTTCCACAACATTCAAATTTAATCTACAATACATTTGCCTTGTGTTTGTCCGTATTACAGCATGGTATGACTCAACACAGTGTAGCAGGAAGTGGAGGGAAGACGGACTGAGCTACTTCTGTGACAAGAAATAGAGTTAAGAGGTTGTAGAGAGGGTAGATGTATCAACCTCGTCTTTTACTAGTCTTTCAGAACATGGGTTAAATGGGGTTGTTGTAAATTGGAACCAAGTTTTCTGAAAAAAAATCCAGATTTTCATGTGTCACGTTTCGTTGTGTACATCTCTTTTACGAAACCTGCATACCAATAAGATAAATACGATGTGTCCTTTACTTTGTTATCGTCAATTTTGAATCGAAAAAAGTTCCAAAGAACATTAAAATGTAGGTGGAACCAAAAAAAAAGTCAAGACAATAGAATATCAAGGAATAAATGGAAAAAAAAAGTTCTGTTGCATTACCAAGGTCGGCCACAAGAAGGCTCAATTTAAATATATTCGAAATCCATTCAGAATCCATTAAGTTATGCTTACAAGTATCCGAAAACGTACGCACACACACAAACACACACACACACAAATACATACACAAACACATACACACGCACGCACGCACGCACACACACACACAAACACACATACACACACAAACACACACACACAAACACACACACACACAAACACACACACAAACACACACACACAAACACATGCACACACACACGCAAGTATAATACATGGAGGTAATAAGTATGTTGCATTTTTAGACTTACCAAGGGAGAACGGAATAACTCCCTCTCTCTTCACATATTTCCCGGCGTCATTAATGAAGCGGTTAGGGTCAAACTTGTCCGGCTCCGGCCACAGGTTTGGGTCATGGTGCACTGACCATAGAATAACTTCCACCACTGTGCCCTTATTTAGAAAAACAGACATAATGTTCTCGCAAAATTCTCATGTATTCAAATATGTTTCAATTTTGTCAGTATTCATAAAGGCATTAGGTCATTTTTATATATGTACAAAACTAATAAATATGTGATACAACTTTTTGTTAAGGCTAAAATCTAACTGATAGGAAAATTACGAAATTATCATTTATGTTGACTGTTGTAGTATATGGTATTGAAAACCAAGTCTAAGATATAATAATCGTCTGGTGTATTTTGCCAGCCAGTAGGTACCCAAAGTATGAGTAATGAGGCTGTTTAACGTGGTCGAGGCACCTCCTCGGGACCCCCGTTTTACGTCCCTCCCGGAAGACGATTTCGTTGGAATCTTCGTGAGGCTACAGCAATCCGGACGTCCTTGGTTGGTCCCCCATCCAAGCACTATCCGGACCACGCGTTGCTTAACTTCCGAGATCGAGGGATCGGGTGTACCAACGCGCCACGCGGCCGTAGCATATATACAATGTAAGCTAGCATAGGTGGCTTCCTTAAAACAGTCATTTAACTTTAAGACTGCAATATACGTTATATAAACATACTACACAACATTCCTAACCTACCTTTGGGATGTCATACCCCCTGAATGTTGTATCGTTGCTCGTAGCGTGCGGAATGGTATGTGGCGCAACAGTAGCGTGTCGGCTCACTTCCGTTAGGGTCGCCTCCGTGTAAGGCATCTATATTTTACAAACATTTAGTAAAATTTTGATTAATATTGAAGTCATAATATATTTTTATCATATAATATATTTGGACACTGAACAGCATTACTAAGGAGTAATAAAGAGGCTATTGACATTAAAGTGCTTCAAACATGCTTTAACTTAGACTGGGATGATACTGACTGTAGAGCACCTTTGACCCATTGCTGACGTCACACTTTCTGTCGTATGTCACGTGACATAAGCTTCGAGCAGGACACGAATCGAAGGCAGATCTAAAGTTAAAATCTAATCTAAAAATCTAAGGCCCAAGAAAAGTCTACACCGTGATACCTACCATTTTACTAACACTATTTATTATAAACCAAAACTTGCGTACTAAAGAAAATATATTTTTTTTAGACATCGCTTTATCATTGGCACTTCGGTTCTTACATGATTACGATGTGCCATTGCCGGCTCCTGGTTGGGTCTCAGAACGCTGTGTATCTCCTGCTGTACTTTCTCCTGGATGTCCGGATGGAGGATCATGTAGAGCAGGGCCCAACGTAAGGTGGTAGATGTTGTGTCGGTTCCTGCCAGGAACAGTTGATAGACGATCTTGGGGAAAATTATGTATCGGTGTCATGTTTTATTGCCGGCTCAATATTTACGTATATATAATTGTGTAATGCATAAAACATGTAAGATACATGCAATAAAAACAAACAAAAAGAACACATTTTGCACACTTACATAGTCACAATTACGTATAGCTGAAAAATATCATTTTAAAAAGTCCTTTATTATATGAAAGAAATTGCATATGTGGAACTTCATAAGTCTAAATTATATCTTAAAGTGGCAAGTTCTTGCTCAGTAAATGTGTTGTTTTCGTCCGTCTGTCGTTTTTTAGACTCCAGAAGAAATGCGTCAATAAAATCTCGTATGTCATTCGGGTCGAAAATTTCATTGTGCTCCCTGATTCTTTCCTTGATGTGGTCCATGATTTTAGCCTGACTCTGCATAAGGTCTTGGTAGTTTTTGCGTACACCGGGGAGGACCTTCAAAGGAGGTAGCTGTTCTGCCAAAAACTCTACCATTTTTCTGGTGAAAACTCGTTGAATCGCTTTGAGAAGGCTTTTGAACACCATGTCGTCGTACTCATAACGACTACCGAACACAATTGAGCAGATGACGTTGGAAACAGCATTCTGCATCATCTGAGAGATACAGAATGGGCGTCCGTTTGTTTTACAGATCTCATCACCAAGACCTCGTGCCTCTTCAAGAATCTTCCCCTCCAGGCTTCTCTTCCCAACTCCGAAGTCACGCAGACTCATCATGGCGAACTTACGGTGTTCCTTCCACTTCGGACCATAAGGCTCGTTGGCTATTCCTTGAGATTAAAAAGAAACGGTACGCATATCAATACAGATACATTTCTATTATTTGCAGTGTACCCTATATTTTGATATATATTCAAATAGGAAATTGAAAGTTCATCTGTTCGTAGTAGCCACTCTTAATCAAAGGCATTTGGCAGTGAATTGTTTGTGTAAGTATATTGTTATGTAAATTGCAGTTCAATTTGATTCAAAATAAATAATTAGATATTGTTATGATTGTAGATAGTCGTCCCATATTAATTTTACGTTCATACTACTAACAAAGTGACTTTGGGGCAAACATTTTACCATGCAGCGTTCTTACCTAAATTATTTCCATCTGGACTAAACAAAGCTTGCCCCAGGGGACGGCTTGAAAAATGCTCGGCGTTCTTCACCAGTGCCTCGTGGATGGCGGCGTAACCGTACAGAACTACCACACGCCTCGGCCCAAAATACACCGTAAAAACGTCACCGTACTTCTTTGACAATTTGGCATAAGCCGAAGAATCCTATTGAAAATACAACACATGTTAGTATTTTAAGTTACGCAAAAGCGTTAATAACATTTTGTTTTGCCAAAAGCTGCCAGTTGTTTGTTTTTCTGCATACTCGATAGCACATAAGTACAGATTCAGTTGTCATCGTAGTTAATTTATTTACTAATGAATTATGTATCAAATCAGCATTGGAGTAAAAGCAAAACGCTTCAAAATTTACAATTATTCTAACCTACACAGTAGTATCCAATGAGGAAGTTAGTTGTAATGATTTTATATACAAAAAAATTCATAAAGACAACGTGCTAGACATGTCGTGAAAGCTACAGGCCATTAAAAACAAGGTCTCTGATTAACATTATGAGTGACGGTCACCGTCAATTGTTGAAAACTGTTAAGTTTTGTAGCCTGTTTTAAGTTTTATACAGATCTATTTATTCAGGAGCACAAGTGTGATGTTTTTTTTTTTATTTCTCAAGTGCTGTGAGTGGTGCGCAACACTATTTTTATATAAGCAGAAAGAAGTTTGAGAGGTTATTATGAAATTTGATACAACGGTCGAGACCAGTAATGTTTACTAGTCAGGACTGCGGCTTTAACCGTTAAGATATTACCGACCATTCCTGTGTCTATTTTTGAACATGGGTACTCAGAAAGGTAAACGTGCTTATTCTGGACTTCCCAGGCTATTCACCTGTATATACATTTTTATCAAAATTGGAATAATTTCATAATTGGATGAATATTTCTATTTTGTCAAATAGCAAATTGGCCAAATTTGTTTCAGGAATAATATGGAAGACCGAGAAAATGTTGTGTTTCTGCTGACCCGACTGACCCTATTAAACACATGCCGACTGTAACCGTTTCTCTTGTCTACCAATGGCAGCTGACTGATGAAAAATCAAAACAGAATCTCATTATTTTTACGCGTTCTTACGTAGGTACTGTATCAGCAAATAACTGGTTTATGCTTTGAATAGTTTATGTAGTATACATTGTCATTAGTTGATTATTATTTTAACAATGCGTGCATCATGCTCTGTATGCTCTGTACATTTACAAGATGACGTTAAAATGTGAGGTCCAGTTTCACATCTCCCAACAATTTTTGTGTTATCATTTCGGCCGAAATTTAAGAAAAATGAGAATCCCCAACCTGCAGGCCCAACGATCCCATCTTTTTCATAATCGTAAGGAGATTCACAACATTTCTTACAATGCCTTACTACTGATAATGGGCTTCCTTTCAAGTAATTCTAGGCTTTCAATTTCAACGCCACATGTGAAGTTATTTACATTTTGCATCCAAAAGGCCATAACTGTACATTTTTGTTTCGGAGTTAAAGAGGGTAACTGATCTGAAGTGCCACGATATTCTGTATCTAACAGTGTAAATAGCAGCACGACAGTAGCTGTTTACACTAAACGACCTGCCACACTGAAAATGCTGTTTGGTCTAAAGGGGATGATAGTACTTGTTTTGAACCATTCTACGATAGTTCTGGAAAAGGGCGAATATTGCATCGGGTGAATATTGTAACTCATCAATCCCTCGTTGATAACTTTGGTATTTAAATGCATGGATAGTTCTTGTTCTAGTCATGTGTTGTAAGTGCCGTGGGAATCCTACCCTATAACATGTGAAGCATTACGTTATGGTTTTGTTTACCATGAAATTTTATCTAAAACAGATATCTGTGCATGTCTCATTGTTCTACATCCATGTTGCAGTGCTGGCCTTTAAACTTAGATAAAATACAAAATTAAGACTAAAGGGCTGCATAACACAACAGATTGGTAAATGCTCAGTGTTTTATGCGCCGTCTCAATGTTGTATGCGCCGTGCATGTATAGCATTACGTTATTGTTTTGTTTCGCATACGATCTTATCTGACAGAGATGTACTGTGTGCATTTCTCCTTGTTCTACATCCATGATACAGTGTTGGCTTTTAAAAGTAGATAAATATACTTAAGTCAGACTGACAGACTGCGAAACACACAAAGCGTTTGGAGACTTGTTCTAATCTATCAAGTTTGTTTATATGAAATGTTGGCCGCAGCGCCGTCTTACAACTGTAAGAATGGAACCATCCAAAGGTAACATGTGAAAATATACAAGCTTAAATAGGTTGATCAGTGGAACTCGTAGTGCCGAGTCCGGTGTCAAGCCAAATTTTTGCCCCTTTCAAATACGCGCTCGACAATTTTTGGTAATTTCGAGTACATCTCAGGAAAAAGAGGCAGCCACACTCATGATTTTTTTTCCAGAGAAGAGGGGATTCTGGGAGAACCTATCCCTGACCACCAACTAACCATAGACCTAACCCTACCCCTGACCCTAGGTCTAGAAGTAATGCTAACCCACGTAAACTACCGTATGTAGAAATATCTAACGGAGCAGGAGTTTTGTGTGACACAGCTAGATAATCAGATTTACCTTCATTATGCTCAAGGCATTCCCCACGATCGGCAGTCCTCTCGGTCCTGGTGGCAGATTTCTCGGCCGCCCACACAGTACAAGTGTAGCGATGACACACAGAACAGCTAGTAATATTACCTGTAGGATGCCGAACGCGGGAAGAATGTGGACCCAAAATGACATTGTCGCAGTTACATCTAACATAACATATAGGTAAAGTCGCAACAAATGATACCGAACGCACACCCGGGCTGCTAATGGGAAAATATCAACCTATAGTCTCACGCTTTGAGCAGTGTTTACTTTGCTGCACTGGTCTATTTCATTTTATAGCAACGGGTGAAACCTTAGCTCGTTAGCCAGTGATAGCTTTCTAAAGTGAGAAAAAAGTAGAAGCAAAATTGCATAGCTGACCATGTTCATTTTTAAAATGTCTTCCGTGTTAACACTTCTAACCTAAAGTTGAAGTGATACTGATTTAAAGTATTATACTAAACTATGCTAACATTTAAGGATTAAATTTAAAATCATATAGACCCACTTATATACTAGAAAGGCCGACATTTGCTTAGGAGCAAATACAGCATATTTCAGCCATAGCTTTTTCCATACAACATTTAACTGTCTCAAATAACCCCTGCTCGAAAATAGAACATTTAGGGGCACACCCCAGTTTCTCGCCCCCATTGAAACGTATAGTTAAGAGACTATTTTCAACGACGCCGTATTTCCAAACAAAATTTCCCCTGAGAACTACACCTATACAGTATACAGGAAGTAAAAATGTACCATCTGGTCTAACATATCTGATTTGCAAGAAAATTGTAGGACCTAAAATCTCACAATATCCTAATGAATTTCGAAAGCCCGTAGCGATGACATTATCGGTCAAGCTGCCCGGGGTGCTTCACTGTTTGCGCCCTCGGAGCGATACCCGGAAGCCAAGATGCGTCGACAAAAACTTACCAAAATCAACATATTGGGGTCGAAGTTTATACTTGCAGTGGATCCGCTACGCTAATTTTACAAGACGTGCCCAACCCGATTCGCATGTGGGAAATGTTGTTATACGTGTCGTTACCATGACAACAGCCTTGGTTGCAGTCTTTAGATATAATGTGATTACTCCTAGGCAGCTGTCGCACGTTCCTGTGTCTCGACCAAAACAACAACAACAGCAGCAGCAGAACAATGCATCGCCTGAAGTTGCCTACCCTATGCCCACTGTTCTGGTCACCAATGCAAGATCTCTGTGCAATAAAATAGAAGAGTTCCAGCACTCGCTGAATGAAAACATGATACAGCTTGCAGTAGTATCGGAGACATGGTTCAGATCTGACCACCCTGACGGAACCTGGAACATTGAAGGCTTCACACTCTTCTCAAAAACACGACAACAAAGAACAGGAGGAGGGGTAGCAGTCTATGTGAGTGACAAGTTCTTCGCTCGACAACTAGATGTCAACGTCCCACCTGAGCTTGAGTGTGTATGGACATATGTGAGACCACCGAGGTTACCACGGGAAGTATCCGGCCTCGCAGTGTGCGCGATCTACTCGCCGCCAGACTCACCACACCAGGATTTACTCAGCGAACATCTCATCAACTCCGTGGACTACCTACGTACCAAGTACGCGGACGTCGGATTTTACCTTATGGGTGACATCAACAGGATGGATATTCAGAACATCTGTCTGAACACTAACCTGAAGCAGATTGTGAACACCCCCACCAGAAATGACGCTATCCTTGATGTCATAGTCACAAACCTCGGACAGTTCTACAAGCCGTGCAGTACCTCAGCCCCACTAGGAATGAGCGACCACAGGTCAGTCATACTTACACCCAAGCATCACGTCAGAGTAAACAGAACGTTGAAAAGTACGGTTCGCCCAATGCCTGAATCAAGAATTCGTGACTTTGGTGTTTGTATCACGTCGCATGAATGGGATGAAGTCCAAGAAGGAACAGGAAGTCAGGCCATGACCTCAGCTTTTTACTCCACACTTCACCAGAAGATTGAAGAGTATTTTCCTACACGTTGTATCAAGATTCATAACAAGGACAAACCTTGGATGACGCCTGAAATTAAATCACTTATATCTGAACGCCAGAAAGCCTTCAACAATGACAAGACCAGTACATGGAAAATCTTGAGAAACAAATTACAACAAAAGATCAAGAATGCCAGACAAACGTTCTACAGCAACAGAGTGCAGAATCTTAAAAAGCTAGACCCAGCCAATTGGCATAAAGAAATAAAGTCAATGGCCAACATGAGGAAAACCAATGCTACAATCAATGTGGAAGGAATCCCTGCCAACAACACCAAGGCTATTGCAGACATCATCAACAACACACTGAGCAATATAACATGTTCTTTGCCACCCCTGAACACCAGACAATTACCAGCCTTCCTCCCTGCAAGACAACCCCCCGAAGTAAAGGTGTGGGAGATGTACCACAAACTCCAACACGTTCGAGTCCGTAAGGCAGCCGGCCCTGACAACATTACAGGCAGACTGATCAAGGAGTTCGCTTACGAACTTAGTCACCCACTCACAATGATCCTGAATACTTCTCTGGCGGAGGGGTGTGTTCCTCGGGAATGGCACGAAGCAAACGTGATACCACTTCCTAAAACAAACCCACCATCTTTGAGTGATCTCAGACCCATCTCACTGACCTCCCTACTGTCTAAAACATGTGAGAGCTTTATTGCCAAGTGGATTCTTGCTGACATTACCCCACAAGTTGACCCCAGGCAATTCGGAGGTATCCCGGGAAGATCAACAACTCATTGCCTTGTTGACATCTTAAGTCAACTTTCCAAAACCTCAGACCAAAGAGACACTATAAGTAGTCTGGTCCTGACGGATTTTGCGAAAGCATTCGACCGCATAGATCACACAACCGCGATCTTGAGTCTGATAGAACTGGGATGCCGACCTTCTCTTCTTCCATGGCTGAGTGACTTCCTGACTGGGAGAAAGCAACGTACCGCCTACAAGGGTTCATTGTCAGAATGGAGGATACTGACATGTGGCCTGCCTCAAGGCACCGTCCTCGCGCCTATAGTCTTCGTCGCAGTCATCAACAGTGCAGCGAGCGACGCACGATCAGACCACTGGAAATTTGTGGATGATCTGAATATGATGGAAAGTAGACAGATTAGACAGCAATCAAACCTGCAACAAGACCTAGATGCCCTTGACGCATGGACAAGTAAAAGTCACATGCAATTGCACCCAAATAAATGCAAAGTGATGCATTTTTTCTTCAGACGAACACCTCCCCCTCTCCCTTCTCTCCAACTAGCCGGCCACACCCTCCAGGAAGTAACTGTAGCAAGATTATTGGGAGTGTGGTTGCAAAGTAACTTGAAGTGGGACAGTCATGTAACCCACATGGTTAAACAAAGCGGCAAACGTCTATTCATCCTAAGACGGTTGAAGATGTTCAGAGTTCCCGAACTTGATCTAGTCACCATCTACACTTGCTACGTGCGCCCCATCTGTGAGTATGCTGTCCCTGTTTGGAATCCCGGACTTACCAAAACCCAGTCATTCCGTCTAGAGACCATCCAACGCCGTGCTTGCCGCATCATTCTGGGCAATAAGTACACTCACTACTCAGAAGCCCTCACCCAACTCGGACTACCCACCCTTGAATCCAGGAGGGAACAACTATGCAAGAAGTTCGGACTGAAACTTCTGAAATCGACTTTCAGAGACTGGCTTCCCCAATCCCGGGGTGAAGCTAGTGGTCGGCTAACGCGGACTAGCCACAAACTGAACTCTATATACACACGAACTGAGCGCTACCGTAACAATCCGATACCCTACATTACCACTGTATTGAATAAGGAATTGTGACCGTTAAACACGAATATTTTGTTGTTGATTTTAATGTTGATATATTATATTATATTATGATAGATTTTAAAGATCCCTTGTCAATTTTAACGATCTTTAACCGCAATAATTGTTATGTAAATTTATTACGATGGAGTGCCCTTGAAATGTTATACTTTTAAAATGATTGTAAAGTCCGGAATCAATTCAGCCGCGGCTGCCATTTCTTGACTTGTATTATGCAATAAACCAGTATTATTATACCGATTAGACAGGGCGTGCCACTTTATGCGAAAAATCGAATTAACTTGCGACCAATCACAGCCAGCAGCGGCTCCAACAAAGGCGGTAACATAACGTCAATCAAGAAGAGGCACGAAACTTTGCGAAAATAAACCGAGAAACTGCATGCGATGTTTGGGACTGGATAACATACACAAGTATCTCGCTAAGGCGTCGACCTGTCAACAAGTGGACGACGCGGAAACTATTGCTTCTACTACAACTAAGTTGAGGGACAACGACAAGGGGCAGCGGTGCAGTCAGGGCTGACACCGATCGCGAGGAAACGATGCCAAGGCCGCGGTGGACGGCTCGACTGTCGAGTCCGTCTAAAATCCAATAAAAATGGCGCGAATGGCTTTGTCACATCGGAGACGAGTGGTGGGTGACGTGTGTTTACAGTTTGCACCATGAGAAAAACATTCTTTAACGCTTCCTTTGTCGATAGTTTTTAAACTATGAAAATAGGAAGCGTGACTACTGAGAAAGGAATCTGAACTAACCAAGGAGCTTTTATCTGATAAAAGCTCCTTGAACTAACGTGTCGGATTCGTCATAAATTCCAATTTCACGTTAAATGAATTTTAAATCGTACAAGGTCCGGGTGATTCCGATCGGAGTTTGCAGGCATTGCAAATTAGAATCGTGAATAAAAGTGAATGTTACCGAATAAATAGTACCATAACATTTCTTTTGTCATGCTTGTTCATTTGCTTACACGCCTTCAACAATAAAAGTGGCATAATACAGACATAAAGTTATCATGTTGCTGCAACATCGTGCTGGCAAAATGTATGTTTATTTATATAAACATTGCACAAGTAACACAATTGTTAAGATTTACAGTTCAAAACATTCTAACGATAAATATTGATGAGGAAATAATCATTCTCGCCATTGTTAAACTTACTTATCAAATCTAAACTGGCCAATTTTCCCGCGATTTCCGCCGAGTAACATTTCATCGATTGTCTCAACTTACCCTGCCAAAGTCAAATCTGCCGAATATGATTGATATTGCTACGCGGAATGTTGGCAAATTCATCGACAAAGACATGTACTCTGACGTTCAAGGAACGCGTACCTTCTGCTACCGTCCAAATGACCTTGTCGTTAACTCCAAATCCTCGCAAAAAAACTATTTTATAATTATATACATGTATATGAAACCGGGCGTAAGGTGACATTCGTCCGCTGTGTTGTCAAGATATGCACTTGTTTCTATATACATGGGGTTGGAAGGCCCCGCTATTGAATATTAATTAGAATTCGTCTTCCTTTTCGCTTATTGGCTGGCTCGTTAATTCATTTAACTTGCACGTGCGGGGCTCTGCGGGGTGACGTCATGGCAAAAGGCCGAAAGAAAACCAATATTCCCTCAGAAAAATGCTGAAATTTACTGTATATAGTAAAGCGCTGGTTGCAAGTTAGCTATTTACGTGTTTGTAAGCATAAGTTAGTGAGATTTCTGAAACAACAGCAGTTCTGTGATAAACGGAACCTTCTAAAAACGTACGGAGCTAACAGCGCAGGGAAAATATACCATCGCATCACAGAAATGCCCCTAAAAACAGATACAATAAGCCTTCTGAATAGCCCAAAGTGCAAGAGTTTCCCCCAACGGGGTTCTGCCCCTGGACCCTGCCGGGCCGGGGCCTTCGGCGTTCTTCGGTGGACCCCGGGCCCCGTGTGCCGACGCTGTAAAAATTTCTGGCGGGAACACTGCAGTATATACGGAATCGTGAGGCCCCGCTTATGAATATTAATTAGCCTTTGCCCTCTTCGCGCACAGGTGTGGGCTCCGTGCGGGGTCACGGAAGGTCACGTCAGGAGGCCAAAAGAAAACACCCATCAGAAAAGTGCCAAAATTAATCATTTTAAAGTATAAGTCCGTGAGATTCCTTAAACAACAGCAGTTCCGTGATAAACGGAACCTTCTAAAAACGTACGGAGCTAACAGTGCAGCGAAAATACAATCGATAGCGATTCAACTTCGGATGGCAAACCGGACAAAAGTTATAAGTACTGTTGAAGTCATTAACGTTAAAGTTTGTTTTTAGTTGCCTTTGACGGTTTGACCTGAAATACTGTTACGCTAAACTCCTGAAGAGATGTTAAGTGACTGCTGTGATTATTACAGAAATGCCCCTAAAAACTGATACAATAAGCCTTCTGAATAGCCGAAAGTGCAAGAGTTTCAGGCGGGCTTCGCCTCCCTTGGACCCCCAACGGGGCTCTGCCCCTGGACCCTGCCGGGTCGAGGCCTTCGGAATCGTGGGGCCCCTCTTATGAATATTAATAAGCCTTCGCCCTCTTCACGCACAGGTGTGGGCTCTGTGCGGGGTCGCGGAAGGTCACGCCAGGAGGCCAAAAGAAAACAAATTACCCCTCAGAAAAGTGCCAAAATTAATTATTTTAAAGGAGTTTATGTCAAAACTTTTACTTGGATCATTTTACCAACTATCTAATGCCTATCTACACCAAATTTCAGGCCATTCCATTGCAAGACCAGGGTACAGGGGGACAATATATTTTATTTTGGTCAAAACATGACCTTTAAACCTCAACAAGTCTACATCTTTCCCCATAATCAATGCTATAATCATCATCATCCGGTCGTGCTGGTTGCAAAAAAAAAAAAAAAACTATTCACAAACATTATTTGTCGGAACAAAGATTCTAACTTAAAGTAGATTTACTCGAAAGCTGGTTTTAAACCACTCAATGCTTTACTCCCTTCATATACCTGCACCGCTTGCCTAACCTCTTCATAAGCTAAGTTAAAACGAGCCGCTGGACCACCCGGTTGCATTACCTTGACGATTTTTATATAATGGGACGCCGTTCTTTTTGTAAACCATCCAATAGGGTCCATAACCTCTCCATCTGAAGCACCCGCTATATGTAAGCAAATGGCGCACCCCGATCTACACCCCTGCAGGGTTTCTCCCTCATCTATCTCCAACAATATCGTCTTAAGGCATTGCCGATCGCCGCAGAAGAAGGCTGCTCGGTTAACACTTGTCCATCTCTTGAAGTGGATCTGAACAAGAAAACTCTTTCAAGCTTAATGGACAATTTTTTAGAGATACTAAGTTAACATACGAGTCAATCGCCGTCACTGGACACGTCTCTGGATCCCCTGTTTTCTCAAAAAAAAAATTATTGGACCTGCCATCTTTCAACGTCTTCCCAAAAACATGATTCATAATCAAACATAGGATGAACCATATAATAAGTCATTTAAGAGTTACAGGAGTTAGAAAGGGCGGACCTGAATTGTACATTTTTCTTAATTTCCATTTTCCAACTTTATTGTATACGTATGTACTCCTATTCACAATTTCGTTATATATAACCATTCAACGATCAGCTTTACACAAAAAGTTTATTGATAACTCCTTGAATAAACAAGCACAGTATTAGACTGGACTAACAACAAAGTTGCGAGCTTACAGAGTAAGTATGTTACCTTATATGCATACAAATCAATTCAATTTATGGTTAAGCTTGCCACTTAAACAAGCATTTTCCAACAATGGATAACTGCTAGCAATATAATAAATACACTTATATATCATAAAACAGAAGAACTTATATGCCATAGAATAGTTGATAGCCTCTTCATTGTAATTACTTAGAAACTGCTTATATATAATCCTATCACAACATTTTATAACACAGTTCAAAACTATCTCAATGAACTTTATACAGTACGATTGATTTTAATCACAGACATACAAATCAAATGTGCTTACAAGCTTCTAATTCAAGCCATTAAAACATATTCACAGGCAGCTATGATGGGTAAAATGCCATTATTTAGTAATCTAAATCCGAATCTGACGCTGGTTCGATGTGTATTGTCACTTTACATTCGGTATCAATGACTGGACAGGAGTGCTTCTGAGAGGCACGTGTTTGGCATTTTGGTTCCCTGACGTTGACACGGCTCCGGTTGTCCCGTGGAAGGATTGAGTTACAGATGTCCAGGCTTTCATCATGTCCCTCCTGAAGGAGGCGTAGGTTAGCTTGCAGCTCTTCCGTCTTTGATGCACCTGCGGAAAACAAGAAAAGAGCAATTCTGATTGACGACTAGTTCTACCACCTCTAAACTGTACTTCCTATCACTGCAGCAAGTATGACCTTTTGTGGTCATCTAACCACTCACTGACTCTCTGCCACTGTACAGTAAGATAACTACGAACACGCATCAGCCCAAACACGCACACACTCGCACAGACCAAAAACTCCGTACATGAGGTTAAAACCGTTATGATTGTGACTGTGACATCAACTTAGTTTCTCTAAAGCCAACCATTACTTCATACATGTACCAAATGTTTCGAGTGAAGTATTATCGATGTTTTTCATGACCGTATGCAAATAAGGTCGTCATCTGCGCTGCATACATTATATCAGTCGATCACCTTCTTTACCCAAACAACACAGTACTAGTATAAAAGTCGTGTCTAGGCAAAGAAGGCTGTTGTAGCAATTTTGCTTATGAACTTCAAGTGAAGTGTCCTGGTAAGTTTCTTGCAAGTTCAATGATTCACTAGCTTGCTTCGGTTAACTTTACCTGCTTTATCCTGATTACTTGGTGGGCTGTGGAAACCCAACATGGCCTTGAAGCTCCTCCACACGTGATCGGCAAGTTCACGGTCATGGCTGACGTCGACGTCAGCGGAAATGGCGTCACAGATGATGGTCATGAGGAAGTTCATCAGGAGGATGAAGATGCATATCATGAATGTGGAGAAGAAGATCGTCCCGATGAGAGGGCTGGAATCCAGCATTTCATTGGCAAAAAACCTACAAAACAATACATCATAAATCAAATGATACGTCCGTGAAATAATTCTTTGGGGGGGGGGGGCGTATTTGTCTTATTCATTATTGTGAATTTTGCGCTGATTCTGTCAATGCATTTCCCTCACTGTCTCTCGAAACAAAGCAGACATGAATACAGTAGGAAATTGAAGACAGGGAATACATAGAGTATTCTAGAACCTTTGACCTAACTTCCTGTTAGTGTCACTGACATGCCTAGTACACATGTATGTGGAAACCAGTTACGTTTAGACTATTGCATTGATATAACATCAGACTGATATCAAAATCTTCGTACATGCCGGAGAAAAAAAAAACATACAGAAATTCACATATCGATACCATTCTTCAGATAATGACGTAACATAAATGCTTTTGGATTTAGTCAACGACAACCTATGCATCATTACTTCATGCATATACATAGATGCATTACAATCATATGGAAAACGTACCTGCCAAGCATCATCTCAAATAGCGCGTATGTTGTTTGGTACAGGTCCGAGTACGACTCTATGTGGCTCCCAAACACAAGGTACCCTGGAAACAAAATTCAAATACACAAGGTGCCAAAATCAAACACACATTCTGTGCATAATCTTGGACGTGCCAGTATAACTACTCGAGGTCAATGCTATATGTTCATTGGCCAGCAAAACATTAAATGGCCAATGAATGTGCAGCTATCAATACGCCGCGATCAAACTGTAGCGAGTATTTCATTGGTTACTAGAATGATGATCGGATCGCTCTTAAACACCATGAATGTAAAATTGCACTGGCGATGTAACCGACATCAGTATACACGGGTATTTCAAAACATTCCTTTGCACATACCGGAGCTGATGAAGGCCATGAAGGCAACTACAGCAACGACCAAGAACGACAAGAGCTCCTCTTTCATCATGCCGGGTAGAGCCAGGAGTTTGCCGATCGTTTGACTGAAGCGGACGATGCGCAGTAAGGAGATGGTGTTGATGAAGACGGTGATACCCAAGACGTGTTTGAAACAAGCATCCCACCAAGCAGCGGTTGTCAGGTCCACAAATTCTTGAAATCCCAGATCTCCTGTAAAACGAAAAACACAAAAGATATATCAAAACCGGACGTTCTGTAGCAGTACTATGGAGAGCGGCTAGGGTGCACAGAGTCCAATCATTTCTCAAATTTGCCATTACCCATCTCCCATCACATCAAGTTTCTCTGATCTAGATGAAAGTTGGAATATGAATATGAACAATGGCAAAGTCTGTTATGTTAATTTTTTTGTTCATGTACCTGTATAATTTATGCAATTTGTTGCATGTCATGTACATATGTATTCATGTTATATGTAATGTATGTTTTCCAGGGGCCCAATGAAAAGTGGAGGCATGCCAAAGAGATTAACCATATCCTGGCTAAATAAAAAAGACATATAAACAGGTTCCACTATTATGCCTATTTTCAAACTTTGTCACCCCGACACCTATCCACCTACAAAATTCCATGATAACCCGTCGACAGCTTCTCGAGTTATTCACATAAATGTCCACAGCCGCTCCGCCATAGTACGACCAAAAACAAAACCTTCTTGGCGTAGGTAAAAAAGAATGAATCAAAAATTATGACGATCCGTCAATCCATTCTTGAGGTATTTCCTTTCAAAGTTCCAAAACAACCCGCTAGGGGGGTCAGACCTACACCACTTACTCTCTGTCCCAAGAGCTATCCACCACTCAAAAATCATGATTACAGCATGTCCAGAACTTGATATATCAGACCCGGAAGTTCCACTGCAGTACCTTAACAAGCTGCTAGAGGGCCCAAAATCTAATCGTTTTTATGTCTGATCAAGATCTACCTACATACCAAATATCATCACAATTCATTTAGGCGTTCTCAGGTTATGCTGGTCTTCTACACACAAATAAATAAACACACCAAAATATAACGGTTACCTTATTGGCCAAGGTAATAAAGGGAGAATGTGTAAAAGCTGGTACAAACCGTTGCACCTGGCCACCAAGGCGAGTGTATCAGCAGCCACGGCGTACCGCTTGATGAAGACGAAGACGGTTGTGGCCGTACAGATGAGGCTGAACCATCCAACAGCATTCCACGGAGAAGTGAAATACACCCACCCTTTATCTACCACCGACTTAACCTCCTTAAAGAGCATGACTAAGAAGAGAAGTGTGAATACGATGTGCAGAAACAGACTAGTGTAGTCATTAGCGCTTTCGTATTGAAACAATCGAAACAACGTGATTGTTGCTTCTGGCATGAGACTGCCAATTTCAGAATGGTCTATGGCCATGTGCACAACGCTGAACAGCTTTAGATTGGGGTTGTAGAAGTTGATGTCGATTGTAAAGGACTTTGTGTATTTATCCAAATACTCGGAATCTTTCAAAGCATTGATGAAGGACACAGCGGTGTTATAGTCAAGAGGGAGGTCGAGAGAGTGAATGTTCTTGCAGTCAGATGAGTAGTTGGGGTGGTTTGAGAGGGTAGGAAAGAGGAATCGCGAACTGGTACAAGACGTGTTCCCTGGTTGAACATCCCAGCCTCGGCCAGCACGTTTCTCCTTCGTCATGGCACCTGGATTAAAAACATCAGAATTGAAACAAGAAATCGGAAATATTAGTTTTGCTGTTTATTCCTTAATGCTGATGCCCAGGCCATCACAGATGTTAGTAACCATTCCCTTCTGCCCTTAATCCCAGCTATCTCCCTCCCATATGGGATCATTCCATTGTCTGTAGGTGGGCTGACCAGCTGTCTATGGACTATACCATTTCTCCAGCATTCAGGAAGGGGCGTCGGCCTATAATACTGCAGTACCTGAAAATACATCTGGAGTAGGGGTGGGTACCGGTACAGAAAATTCAGGTACAGGTACGGTTCAGGTCCAGAGGATCAGGTCCAGGTCCGGACCTGAACCTGGACCTAATTATCTGCGAAAACTAATGAATGGGCGATACTCAAAACAATGGTCCATTTTGCTACAAAAGAATCTGTTTGGTGGAGTATCCGACATCCATTGGCGTATCAAAATCCTATCTTCATGTAAACCACAGTAACTGCCTCTGTTTTAGTTTGACTGTAGAAAGTTGGTAGAAATGACTATCAACTCTTCTCTACTTCGCTCTTGTTATTTTCCTAGACCTAAAAGTCCCAAAACACGTGAATGCCTGCCTGTATGACATGTTCATTTTCCAATAGATCCAACTATATACATAATCTTGAGGGATCGGCATGTTTCTTCAGGACCTCAATAATCCATACAAAACCATTAAAAAGATCTTAAGTCATAGGTGCGAGGACACAAACACAGCCGAAAACAGTACTCCGTCGGGCGTGAACCTCATTTCCGGAGGTGACTACGTTCTTTGAACTCTAGCCACTTTAATTCCGAGGATGAACGTGATAACACAGACTCGAAAAATAGATGAGCGAACATTTTATATTTGAACAAAGCTTTAAACCTGTGCTATGCTAACTGCCAAAACAGTTCCATACTTAATATCAGATAGGTGGGCATTGAAAACCGTCATCTGGCTATACTGACCTTACATATTCTCTGTCGTTTTCTATTTCACTTACATGTCAATATAATGTTGTACACATATTTGAAAAAAGGTGCACAATATATTCATTCATGAAGAAGACACAGTGTGAGTTGGGCATGCAAACTAACTGCTAATAGAAGAAAAATTAAAACTAGACACACGGATTTCCCAAACTTAAGTGATGAAAAGGTAAAAGTAGAAAACCCCAGAAGATATACCTGGATGTTGTCTTATCTGTGTCAGGTGTGCAGGGCCGATGCGGAAGGCCGCGGTATTGTGCGCGAACTGCCGGTCTAAGTACCGCATCTTCCGCCCGTTGTACCAGGATGATGGGTGGAGGGTTGGCAACAGCACCTCCTCAAGCCAGGAGTACAACTGGTCAGGTTTCTTGATCTGTACGAGAAATAAATTGTTATTACCTTCACCAATTTGTTTCAGTATCGTTTGTATGTACATGCGTATGTTTCTCTCTGTGTATGTGTACATTTTTAAATGTTTATGTCTGTGTGTGTGTGTGTGTGTTTGTGTTTGCATGTGTGCCTTACACTTCGTAATGTGTGTATGTATACGTCTATGTGTGTGTATGTGTATGTAAGTGTATGCGGCTATATATGTACATGTGTGTGTGTGTTTGTATTCCTGTGAGTTCGTAATGTATGTGTATATATGTATGGTTCTACCTGTGCGCAGTTGTAGTTTATTCTATTTGTGAAAATGATATCAAAGGCAAGAATTCCATACAGCAATTAGTCTGAAAATGTACACATCCTTTGTTTAGTGACTCACCGCATCAAACTCGTTCAGAATGTTGCTGGACAGTGTCTGCCTCTCGTGGAAGGCCAGTGTGTCCTTGTCCATCTGTGCGGCGTAGAACAGGAGGGCCACGGAGGCGAACAGAAGGAAAAGCTCCATCAGCATCGAGGCAGACTTCTTATTCAGCTCCTTTTTCTTCTTAGCTGACTTGAGATTTACTGTTGCAGGTCGACGGAGTTTCTTTGGCGCTAAAAGACAAAAGACAAAAAGGGAAAGTCAGACAGGAATGGTTGAAGAGCCGCGTTGTTGCCCACATTGTAACTCTGATGCAAAAAAGTAAACGTTTAGGTATCATGAATATTTGCACATAGAATACACAAAGCATGATATCTATGACAAAGATTATTGAATGTGTTCGGCTTAATTTGAATTATTTATCACTAGACTTTTTATATATAAACGAACACCTGTTCTATGTGAATACGTGACGTCCACACTACGCCCATGCTCACTGAAGGCCGCCATCTTGATGACGTATGCAGTTTCTGGGATAAGATGTGTGACGTTGTAGGATATTTTGTTTCCCTCAAATCTGTTAAGAGAAATTGAAATTCAAGATATCGTTAACATGATGAATCCTAAGCGACGTAGGATCTATATGCACTTGGTCGAGTGAGGAAAAGGAGTCAAAATCGTTTTTTAAAGTTAATATTCATATACGCATGCTATTCATTATTGTTCAATTAGTTCAATATGCGGTATGAATATTGTTCTTTACCTCAGCACTATTATTGCGCTCTTATATTCATCCGAGATGTCCAACTGGTAAGAGAGAACGTTTGCCACAGGTGGCGTCCATTCCAGCAACATCCAAGTTGCCTCAGCCACGGAGACTCTTAAACTCGAAGGCGGATCTGTGTCTAAAACACAAGTGTACGAGGTTATCATAAAACTGCCCTAACTGTACTTGACATGCCATGTAAATATTAGACAATAACGCAGATTCTCAGCAAGGTTTCCAATGATCCAATTGTAATAAGAAAAAAAACTCGTTGTATTTGTCAGATTACAATCTATGTAACTATGTCTTATATGTATGTTTGTGTACGTGTGTGTTTGTGCTTGTGTGCGTCTGTTGTGCGTGTGTGTGTATATGGATGTGTCTCTGTGTGTGTGCACATGAATGTGTCAGTGTGTGTGTATCTCTGTTTGTGCATACGTGTGTGTGTGTGTGTCTATCTGTGTGCGTGTATCTGTGTTTGTGTGTGTATACTTATACACCAACTCATGTCTTACAGTCTGTAGCCAACAATCAAATCGCTACAATCTGCACGATGTATACCAACCCTGAACGTCTATTAATTAAGACTCTACTTCCGATGCCACACCCACTAACCTGTGACAGCTGCTGTACTGACGGCGATGCTCCTCCCCAGCCTGCTCACAGCTACCACACCGATGTCATACCGAGTACCCGCAACCAGACCTGTCAGCTCACATCTGTCCACGTCTCCTGACTTCTGTACGGAAGTACGCCTTCCATCACCGGTGTAGGTTATGTTGTATGCGGTCAGCACAGCTTTTGGTGGTAGCCATGAGATGGAAATAGTGCCGGTTGTCCAGTCGTCCACACCTAATCCTATCGGAGGATCAGTTCCTGAAATGAAAAAGGAAAGGTATCGTTTAGCAGAGAAAGAATAGCATTGCAATGGTATAAAAAGACAAAAGACGACAGGATAAAGGTTTAGAATCTACCCGTAAGGCATTACATGGCCCGTGGATTGCTATTCTCTAAGATAGCGGAGATAGTAGTGGTCGGGATTTTTACCGGCTCGGAAAAAGTCCCAACCACTACTATCTACCGACCCAACCTCTGCTTGGAGAATATGAATTGCTACAGTTGGTATCTGTAATGTACAATGATAATGAAATGCACACTAACATTGTTTTTGTTTCATTTTCTCTAGTTTATGTAGTCTCCAAGCAGACCCTACGATGCCTTAGAGATAGTCTCAAAGCTGGCCAGGGAGTGAAGCTTGCCAAGGAGTGAAGCTTGCCAAGGAGTGAAGCTTGCCAAAGGGAGTCAGTCGGCCACCGGACAAAGTCCCTGGCCAGCTTTGATACTATCTCTAAGGCACCGTAGGGTCTGCTTGGAGACTAAGTTTATGTACAAAACCCTGCTTGGAGGTGCAGTGAAACCTTCCCTTACTTGTCACAGCGGTAATTGTCACTTCCAGTCCTTCGTTGTGCCTGTTGATAGTTGTGGCAGATATGACATATTCCACGGCTGGACTTAGGTCGTTCAATGTCACATCAGTTGAACTGGTCGGTACGTATCGTGTCACCACGCTCTCACCAGTATCAATCCGCGCGATCCATATCCTGTGGCCAATAGCGAGAGAGTCGGTCCTCTGCTTCCTCCAGGAAACCCGAACGGACGTTTCTGTGATGATCACCACCTGGAAGTCCTGGGGCGGAGGCGTCACTACAACAAGTAAAAATGTGAGAATGATACATGTCATTTTTTTTTACAATGATAAAATTAGTTTATGGCCGTTGCTCTGTCTGTTACCGAAACTGTTTAAATTCAAAGGTCTGCAAGTGAAATAGGTATGAACAAACTACCACGAGGGCGACCAATTCTGTATGAGGCCCATGTGAAATTCTGTCCATACGCAGCCGTACGCCCAATATTTGGAATTCATCAGAATGAATCAAATGATACGTCACGCCCATCTGGCTTATGAATTACGACTTCAGTATATCCATTTCGTTGTCAAGTTGTATGAGTTGCGAATGCGGAGCGCAACACCATTTCTTTCGCTGCGAATAGGTGCCTATACATGTATGGCGCGTTCCGATCATATTACGGAGAAACCTAACTTATGTTGATCGTATTCCTAACGTATTGCCAACGAATGTCAAGCGTATTCCAAGTTTCTTTTGATTAATTAAAAAAAGCTCCCCCTCGCTGTTTTCATTACTAGTGCAGATTCCAAACGTGACATGCAAACTTTTGTCATCATGGGAAGCCCGAAATATGAATCAACAATTATAATAATACCATATCTCGAAGGCACCCCGAGTATTCGTCGAGTACGCTATTTGTACGATACACGTACACGCTAATGATAAATACAATGCACTGCTTGTTCGCAGAAAGAGCGTTGCAGCGTGCCGGTATCGTGCGTTGTATCTTCGCTGCACGTACGCTATGTTTACGCTTCTCAGAGCTCGTACCGTGAGATCAGCGTATCACCGCGTATGAAGCACGGGCACATAGCGTACTCGCACTGCACTCGACTGACGTGGGACCGATGTACTGCGAATCTACAATGCATGAGATGCGTAACAGTGCACTTACGATAGTTTTGTGCATGTCCAAAACTATCAAGCATACTGTGCGTATGTCTGCGTACCTAAACGCACACAAAACGATTCAGATGCGTATCGGGTATGCATTGACGTGTGAACGGCCGTGATGCATTGAAAATACATTTGAAATATGCTTGGCATTCGTAGAAAGTTTACAAGGACGTCGAACGTACCCAGAAAATAGCCACCTGTTCCATGATACCCATTTCGCTTAATTCACGTCATGTGTGACATAATGTACGTGACATAATGTCCTAGGGAATTCCCTAGGGAATTCGTTTTTGGCTAATTTTGCAGGACCGACCTTCACATGTAGAAGGGAGGAACTGTAATTTTGGGGCATGGAATAGCCACAAGGTTAGAGTTAGTTTGTGCACACTTATAAACTCTATATTACAGCTTTTTAAATATATTTTATATTAACTTTCTGGACGTAAATTTAGAACAAAATGTTACAGCAGCTTGTTGTTGTTTTTAATAGGCTTTCGTATAATGAATAATGTTATGCCTGGTCCTGTAATTGACACTGGCTCCTATAGATGTCGTTTTGAAAACTGTTTTTAATAGTACGTTATATGCATAGGAGCTCTTGTAGAAGAGTATATTATTCCATATTGGCCCGGGGCATGTTGGGCAAGCTCCGTTTTGTCCTGGAATCATTTCACAATACTAGTTCACTTTTGGGGATGAGTTACTTTTAAACTGTTCCATTTTTGCGCGGGGGTGATTTGGAACAGTCCAATGTTGCGTGGGAAGGGGTATGGCTGAAATATGCTGTATTTGCTCTTAAGCAAATGTCGGCCTTTCTAGTTGCCAGTTATGTTTTCCTCGAATCAATTTAGATAACTACCTGGTATTTTTTCCATTAAAATATGTTTAAATGAACGTTTTCAGTCTATTTCCATCGTCACGTCGATGTAAGTTAGACAACCAGATAAGATACGCCAAAAAGCAGTCACTCAAGCAACTGGATATGATTTTGGAAACGGTCAGACGTTTCAACTGGCATCCATCAATTTTAGTTAGTGACATTGAAGAGATCTTGTTGGAGAGGGTTTATATATCCTAGCTGTGAATTGATGTAAAAGTGATCTAGTTGAAGAACAGGTTTATCCTGACTATGAATCAATATGCAAAAATGGGTGGAAGACAATTTTTAAAGGTCCAAAAGCTACAAGGTAAGACAAGTTAAGAATACGTTGATGTAAATGAATTAATGGGTTAATTTGTTGTTTTAATGACGGCAAAAGCTAACTGTTTGTCGAGGGGGGGGGGGGGGGGGAGATAGTGCCAGATAGTTCATAAATATCCATTGTCAATGGAAGAAACCACACATAGAGAAGATATAAAAAAATAATACTCGCAAACTTGACACAAAATTTTCTCTTTACCTGGTATAAACGCCTCTACAATAGTTGGTCCAGCATGTCGAGCGCTCTTTCTCTCCACGAACCAAGATGGGTTTGGTCCCTTCTGGGTAATCATGGCGTATGATTCGCTGTCCTCTGTCATGGGATGTTAAGATATTTCAATTCTTTAAGTACTTGCCAGCTACCATTATATGACACTACTACCAGTACACAAAGACGGACTATCTTCATTGCATGGCATAAAGGTGTAAAACAATATTTGTTGAATTGCAATTGTGCCCCTCACCCTTACTTTGTTATGTCCGAGAGCAGATCAAGGACATCACCAAAAGGCGCTGGTGGTGGGTCATACCACGAATATAACAGAGATACAGTTTACATTGTCGTAAACTGTAGGCTGTATATACATAAGAATATCTAGATATCTGTTCATGCATTTTGAAATTTAAAGGAATCAAAATATATAATATACGGCACCTAGAGTAGTAATTGTAGCTCCCGTACGGTGCTAAACTGGATTGTCCTCCTGCCAGTTCGCCGCTGTCGGAAACAACGACAGCTATGATCCGTCCCTGGAGCGAAATGGGAGCAAATATGAGATATGATATCAGATTGCCTGAAGTATGACGTGCCCGAACGTCATCGGAAGTTCCAACCAACATTTATCTTAGATATTCTTGTCCTTGAATATATATATATATATATATATATATATATATATATATATATATATATATATATATGATAAGTATGACTGTAGTAAGTATAGCATGTTCCTCTAAACCAGGGTTCACACGTGCTCGTTTGGCATGTTATCTGGCTATATTTGTCTGATTTGTACTATTTTTTTCAGCCTGGTAGAGGCGGACCTCAAACGGACTTGAATATACACGCACGTGTGAACCTTATTTGGGTTTCAAGTTTACAGAAACGGCAATCGCACACAAAATGCTCGTTTCAACGACCATGATGTTTGAAATTTCTGAGACGCAGTATATTTTGTCTTTAATCGGGAACAAGAGGTACTACATCCGAGTCAAGGTAGGTACCTGTTATAAGTATAGAACACTTAAGATGCTGCAATTTGGTTTTTTACTATACCCATAAGTTTGTGCTTCAACATTCATTAACGTTACACCTACAGGCAGAAAAATGCGTGTCTGTAGACTTTTTTTTTTTTTTTTTACTCAATGGTCACCACGTAACAAGGCCTGGAGGCCACTCAAGGTTACGGGTTACATGATTGGAACTGTAACAGCAACTCTTCACCCTAGGTCAGAAACATCATGATTGAGACTTCAAGTCAAGTCAAGAAACACATGATTTTCAGGACTGTCGTTATTAGCCCAAATGATAGCATACATACCCTAAAAATGTACATTTCGGACAATAACTCAAATTGTGTAACAAGATGATGACAACTTCATGTCTTCATGACTTTTATTTAAAAAAAATTAAAGAAAATAAAATAACAACAGCATCAATGCAAGCATACATAGTACTTGTTATAAGTCATATATAAGTTTGTCGATCTTTAGTTGAAGAACGAACAAACATTGGTTTTAGAAAATGAAACTATATCGGTCAGTGCACCCCTGAGCCTTGTGATGACACACCGTCAATGTTTAGGGGTCGGAACACTGATCAGGTCTACATCCGCTCAGAGAAGGCCCGGAGACCTCTACTCAGTACTCGGGGTCCAGACGGGGAATCAAGGGGAAGACGATGGGAGTTACGCCAGAAGAGATGACAGTGCTGCTGCAAATGCTGGACGCAGAGGGCCTGCGCTAGGAAGGTTGCGACCTTCTGGCACCAATAGGGTACAATGACTTCTTTGCTGAGCTCGCCAGGGTTACACCAGTTTGTGGTATGGTGCAGATTGAAGGGGACAGTGATGTCATCAAAATTGCCAGGAAAGTGGCAAACGGAAAGTTCATTCAAGGTCAGGACATGTTTGGAAAGTAATTCTCATACTTGCAGAAGAAGGCAACTACTCTGTGCACTTTTGTAATGAACATTTACAAGAAAGGCTATATCTCTAAGTAATGTTTGTACCCTTGAACTTGGTCAGGATTCTCATATCCACCTTTAAGGAAGTTTCTGAACCATCTCCCAGCTGTTACCCACCTCAACCCGCCCCCTCTTGCACACCTTTCTTCATTCCCTCTCTTCCTAAGTGATGTAGCCTTCCTTGCTATTCTGTGGATAAAGTCTACTATGGCTTTGAGGCTTTGACAAGCGATTGAAAGATGGATCTCCGAATTCCTTACAAGTAGATCATAAGTCGTCCGGTTTCACTGGGAACTTAATGCCAGCGTTACGGTAACCTGTGGCCTTTCTCATGGAGCTTATAATATGACAACCTGTTGGGCATTCCAAACCCCTTGCCACCTCAAATCTGCAGCGTGACTTAACAGACCTCGACAAATGATCCTACATCCAAGAAAATGCAAGGTGATGCACATCCAGTTCAGTAAGGCTGCGCTTGTTCCCCCTCCATTCTATCTAAACAGCATCGTACTGAAACAAGTAAAAGTAATGAGGATATTGGGGGTTTACTTAAGGTAGACATAGAGTTGAATGTCAATCATATTTACAAAATTGCAAGTCAGCATTTATACATTATGCGCAAACGAAATCACTACGGAGAACCTTGTCACAGAATATGCAGCCCCAGTCTTGCACCCTTGTCTGACAAGTGCACTGAGCCAGACGATCGATCGCGAGGAGATACAACAATGAGTTGTCCGTATCTTTTTGGGGACTAACTTTACCTGCCACGCGTGCCAAAGCCTACCATACCTCCACGCACGTCGTTCACCTTACTATGGACTTTGTCAGTCCTTGCTCTCATCCGAACATTAATCACTCACTCGTGAACCGATTTTAAACACGTGCTGTTGAGATAAGCGGGGCAAGGCAGATACATCAGCAGACTGACACAATCCGAAGAAAACGTTATAAACACCCAATTACAGATGTTAACCTGAGTTAAACACTTCAACTGCTAAACAATTGAGGTGAAAAAGGAAGAAAATCATTCGTAAAGCAATGAAGCAACTAGGGCTGGTAATTACAATGAACAACAAGTATTTAGAAGTGACAAATGCCAGTGAAGAGTCAATCAATGCTCGAAGATTTCGTCCACTGTCAGAAGAGTTTGAAAGCAAAGCGGAGGCAGAACTGCGATCAAGACAAAGTAAAGAAAATGAACCAATTAATGTGGTTAAAACACAGAATAGGCTGGGGAATTTTAAAGCCTTTGCTAACTTTGATATGGATGGCATGAAATCGGAAGTCATGGAATGGCTTGGGACGGATAAGAGAATTTTCAAGCTTTAGGTAGACCGGGAAATTCTTACCAAAGCTAAGCTCAAGAAATAAGAGAAACGCATAGGGACAATAAACCTTCCATGTGGAATTGGGCGCCTTCCAACAAAATTTACTTCCAATTTTGGATCTTTTACTGCTGACGAGTGGAAAATTGAAGCTTGTACTATATCATGTATTGTTTGCAAGACTTGTTGCCACAAGAGCATTACCGATGTTGGCAAATGTTTATCTCAAACTTGTCAGCATCTGTGCAAACTAGCGGTTAATCGCACCGACATAGACTGGGCAGATTCAGCTTTTATGATGTTTGGGAATAAAGTGGAAATGCTGTTTGGCGAACTGTCCATGACAACTAATATAATTCTACATTGTCGTTTAAAAGATTGTATCATTGATTATACTGCACAATCAGCCGACGGTCCAATTCCAAACAGTTAGTTTAGTGGTAAGTATTATTTGTTGAATGAGAAGGCCTGTAGTTGCCTGTAGTTCAAATCTGTCATTGTATATCTACCAACTGCCAGATATGCTATACACCTCTGATACCTTACAGACTGGTGGAGATCTGCGAGATTTTGCCGTGCGGGAGAAAGGTCTGTACTGCTGTCACGCCCGTGCAGCAGAACGCATGGTCAGTCCGCCACTTTTGACTGCAGATGTGGAGGAAGAGGAACGTGAGGAAGAAGCTGTTGAACAGCTTCAAATAGACCCATCCCTCGTAGCCGTTCAAGACTAAAAAAAACGTATTGTAAGAATTATTTGAAACAATATCTACTAACAAATTTTGTTCATCTCTTTACATTACTCGTGATTTTTTTTTGCTATTACACCATTCATCATTTTGTTTTGTTCTATTTTCATGGATTCGGAAGCGTTGGGAAGGCGGTAGACTTTTTTGTTTGATGTGTAGCAGTCGACAGATGAGTTGTTCTTATGTCGCCAGCTACAAGAAATTCATTCATTCATAGAATATTGCATATATATGTACTACTAGTGGACTTGGAGAACCGCCTATGTTTCCCGAAGAACATCTGCATAACATCACGTAGATCAGACTAAGTGGTGTGGTCAGAGGCCCTCAAGACAGTAATCATCGTTGAGCTGACTGTGCCGTGGGAGAAAAACATGCAGTCAGCGAATGAGACAAAGAAACTGAAATACCAAGACATTACATGGGTGCAAACAGAGTGGCTGGAATGTGCTACTATATCCAGTTGAGGTAGGCGGCAGAGGGTTCCCTGAATCTTCACTTGCCAGGTTCTGCAGTGAGACCCTTGTAATAGACAAGAAGTTGCTTAGAAAAAAAACATGGCTGAGGAAGTTGAAAAGGCCAGTTTCTGGCTTTGGACCAAGAGTAGGAAAAGCACATTGGGGAAGATAACAGAAGCAGTTAAAGTCCAGTGCCGCATCTGGCAGTAAGGCAGAAGGAAGGTTCTTATGTAGAAAAAGGGCCGGGGTGATCTTGACCAAGGAGTAATATGCCGTCCAAGACGAGGTCGATGTTCAGAATCTACCGCGGCTCAAAGTGAGACGCCTCAAGCAACTGAAAAAAAAAACAGAAAAAACTAGACAAGGTATGTCCTCCGACAGGTACGTATCGGGTGTGCATTGTCGAGTTGTCCGAAATATCAGTTCCCAATGGAGCACCTACGCGGGCTCTAAAGAAACAGACAATTGAAGAGTTCGACGGTAGCAGCCTTTACGACAGTAGCCATAATGACGACAGCGGTATTACTGATATTTAGCTAATAATTAGGCCCAAATAGGTATTACTAACTTGGAAGAGAACGGAGGATACAGAGGGCGTGTAGCATGTAGAACTTTAAATGTCGGAGGGTGGATGGGCAGGGCCCATTTCTGGCCTGAATATCTTCTTCCTTGGAGTGCACCATACGTCACGCCTTCGTGAATTTTACAAATATAGTTCTTCTTTTGTGCCAAGTATAGGCAAAAATAAGCTGGCAGCAGACAGTAGATAGAGGTATCCAGACAATGGGCAGGAGATGGAAGGATGCAGTTAGACCGCCTGCAGATAGAGCGTGCTGGACTATTCTGTCTCATGTGTCGCACGAAGTGGTAGCTGCTAAGTCTAATATCTCTTCTAAAGGGATCAAGACCTGCAAAACCTGCAGACAAAATGGAGAGACCTGACCTCAAGCGAAGCTGAAAGAATCTGGAGAATGATGATGAGGAGAGAAGAAGGAGCAGACCAGGGGATGATTTAATATAGAAGATATTCTGAATGTGTAAGACTGAAGGTCAATGAAGAAAATTGGGTGACTGTCGCGACATCGAATTTCACAATCGAGCAGATGTACTTTTAGCTAGGAAAAGAGCAAATTATGTCGCTTCTAAGTTGTTCAAATAGTCTTAGATATGAAAGTGTTTCCAGGAGAAAACAATATTTATTGTTCGAACGTCCAAGCTTTGGGTACAAAATTAGATGCTTAAGTATTTTTTTGCACCATACGTAAAGAATTCGATTTTATCTCACGTCCAAAAACGTAGAGCGATGACAGAGCGTAAATCAAAACAGAGCATCCCTAAATAACAGGTATTTTCACTAACATCGCAAAAAGAACAATCGAGCTAAATATTACTAAGGAGGCATAATATTCGTCTTCAAAGAACAATACAAACATTATAATACCATCAAATAGGTCTCGAAACAAACATGATAATATCATCTAATTGGTCGCGAATTCTTGGATTATCCAAAGACCTGTCTATTTGTTCTGTTTGCATCAGGCCAGACCCATCTACAACAAATATATAGGTAAAAAAAAATCAAACCACGAGTTAATGGGATAAGAAAAAAAGCGGAGGAACAGGCAAGTTACTGAGGTGAATATTCTCTTAGGCCATACCAATTTTATTTGTTGGTTCTCGGAATCGCCGCTTCTAATTTTCCCAATTTGTAAAAAAAAAAAAAAATTCCATTCAGTTAATAGTGCTGCCAAACTTTGGTTCAGTTACAAAAACAAACCGCCTGGAAGTACCAGTACATTTACTTTCTCTCACCCCCAATTCCTTTGTTACCAATTGATTCACTTCTTGTTTGTTTGCAAAGTACATTTGGGAACACATAAATCTTCGTTAATATGAGATACACATGGGCATACCATAACACAACGTAACGTTAGCAGAATCAGAAGTTCAGAAATTCGGCAGAGCATGTGCTCTGTCGCACACGCACACATTCACACGGAAATTTTCAATTGAAACACAGAAATCGGCCCCCAAAGAAACAACTCAATAAATTACCAATACTTATTCACTCTTGTACCTACATGGGCAACATGTTTTGATATGCCTGAATGGCACAAATCCGTCTCAAATCCGCTGAAAATGGAGATATAAACAAGCCGGTCGGCCATCTTTATTTCAAATATTTATTTTGGTTTGCAGCAGCGCCCCACAGTGATTTTTGGCAAAACTGCAGATTTTACAGCTCTTGATAGCATGTAGGTTTTTCCAAAGAGGTTTAATCAAGTTGCATCTTATTTTTTTGCCAACAAAAAATTGCAACAAAAAGGGAGAATAAACATATTGTTTTATACATCATGTAGTTCAATACTTTGGGTTGTTCATGTATTTTTAGTGGAAGTATTTGTAATTTTTTTAAAATTTGCACCAGTTTACCATGAAATGTATCTAGAGGCTTGAATTGATAGATTTTATCTACTCAGAGGGCAAATAAGACTTCCAGCAATGCTATTTCATTTCTAGAGGCGAACTTAAATAATATTTGCTGTTGATGTTGCATTTCTGGAAAAATACTATATAGGTCTGTTTGAGATGTTTTTTGTTTACCGCATGATAAGATAAAAATACAAATCAGAAGGTTAACTAGAAGTAGAACAAAAGGTAATGGATAAGCTGAGTTGAGATGAAGAAAACAATTAAGTTTGTCTTTAATACTGAGCATTTCTGTTAACTGTAGTACTGACTGTACAAAATGTAGGTAAAACTTATGCCAACATGCAATTTTGCAATGTAATGTAATGTAAGTATAACTGATTAACTATTTCTAGCATACGTATTAGTATGGATCCAGGTCAGGACTTATCGCCCAGGACCTCTAGACCTGAACCCAGACTTGTTGCAAGTTTTTTTTTTTTTTCGCCCTGTCGCTTCAACTTTTTTCTGAAAATATCCGAGAACCAACAAATTAAATTGGTGTGGCCTTAAGAAGTCGCTAAAACAGCCAAGTTATTATTACGTACAACACAAGGAACAAATCATCACAATATTCCTTCCTACAAACAATGGTATCTAATTAAGTGTGAAGAACTCAGGCAAAAGACTGGGGCGAAAACGGTCATCACATGAAAACTAGGTTTGTTGACACCCAAACCAAACAGAGGACTCGTCCCCCACCGTACCGACGTCCAGACGCGGCGTGGCGTTTGCTGTTTCCTCTCCCTAGCGCTTAGGCTGGTAAAGGTTTGGACGTGACTGATTCTGTTGCTCTTCTGATGCATTTTCGGTGGGAGCTCAGGCCACACCAATTTAATTTCTTGGTTCACGGATTTTTTCATAAAAAATATGGAGCGAAAGGGCGAAATAAAAATAAAAATTGTAAAATGGTTGGGGTAAAGGTAACGGCTAATCCAAAACAAAGAAAAAACGTTTTCAGCTTTAAAAAAGTACAAAAACACTATTTTTATACAGTAACAGCACCTGTACCCACACTTTAAGGAGCTTATGATATAAAGGCCAATTTGCTACACCAGCAACTTGCTGAATGGTTTCATTAATGGTGAAAATTTGCTGAGTAGTAATTTTTATTTTTATTTTTTTCTCCAAAAAATAGGAGCGAGCGAATCCGTGAACCAAGAAATTAAATTGGTGTGGCCTCAGAAGGAGATGGGAGTTGTGTTTTGTAGGAGTAGAACTATCCGGGGTGTTTTCTTTCTCTTTGCGACTATAGTTACCGTATTAATTGCGAGACAGACTTCCTATATATCACTTATGGCCCATCTGCCGGCATGGAGGTTAACATCCTCAGCTGCGGTTTGTGTTTGGCTGTAATTTTTCGCTTTGACATGCTAAGTAACCGGTGTTAACATCGTCTTTGTATGTTAGAATGTCACGGGTACTGGTAGCACAGCCCCGCAGCCGAGGTTGGGGGGCGATGAGGGCAGCACATCCGCAGCCAGTGTTGTGACTTTTATGAGTTCGGGACGTGGCCCTCTAAACACTGGAACGCCTGATAATTTTGAACATTGAAGAGGTTATCTGGTTGAAGAGAATTGTTAAATATTATTTCAAAAAGAAATTGTAGTTCTAGTATCGCATGATGTTTTGTATTATGTGTTCTGATAAGCTGGTCATTGCCATTTCCTTATGGTCCAACAAGCGAAGCAACCCCTAGACGTACCACAAGTGGGCCAACACGTAGACGTGCCTTGAACAGTCCGCAAAGCATCCCATACAATAATTTATGCTTGCTGCAGATGAAAAGAGAGGTGGGGTTTGTTTTTTTTCTGTGATAATGATGGCCTAGGTCTATCATATTGAATGCACATGTAATTGGACTTGTCCCGACCTTTGTTCTGACAAAATAGCATTCGTTCTCCTCTGTATATGGAACGACTGCGAAAGGTCACGTTTTCCAGACCCCTGGTTCAGGTAAGTGATATTCACCTTGTTCTGCCCACACGGAGTTCTCTACAGTACAGGTTTAAGCCCATGCGCAGCTGTGAATCTCCACACACCATCCATTCGAGATCTTCCATGCCCGTCTCACAACTGCCCCCAAGAATCGTGGTGAACGACAGCTGCCATGAACAGAGATCCGCACTTTTTCAAGAAGACTGTCTTGTAAATAGATAGGTTCAACTTCCCGGGACATGTTGGATGCTCGTTTTGATACTGCATGGACAGTGACAGTGCTGGGCATAGAGTCTATCAACTGACAGGTCAACGAACAAGCAAACCCCGGCATTTTACGATCTACACGAACGATTTGCCCCTTTTGTAAGTCAGGCTACCATAGATATGCATGTCATCCTATAAGTGTGACCCTGCAATTGACACAAGTAATCTAGTGAATTTACAAACAGAAGTGAACAATAGCTGTAACTGGGTAAGAATGAACCAGCTTTCCCTGAACGCATCAAAGACAAAATGCATGGTTCTCGGAAGTAAACCAAAAATGTCAAAATGCCCAAACTTTTCGAACGGCAAGAGCATAGAACAAGTTACAGAAGAGGTTTAAAAAAACTGCTTGGTACAACCATTGATGAATATCTCATGGACCAGACACTGTTAAATATGGTCATAGTAATTGAATGCCTTGCATTGTCTCACATTGAATACTTTTGATTATGGATTCCAATATGGCTGCCCGGAACTCCCAGAACCTTGAGTCCGCGGGCACAGAAAATCGGTGTCACCAATCTAGAACACAGATCACAGAGATGGCAGTTGGCTGTGGGATTAAATCATGTCATGTGCACGGCTCTGAGATGTGCGCTGCTCTGGCAACAGTGTAACATTAGGTCAAATTTGCTTGATATGCCAGGTACTGACATAGCATACCTTGAAATACAACTCTTTGTTTTACCGTCAACGGCCAATAAGACATAAATCCGATGGTTTTCTGTCCATGTCTGGGCGAATCCAGGTCAAATAAATAAGCAATCTGTCTCTTATAATAATATGTAACTGATTTGTCGATGTCTTTGCTGTTTCGCTGACAGGTTGCAATGCCCAAACTGTAGGGCGTTTCTTTTTCAGCAGGCGCGTCCCTGGCCGCTCACAAGAGGTGGCACATGGGAGAAAAGCCACACCATTGGCATTGCACGGAGTGTGCAAGACGTTTCGGAACACGCGGGGCACTTGTCATCCACACGGGGACTCACACGGGAGAGAAACCGTACCAAAAGTGCGGAAAGGCGTTTGCACAGCAGGCTGTCTTTAGAGATCACATCAGGGCTCAACACAGCTTTCAAGGCCCGCGCATCTCTGTACATACACAGGAGAGCTAGAGAACATGTCTGCGGCATGCGGTTGTCACCAAACTGAAACTCCTGAAGCACCTGGGGACCCACATCTAGGGGGTTAAAATAGATTCAAGCTTTTATTTTAGTTTAGTTTTTGTTCATTTTAGTGTAGTTAAGTTCAGCTCTTGTTCAGTTGTACTGGCTCCATTGCATATCGGCATCGTTCCATTGTACTCTTCTATTGTTTAGCCGTATAGAAGAGAAACATGGAGGAATTGTAATTAAAAGTACTGTTCTTCACAAACTTCCATTTGTCATGGTGTTCTTGGAACTGTCATTATCATTTAGTCTAGGTAAGAACAAGTCAGAGTAAGAAAGAAAAAGTTTCACAAGAAAAGCGTTCTTACAATAAGATACACAGCTCATGCAACCGCATGAAACACAAAGGCTAAAGAGAAGATTCATTTGAATCATATGTAAACTGTATAATTCAACATTATGTCACGTTTGAAATTTTGATAATATAGATTCACTGCATTATTCCTACACTATAGCGCCCAAGGTACGCACGCTGGGTGAGGCTGGCTCAGCAAAACGGGGGATCACGACGATCACAACGGGCCACAAGAGGACAGGCACCCAACCGCTGTAAGCTGAATCTTTGTACTGGTTAACTTCGCCGGAAGGTTACCTCCATAAAGGCGGAGGTAATGTTTGGATGTAATGTGGAGATATATAACTGACCACCAGCCGAGGATACCATCATGCACTAGGAATAAGAACAATACAAAGCCACGACGACCTGCTCGCTTTACAACTGACAAATGTCGCCAACTAGAACCGCCGGGAACAGACGAGATTTTGTGTGTATGGGGGGGGGGGGGGATCAACTAACAGAACGATGAGATGTTTATAAATTGTGACATCTGCGGTCGGTAGAGCCACACGGAATGCAACGGTGTAGAAGAAGGTGACTGTTTGTTGGGAATGCGGTGATCAGCCACGAAATATGTTACGAACAAATAACATCGTGGGCTGACTCCGTGCTACACAAAGGTGCTGACCTTCTGGGTTGGGGAAAGCCGGTTAAGATGACGTACTTGTGGCAGGACGGAGTGTTGCCCTGGGCGTCGATCGAGAGGAGTTACGACATTGGCCAGAAGCCAGAGGGATCAGGGAACTCTTTTCGCCTTTATAATATCAAACCTATCCTTATCTATCTGCCTCTTGATCCGTTGTGGAAGTTGCAAGGGAGTGTTTCTATATGCCAGACTCTATATATGTATGGATGCGTACCAATGTACATAGTAAACAGGATTTTTGATTTAGCCATTTTTCTCTCCAAATTTACCCTTTTGATATTCAAGCGACTGGGTAAATTAAGGACGATATAACGTCCTTAGGTAAACAGTACAAATGCAATTCTAATTTTTTTGTGATACTCCATACAGAATTCTATTCCGATCCATTAACAGGATGGAGTAAATGTCTAAAGGTGTTTACAGGGGAGAGGTTTGGAACTAAGGAATTAGATGACGTCGTCAAGAAGATCAGTACAAAGTGGAAAGGGAAATAGTGGCGGCCATATACGGAGCACGATTGTCAAAACTGTCAGAGACTTATTTAGATGCTGTTACATTCGTCTATAGTTATAGATACCAACCATAATCTTGTGGGTGTGGAGAAAATTAGGTGTTATCAAGAAGAAGGATCTTGATACTATTCAAAGCAAGATATACAGCAGAGAGTTCCACATGATGTTATTACAATTCCGCGGAAGGATAACTTGACGAAAAGGCTGATCGATAGAACTCAGTGCAATATTCGGTGTCAGTCTGTACAATGATGCTTGTGTTTTGCTGCGATTAATGTACGGCATCCATTGTATCCATGTTCACGACATTGTGTAAACCGAAACACAACACAACAAACATGCACCTACACTTACATTTGAAGGGGTTTATAGGAGACTATTAGCCTGTGAATGTTTCTTTTCATTTGAACGATATAACGGCATGCTGGGTAAGTATCCACATAACATCAGAAACATTAGAGTCCAAACATGCGAAAATTCCAAAAGAGCAACCAAATTGATGTCACCGGCTGGTCTAGGTATATAAAGAAACCTTCAGGAATTGCTCTAAGTAACAATACCGCGTGCATCCAGACAGGCCAGTAGCTTGCTATATGATATTGTAGTTCCCGAAAACTCTTCATAATGCATTTTTAGCCACTGCTCTCCTTCCGCAACCTGGTGATTAGCTAGGATTGCAGTGCAGTGGGTAAATTGCTTGATACATATACTGAATAATATATGGCAGTGTGTACGTAAGGATGGAATGTAATCAGATCGGCTCCAATGTTTAAGTTGGCAGGGTAAATTTGTTCTTTAAGCATTCTTAGCTACTGCGCTAAATTGTTGGTGAGCCTCTAAATAAGTTTGAAACTTGTTCGTAAGACATCAAATACAAATCAGCTAAGTTCATATAGAAGCTTGAAGCTTTTATGGTCAAATCAAATCAAATTTCAGAAAAAATAGATATAATCAACCGTTAAAAAGGATTGGCAACAAGATCAGAAAGGCAGGTGGAAGGAACATGCATTAAAGATATGGTGCTGGCATCCAGTGAACCCATCTAGCTTAGTTAAATCAGCCCCCAATGTGATTTGTAAAGTCCCCGCCGAAGTCTGGGTTTCCAAGAGGCTGGACAGCTGTACATATTCCCCTTACTGACATACCCTGAGTAAGCTGGATGTTCTGCCAGAACCAAAAAAGTAAAAAAAAATAAATAAATAGGTGTTATTTGCTCAGCTACCAATGTCATCATTAATGGAGTGAGTTATCGTTTGAGCAGTTTTGTGAAGCAAATCAAGTTGTACGGTCCATTTACGACAAAATGCCTATAGTGTGGCGCTTTGGTAAAATCGATTTTGACTCTAAGATGGCGCCATCCTGTAGTGAAGGTGCTCTCGGTCTTTCAAATTTCGTTCTAAAAAGACACGCCACGTCCGTTTTGACTGCATTACCACCGATGCTAGACAATAAACTTTGATATTATGGAGCAGACCATCAGGACAGATTAAGACGGAGTTTTATCTTGAAAATTTCTAGTGAACCTGAAGGAACAGAAGGGAAACCACGTGCGGCCGGACAATTGCAACTGGTTCTGCCAAAACTGCAAAAGAGGAGCGAAGAAATTGTAGTAGCACTGACAAGTGAAATCCAGAAGATATATAAAAAGCTGGACCATGTCACACATGAGTTAACGGAGATTTTTTTTTCTATTTGCTTTTGGACCGACAGGGACAATGTACTGCATACAAGTTATTGTAACTTATATTAACAGTGCCACATACACGGTACAGACAAAAGGTAAAGGTAGTCCTTTACAACCCCGACAGAAATCAGGCACCCATTTTTACACCTGGGTGAAGTGAGGAAGGTCGTGTAAAGTGCCTTCCCCAAGGGCACAACGTCGGTGGCACGGCGGGCATCGAACTCATGACCTCTAGCTTCCGAGCCGAACGCTCTTCCAGTTACGCCATGCCCTATGCCACAACTGATGTTAGATCAGGAACAGAAAAGCAAGCAGATCAGCTAAGGAACAATGACATTCTATTGGAGGTTTGAATGTAGAATCTAGAAAAAAAATAAGCCAAAACGTATTAACATCTAACAGATTGAGTTTGGCAACTTCACAGAAAAGGAATTGATTGAGAGGGTTCGGAGGTAGGCATAAATTAACTAAGCTTTAGGTGAAGCAAAATTAGACCTAAAAAGAAGCAATATTAGTTTACCTGATAAATAACAACACATCAAGCGTAAGGTTCACCACAGCTCTAATATTTTGCAGCTAAGATAGTGCAAGATAGCTGTGAACTACATAGAACAATGAAAAGATACGGTGGGAGGGTGGAATGATGGGAGTTGTTTTACAAAATCTAAAACAAACTTGTTAGCTCCGACATGCCACTGTCCACCAAGGGCCACCTGACACCAACCCGTACAGAGAACAGTACGGCCTTTCAAATCCCTCCATCTAGAACTGATTACCACCGATACTCTTTGTACATGAAAACAGCACGCGACTGGAATACCCTTCTGAAAGATATAGCACAAGCCAAAAACTTGGAGGCATTTAAAAATGCCCTCCGCTCCAGCCATTAGCCAAAGTCTACGGGTACTCGCCGCCACACAACAACACGGCGGTCAGGGACCGGCGCCGCTGCCCACTGAGGAGCCACAAGCCACCTCCAGTTAGGAAAATGAAACCTTCACCACAGTGCCAGAGCCCTCAACAAAATGAGGATGGCGCTCAAAAAGAAGAAGGTGGGCATGACAAAATACACTGAAGATCATCAAAACAAGAAAATTAGACCGCAGGAAAGCAACATAAATTCTACAGGCCAACTACGAAGTAATCTTTTACCACAGCGATAATTCTAAGCCATAAGTATGGTTGATGGCACTACAAGGAAGTCCTCAATCCAACCTCGAGCCACTCACAGCTGAACTATGACAGCTCCACTGTCGGCATCCTCCTTATATCCGTCTTCTTATTATATTCATCCGCGAGAGCATCTCGTCCGCTTCTAAAAAAATTAAGAAAGCAAGCTACATTCGTTTAGTTTTCTGCCACAATGAATATCACATTAATAGACCTCAAATTGTGAATTAGATAAAGATAAGTGACACGTTTGCCTGTTCCAATGGACATGTTTGCTTCAAGAAAAATTTACTATTTTCATCGGCACATTTACACATACCAGCTAAGAGAGTAAAACAGCACCTAAGCATCACGTGTCACGGGCTAGATCAGGTGATATCAGAGGATGACAACAACATGGTAATTAAATAAAAATGCACGCTCCTGTAGTTTTCCGTCAAATCAAATTAGTGACCATTCGCGACGCCCGTCAGCCCTTTTAATAAACCCACAATAAAGTAAGTATCATTCGGTAATTAGAAATGATAACAAACCCTTAAAACAAGACAGTGATACGTAATGGCATATTATGCCAACCTAATTAAATTATCACGCTTCCGTCATAATGTGGATAAAAATAAACAGAAACAAAACATATTCCATGGTAGTGCAGCTCTTTTCTCATTGGTCAAATCACTAATCATCATTTTCTCATTTGCTGAACTGCTAATTGTGATTGACAGCTGGGATCGGTCTATCGGACTGTCACAGGTGTCCTCACACCTGTTGGTGCCTTATCACAGTTCTGGGCTGAAGTTATTCTGTCCTGTTGCGAGGGAAATAAGGACATCATTCTCAACAATTTTAAATTATTGGAAAACATTTTTAAACTGCTGGAAATGATTTCATTTTTTGGGGTTTCGTTGCCGGCGTATTTCACACATGATAAAGTCCGTTTTGTTTTCTTTTCATTTTATTTTCACTTAAAAAAGTGGCGGATGGATACAACGAAATCACCTACTACTAGATAGTCTGGACCCTGGAATTTTCTTCTATTGCACCAGAGATGGCGTGTTGTGATATGCCGCTGTCAGACTTTACTTTGTTTCTGTATCTTTAATATTGTGTGCTTCTAAACCTCTTTAACGCTCAACCATTTTGTGTAGATAAGTCGCAGAAAAATGTTGTTTTGTAGTCTTCTTTTAGGTAAAATGATTTTTGATGGACTTTAGGGTTTGACTTACAAACTGGACCCTGCTTCACCCCTCCCCATGCCAATCTCGTCGACGAATGCTGTACACATTTCTTTATGTAAACCGTGGTTTCAAAGTCATTTTTCTCGCTTGACTTTTTCTTCTCTGTCAACTCAACTTGGGACGTTTATACATCAACGTACAGGTGTGTTTGTGTTCCCGGATGCATAATTATAGTCTAAGTCTAGGGACCGAGATTTTACACTTCCTCTGGGTATGTTTGCCGGAAATTGCACGAATTTATTGTGTGCTTTTAGTTTTGTGTTGCTTGTTAATCGTTAAATACTGCCTGGTCTGCTATAATCATTTCACGATGTGTTTTCTTATCGTTACTGTATTTATTCAGCAGTACGATGAGGATTATGATTGACTTGAAATAACTTCCGATAACAAGTATTGTTTTACCTATGCGGCATTGCGACTAAAAAATTCAAGTGAATTTGCACATTTGTCGTCCAGTTGTCCGAGATTAGCCTCTATAGATTGGGGACACCCATGTACTTTGTACTAAATTATTTGCCGGTGGTGCTGAACAATTCTACACCTGTGTGGATAGAGTGTTAACTATCAGTGTTTTAGGGTAGAAAGTAGATATTGGTTGAAAACCATAAGATTTGAGTTAAGCGAGGAGAATACAGTCGTCAATAAGATCACACGCAGCACTAACATTTATATATACAACTCCAACAAGCTCCCCTCTGTCTATGGCTGACAGTCAGCCATCTGCCATCTAAACCAAGGGAGTTATTCTCGAGTGATTAGGGCGCTAGGCGTGTTGTGTAGTTGACACAATATTGTTAACGGTTACATGGTGCAAAATCTGATCATTAGCAACTCTTTCTAGTGCGTTGCTCAACACTGGAAGTATACTAAATGGCCGGCTGTTTTTCCCAGTCATTCGCATTCTTGAATTCTTAGGCAAGGGGGCGTACTTTTGCTGCTTTCCATTGACTGGAGAAAAGGGCGCAAGATCAGAGTTTGGGGGTCTGTAAACAACTGCGGCCAATATCGGTTTGGAAAAAGGTAAATGTACTTGAACACAGAGCATCTCAATTCTTTTTGTGGATAAGTCTGATCGTACATTATATGGTATGTGGTTTCTGATGTAAAAGGCTACCCCTCCTCCACGGCTGTTTCTGCCCAGTCTGATGATGTCATTGTTTGGTATCTTTAGTTCCCCATCTCAGACGCTGTTGTGGAGATAAGTGTCACTGATACTGATGATGTGCACATTGTTGTTACTCAGTTTGAACACGTTTACATGGGATAGGTGTTAGTCCTTTTTTTGCAAGAAGCTAGGCGTTGACATGTTCTTCAAAGGTTCCGAAAAAAATAAACACGACTGATGAGGCGCCACGTCCTTGGAGTGAAGGAAGTATGTATTACATGACACGTGTCAAATGTTGCAAGTGAAATGAAAACAAATACTGAGGAAATGATAATGGAACTTTGTAATCTGAAAAAAATCTTGCAATGTTTCATCCTTAGAGAGCATCAATGTTAGAAACACAAAACAGAAGATTGCACAAAGATGGCGATGTCTCAAGTAAGAGTGCAAAGAGGGTAAGCACTACTGGTGCTAAAGGCTTGGTATCTTCTTTGACCCAATCTCATTGAGCTGGATGCATCTCAGAATGTAGAGTAATGTATCTCTGAGAAATGCCAACAGAAGGAGAATGCAAGATGGCAGATACCAAAATCACCTAAGACCGTTTGTTACCAAACTTCTGATCTAAATCAGAATCCAAGGACACAAGCATTTTGAGACCTCCAGATTGCTTGCCTACCCCACCAACAATGAAAAAAATCGGTAACAATGAAAAAAAAAGAGTCATTTAGTAACCTGTTGAAGAGCAACCAAAGTGCAGTCAGTTGAAAACGATATAGTGGTCAGTCTTGAATGAAGGGCTGGTGGTCAAGCTGTTTCCAGTCCTATTGGTCCATTGGAACAGGATACTTGGACACAGCCCAAAGTTTGTGCACTATTTAAAGAAGATAGAGAACCAGTTGACATAAGCAAGGAGAGACAGAGGCCGATATAGAAACTGTTGGTCAAGAGAGGGTACCTTTGGACGAGGCTAAAGGAAAGCAAGAAGTCCAGCTTATTTAGCGAATTGAACATAACAGCAACAAAATCATTTTGTTTGTCTGTAGATATTTAAAAGTAAATGAGTCTTGTAACGGCTTGCAGTGACCTTATGATGGCTTCCAGGTTTGGCCTGTCGGTAGGGATATGTGTATATTGTTTGGCTGTCTGACCCCTTTGACATTACCTCTCAGCTTTTCTTAATAGTTATTTATTGAAATAAATTTATCATTAAAATAAGATGATTAAAATTTTAGGCCTCTAACCACCTTAGCCAGGATGTGCACAAATTTTTCATCATACACCTCAGTACTAGTGTGATGGGAGTCACAAATTTACATTAAATTTTATAAAGAATCATGGGAAAATGCATAAATAATTCCAAAAATCAATATGCTTTCATGACCACTACCACGGCATACGTTTTCCGTGCTAATGATGACAATTTTAACGGGGACCTGCAAATAAATGACGAGAGAACACATTAGTTCGGTTACCACGTCTGTGAATATTATACTTGATACCCATGTTGACTCTACGGGGGCTAACAATAACGTAATAAAGTTCGGTAATTAACACTGGCGGTACCGCTTTTTATTTCCTTCAAGCTCTGTGCCAATATAGGGGGAAGATTAAATTCAACTATCTTGTACGTCACATACGGCAGGGTGACGGCTTTCCCTTTCCGTGACGGAAGTCACTCGGACGGTCACTGAGGGAGAAAAAGATTTCGAATAAGAAAAGCCATTAAAGTTTTAAATGATGTCCGCATGATATGATGTCCGCAGCATAGATATAGACGTGAATTAGTTAACAATACTTAAAACTTGACCTTTGTTGCAGTTCATTGAATTGATACTCTTATAAACACAATGGAGGAATTATTTATTACTACAAAGTTCAGCCTGCGGAATGGCCCTATATGAAGTTTTAAATAGCATCGCAGTATGCAAAGACGGTCTGTTGTTGCTCGTCTCCAAGACGCCCATTGATACAGTATTTAAATACTAGGCTTCCTTCCTGTCCTTGTGCAGGTTGTTAGGACTTACGTGTATATGCTACTTGGACTTGAGGTTTGAACCTACATCCAAAAACATGCGCATTTCTGATTTCTGGGCAAAAATGATGGCTTTTTTAATGTCTTTGATGCATGCCTTACGATCATCAGCCAGTCGGATTTGGTGTTATGGTATACTCCATGGGGCTGGTGGCAGTTTATCTCCTTCTGTGGTGGAGAGGATGTCAGGAGGGAATCTGTCGTTTAAACTGACAAATGCTCAATCTGTGCAGGGTACCAAATGTTGTCTTGACGGTAAAGAATTGCATATTGTAGAGCACAATAAGGGAAACAAAGGCTAAATCAGGAATCGAGGCTTATTGCCATTGTCTTTTCTCTCTTATAGTCACTGTAAAGCAGTCAACCAAGAGTTCTACGTAGATACACGGGGAGGATGATGTGTCACATTGGTGTTTACCTTTTTTGGCAAAGTCAGCAAATATATGCGTGAAATCCATATAGTCCTTCCCCCTACAATTCACACAACAGTATTGACTTGCTTGAATGATGAAACATGACACTGACTAATATTATCTACATTAATTGTGCACTTAATTTTTCCATACAACAGTGAGTGTACATACAGCAGTAGGGGGTAGCATAAGTTATGCTTCTTCCTTCCTCGTGCAGGTGTGCCTTTATTGTTTATCATAATTTGTGCTTTCTTGTGGGACAAGTAAACAACAAAAAAGAAACCTGGCATCTCAAGCTGGTCCTGAGTCATGCAGACCCTGTGCTACTGTTCCGTCCCTGGCACAGACAGTAGACATAGCTACCGTCATTCGGGCACTCAGGTGAGCAGAACCAGTCTCCGAGTGGTGGGGTCTGGATGTCTGCACAAGTAAGGTGAAACCACCTCGACTGGCAGAGAGCACTACAACATTGAACCATAGTATATTCTTTGTCTTTTACAAAAGAAACAAACAAATCATAGAACTATTGTCACAGTTTAGGAGTCTAATTCATCTTTTGCAAGGAAGGAACAGGCATACAGAATTCTATGGAAACATGCGTTCTTATCCATATGGAGGTCCAGCTTTCATGTAGAATTATCAGTCTTCTTACCAGAGTGTGTTGTGGGACATGCATACCATTCTACTTGGGTCGTCTCTTGTGTAATTTACAATCAAATTATAAAATAACAGCCTAAGGCGTAAGGGGATCATGCATTGCCCATACCTTTGAGGCAACTGAAATAGGGAAAAATCTCCTCACTGTCGTCAATGTCAGGCTGCTTGGCTGGCCAACATGATGTCCTCCGCATTTGTAAGAAGCCAGCAGAGGTCGACAACCCTCTGGGCAAGGTTGTTCGCCCATGTTAGCTGTGCTGGTACGTTGTGTGGAAAGTTTTGCGGAACATCATCTACAATGTCCATGCTGCATATACGTCTGTTGCCACGAGGTAGACACAAGTGTCAAACTGCAACTAAAATTGCATTGGGTCAGATTTGTTGTTCCAGAAAAAAGAAATACTAAAAGCCTAAAGACAACCTTTGTTTATGCCTAATTTGTCAACTTTGTGATGTCAATAAAACATGGTCACAAAGTACTCTATACAAGGAAGGATGGTTATGTTCATAATAAAGTGTAGTTTGCCATTGAAAGTCATTGCCTTTCATTAAAAAAAAAAACATAAATAAAACATACATGGTATATGGCACTGTATCATCACACTTCCAACTATTAAAATGAAAGGGAGGAATACATCAATCATATCCCAGACATGCTGAACATTTTCTTGCACGTTGCGTTTCAATGACTTATGCCGGAGGTATGCATTTAGTTGGGAAAGACTGCCCCGGGTGGCTTCGCTCTTCTGACTAAAGAGCCACGTCCATTGTGTTCTGTCAATTTACAAAATATATTGCATTGACAATGTGCACCTTTACCTACTTAAAACCAAGTGACAATATAACATATCCTTACTCTGAATATGTAAGTATTGTAGGACACTGTTATTTATTCCGTTCTGTGTTGTTTCTAGTTGACAAATAAGTTTGCCTGTAATATAGATGCAAATTGTGTATGTCATGTTTCCTTTTTGGATCCAGTGTTGTATCTACCTAGTTTAGTAGTAAGTTTTTGTTCATACTGGACTTGTAAGATTCATGACTAACTGACTATCTGAAGATAATTTCGGCGGACTTTCATGGATAACATGCTACATCGTTACGACAATACTATAACATAATTGTACATCGTTTTGGTTCTCCTTCAGATGATGACGTTATTTCTCTGCATCTTACAGTGTTTGAGTCAAGTAACTACAGATAAAATGCAAATTTCTTCGGACTGCAAATAAGTCAGCATAACACATTTCCAACATACGTGAAGTTTATTGTAAAAATAAAGTACAATACATGAAATGCAAATGATTATATTAATAAACGTAACATTACAAAATGATAGGTAAAAATCAACATTAGGAAAATACGTCATATGACAGCAGAAATAAATTGTTACTAAAATCAAATTAAAAACTACATTATGAGCATCTTCTTCGGTGTCTTATGTATAATAGATGAACGTGGAAACACGGGTGATGTATGTTCCGGCATTCGTCCTCCTCCGCCCATCCCTAGCCCTACGTCCAGGCCTGGACGCTCCTGGTCCTGAAGACATGAAGACCCGAATGAAAGAATACATGCAGACATTAATAAATCAAGACATTAATAAAATTAATAAATCAAGACATTAATAACTAATAAATCAATTCATAGATAATCAATAAAACAACTCGTGAATAGAATTAATAAATAAATACCTGAATCAATCACGAATAAATGAACAAATATATGCACAAATGAATGAATAACAATATCATGATCCACTAAGACAAGTACATTGCAACTTCAGGGCAGAAATGCGTACATCGTTTAGGTAAAATACTTTAAACAAAATGCTTTATACTTTCAAAAATTACAACGTACGGGCCACTCTTCCATTGGCACGGCGGCCTCAGAGGGTCGCTCTGGCCAGCACCACCTCGTCCGCCCGCCGCTGCCTGGCCAGGGCCGGTTACACCTCCAGCTCGTCCCTGACCCATCCATGGCCCAAAACGGAGCCACTTGGGGGCGAAGGTCAGCGACAGGGCGGGAGCGGGAGGAGGTACTTTCCTGAGACAAAGACGAAATGAATACGGGTTAGCGGTTTGTTGTAACGTTATACAAAGGTCAAACATAACATCATTGGTACATCAAATATTCACATGCATCCTTGGTTTTCGGAAAGTATTTCATCTTTTTGAATAGCTCGTTCAAAATTGTACTGCGCGATGAATAACACCATTATTAAGGAATTTCACCATACGAACGCTTCTTTCATTCAATGTAACCAAATAATATGGGCTATCAGGAACCGCGAACAATTACACATGCCTAAAAGGGAGGTTTGAAACCCTCATGTTACTTCAGGTACAAAATGGCCGGAGTTACACCAGGTTGCCATAATTCACTAACCGTTCCCTCTTTTCCCGCTCCGCGGCTCGCCGCTCTCTGTCAGTCGCTGAGGTCATTCACCCACATTGCCTGTATCCATCCATGCACCTGTCTGTCACGTCCATACTACAAGAAATTGCCTCGATGAGTCATTTCATATGTTGCTTCACAAATGAAACGGTACAAGATACGTGTCGTTCTTTTACGTGCCAATATCCAATGTGTTGCCTAAAGGAAACCTATCAATATGATGACACTGGAATCCGTTATACGTATAAAATATTGTGTTTTTTTTCTTAGATAGTTCATCAGGAACTTTCACTGCAAACGGTAAAAAAAAAAAAAAACGAATTATTACTCTGTATCACTAATGCTGTAGCTTGCTTTTGAATGTCTGCCATCGCAAAATAAGCGTGATAACCAGATATTACAGAATATGCCATCTTCAGGAATGAGTGCTCCACCGTGCCGATGAAGAACATTACCAAACAAATCCAATTGTTAGAGTATGCCATGTACGCACACTAAAGTTAGTGCCGATAAAACATGTCCTTAACCTGACATACTATAACAAAATGCAAAAAATTGACAGCAGATAGGTCACGGAACCAGTGTAATCTATAAATTTCCCCAGATAACGCAAGTATGTCTGTTAAACTATGGAGATGAGCTTAATAACAACAAACCCCTAAATCAAGACAGAAATACTTCCTGACAGATTATACCAGCCAAACATAATTAGATTTCGTGTTTCTGTCAAATGCAATCATACTTTATGGTAATAAGCCCCTCTATTATTGGTCAAATTACCAGGTGTTGTTGATCTTATTGGCTGAACTGCTAATTGTGATTGACAGCTGGGATCGGTCAACGAGACTCGTGTTTTAACACCTGTTGGTGCCTTATCACTGTTCTCGGCTGAAACGTGTTCTGTCCTGCTGCGACAGAACTAAGGACCCCATTCTTAACAATTTCAAATTGTCAAAAACAATATCAATATTTTGGTTTTCGTTGCCGGGATATTTCATACATATAATTATTTGATTTTTGAAGTCATTTTTTGCTTTCTTTAAATTTTCTTTTAGTATGAAGAACAATGGCGCATTGATACAACGAAGTCACATCTTTAGTCTGGAGTTGTCTGTCATTGCAGCAGTCATGTTGTGACATGCCGCTGTGCTGGCTTCACTATGTGTCCGTATCTATATTGTGCTTTTGTGCTGCAAATTCTCTAACACGCAAACTGTTTGTTTCGCTAAGTCTCTACTGAATGTTGGTGTTTGCTTTTGTTGTTGTTGAGTCAAAATGTTTTTGAGGGTCTTTGCAATTACTGAATTAGAAACTAGACCCTGCTACATCCACCATTTCGATCTCATTCGAAGAAGGCTGTACGCATTTCTTTATGCCTTTTATGTGGCTTCCAACTTCATTTTCCTCGCTTTACTTTTATTGTTGTCCACTTATCTATTATTAGTAAGGACTCAGTTTATGTCCTAGTTTATTTATTGTCAGGCGGTATGGCCCCCGTAAGGACGAACACTATGACTGTAAATTTAAACAACAGAAACACTAATCTAGTAATTAATATCGAAATATAGGATTCACATTGTATCTCTTTTACGTGGTCCGTGCACACGTATGACGTGACAAAAGATATTCCAGAATTTACTTGTGGAAGCTATATATGGGTATGACAGTTGGATTAGACCCTGTCCTGGTAAAAGAGGGAATGTTCAGACCTCTACAAGCAACAAGTTTACATCTCATTGTACAGCCAGGTCCTTGTTCGGTGTTCTCATGTCCATATAATCGTAGTCCGCGCTTTTGAAGTATATTCTACACTTCCTTAAATGGTGTTTACGAGAAATTGCATGACTCTCATATGTGCTTAGAGTTATGTGTTTCTTGAAAGTCGTGAAATACTACACGGTCTATCAATACCAGTACATACCATGCTCGATTTTGCTATCATTTCCATGCGTTTTGCCCATCTCTCTGATATTTATTATAGCAGTACGATTAACATACATACAAAGTAGTACACACTCCCATGTGTGCTTGAATGGCACATAACAAACTCCTAGTCTACAATCATACGTTTAAAATGGCTAGTATCTTTTGATACACATCACGTAAAGTATAAGTACAAAAGTTATCGGGGTTGGCTGTCAGACAGCGCCGGAAGACTGGGCAGGGAGTGCGTCCAGGGCTGAAGTGTACTGTGGCCCGGTCGGGATCGTAGATTCGAGGGAGTTCCCTGTCACTTTGAGCGCCTTCCACTCTCCGGCAATGTATTTTGGGTCGGCCTCCTGTCTGGTCTGTAGTACGCTGTAGAGGTTGGTGAGTTGTTTACTATGGAATCCTGGAGGCTTCGAGAGCCACACGGCCATCCCGTTCGAACTGCCGTCCACTTCGTCTGACAACAGCTCCTGCGTTACTCCAGCCGAAATCCTCTACTCTTCCTCAGTTTGGAAAACTCCACATCTTACGTCCAGAAAATAGTGTAAAACATGGAAAAACGTCAGTGCATCCAAGGAAATCAGAAAGCATTATATTATATATGATTATATATGATTAGTAATTATAACTAAACGACAATATTATATGACAATTGAGGCATCTTCCTCCCACCGCCGACTCGTAAAGGATTGCTTATTGATGCATGCCTTACGATCCATCAGTCGAATCCGGTTTTGAACTATACTTCTGACAAAAAGAAAAGATTATCCAAACTCTTCTGGTGGTGCGGCCAAAAGCAGTCACTGATGCAACTGAATATGATTTTGAAGGAATGGATTGTTTATTTGATCATTATGATCATAAAAAAAATACATCGCAGCCGTAGGCTGAATTACATTATTTTTACATGTGAAAACTTAAAATTATTGACTAGGAAATTTACAGATAAACAATTGAATGAACGTCTGACCGTTTACAAAATATCTTAAAAGAACAGTCTTATTCCTTACATGGTGAACATTCTGAATGGACAGTGAACGTGTTAGTAAAATTTGTATGACAATGCATTACATACAATAACTAGTTTTTTGGCTTCTATTCATCTACCTGTTCTAAGATAATTATGTTTGATTTTAATATCAATTGTTTTCCGTAACCAAAATACAGAGCATTAACCCCTGTAACTAAAACAACGGGAGCTAAATGGCTCTCTTGCATTAACTTTATATCCAACAACCATGTAATGTATTCCGTCAAGGAAATAAGATTAATGCACCTTTATTGCCTATCCCGTGCCTTTCTTATACCTTACTAGTGAGTTGCTTACAGAAAGTGCTTTTCCCAAACTGCATATTTCTTCCTAGCTTTGACAGGGTACTTGCAGCAAATGGTGTCGTATTCTGCCTTGATCCTCTCACTCTTTGGTGCCATATTCAGTTTTGCCTTGATTTTGTCTAAATGTTCCACAGCAGGCACATCACCGAGCACAACTGCCCTTGCAGAACCCAACGTCGCCTTCCATCTTTCTTTGTCCCTTGAAAAAAGAATAATTAAAGCATTATAGCCTTAACCTATTCAGCTTATGTTTTCAACCATATGTAAATTAAAAAAGCATAAAAATCGAAATTTCATTGACAATATCTCTAATAAATCTCAAACATTTGGGGTATGCGGAACTGTATAATATTTAGCAATATTTCACCTCCTTGGTAGATACCATGATTTGTATCTGCTTGATAGTTCAGTCTATTTTGGGAATGATTAAGGCTTGCCAAGACTTAGTAAACTAGAGTTGGCGAGGTTTTCAGACTAACCTAGCCTTCTGTAGTAGCGTAGCCGCCATTTTCGGGTCTTGGGAGGGGGAGGGTCATGGTGCTAAGACGGGCTTGGTTTGCCCCACACTGGAGCCAGAAGACCATCTATTCATCTTACCAATTAACCGGTGAGGTCAAGACGTAGTAGACTTACAGTTTCTACCAAATTTAGGACAGCCTGCACTGTTTATGGGCACGAACAGATTGTCGGAGATCTGTAGTAGAGCTTGGAATGACATGATGCTGAACGTTTACCATTTTTATGGTTTTTACATATGACGTATATGTATTACAAATAGCTTTCAAACTTAAACTTGCAAGTAAAATTATATCATATTAGCAATCAGAGAAATATACCTACCAAGTGCAGCATATGTTCCAACCAATAGAGCTAGTAGCACCCGCAAACAATGTTTCTCAGGAAGAAAGTCAAACTTTGTAGTTAAGCTCTTATGCTCAGGCGTCCGGGGATCAACTGAAAGAACACATTTGGGCGTCTTCATTAAAGAACTACCACCGGTTATATTCTTTGCCCCATCGTGCTTCCGGCTGCTGACGATTCAGATCGACAGTAGAAGCAGGCTTCGCAAAGGCTCGATCGGCATTTAATCGAGCCCACCTTGTTCTTTACGAAGATACACCGACGGAGTAGCTTCGCTGTGTTCCACCACAGCTTCCATTGCCACAACTCGGTCCTGTATACCGGCCCCTAACAGTTTCTTTGAGTAAAAGATCTTGATTGTGGCGGGAGGGTACTTCGATACCACCTGTTTCAAGTAGTGCGTGCCACATTGGATGAACCGTGGTTGCTGTATTCTTGTTCTTTACACACACATTATCAAAAATTGCTGTCCCTCGATAGACATTGCTTGTTCTTCCAAAAAGAAAGATTTGATGCTATGACCCCTAACTTACTTGAAACAGCTGTTTGCACTTCCTTGACCCACGACATCATCAGCTGGCTTCCAGCCTTCCTTAGGGGTTTCGCCCCCTCTGTCATGACCCCCTCTGGCTGGCGGGGCGGTGACGTTGGCCAATCCGTCACCTGTCGTGAGTCAGATCTTCCGCGTGCGCTCCTTACTTTTCATCCAGAGCCATCTTGACGCCGCCTCGGCTGCTTCTGCCAAGTTCTTGGTAATCACTTTCCTTTTCCTTCCTTTGATCCTATCCCTCTCCATGCTGACTGGCCTACAAAGCCTCTACACCCCACTTTTATGGGTAGTTCCAGGTCTTCCACCCTCTAAGTTTTCCTCTCGAACGCTTCTTCTATTTTAGAAAATTAAAATGAAACATGTTGATTGGCTGTATCATAATAAATATAGAATGATTCATCCATAACTTTAATGGTTTTATGATAAAATGGTGTGTTCTTTAAAAACGACACATTAAATTTCCATTACCCAGTCATCAGAGGAAACTAGTAATAGAGATTTGGTCAGATTTAAACTAAAATACATTTTTACCCTATTGATCAATGCAAAACAAACTAATTTGAAATGCTTTTTTTGCTACTCGCTTAATTTTTCTTTTGCGCAGAAGTATATCTGATATCATTGGGATGTCAAAAACGCCATCGGTCATCAGTGCAGTGCGGTAAGGTGTGGCTTACCGGCACGCCGCTCTCCATACGTTTGTTTGCGGTAGAAGTAACCTTCCTTCCTAATTAGAATCTAACATATAACAGGGTAGGCATAATCTTTAGATAGTAGCAAGATCGAATAAAAGTTTGTAGTAACACAGAGTCACATCGCCGTTCATACGTAACTGGCGGCAGGGATATCCTTACTTCTTAAGAGCGAATGTCTGTAAGGGTCAAACAATGGTGGCACCGGTCAAAAAATAGATTTGGCTCATTTTTTGCACAGTGATAGTACTTGGTACACAACCCTTCAAAATAGCTTTCTTTCTTCTCAGAACCCCTCGTTGCCATGGCAACAAGCCAAAGAAGTTTGGGGGCCATTTTGCCGGATTTGAGCATTTCAAAAACACGAAAATTGGCCAACTTAAGGGCACTATCACTGAACAATGCTTTAACTAAACAACAAAGGCAGAATATGCTTATCAGAGCAATGCCTAAACTTGTATGAAATAGCAGTAAAGTTAATCTCCTGTAAATTCTAAGGCCCTGGGCAGCCTGAATACAATACACTGTTTTCAGGTTGTAAAGAATCTGAAATTTTGCCCAACTTCAAAGCACTGAAAGTCCATAAGTATAAAATATTTTCGCTTGCAATTTACTACAAATAATAATCTACTATAGGGCTATTAGATGAATGCTAGCAAAGTCTGGGTTCTTGTTTTGTTGCCATGCAATCGTCCGTCGAAGTGGGTCAAATTTCATGATTTTGATAATATGTCATTTTATGCTCTCTTTAAACAATCATAAGTCCCATACCAAAGTTGCTCTGCAAGTAAATTCACATGAATTATAAACTAATGTATTGTCTATCAAATGCATGTTTGTAAAGTTCGGGTTCTTGTTTCGTTGCTACGTAATTGTCCTTTAAAGTGGGTCATTTTTTATGATTTTGATAAAATACATTATTTTGCATCATCTTCGAACAATCATAACTCACAAGCCAAAATTTTTCTGTAACTAGAATTTACCTGAAATGTAAACCAAGATATTGTTTCTCAAGGTCATGCTTGTAAAGTTTGGGTTCTTGTTTTGTTGCTAAGCAATTGTCCGTTAAAGTGGGTCAATTTTCATGATTTTGATGATATATCATTTTGTGCTCTCTTTGAACTGTCATAAGTTGCAAAGTAAATTTGTTCTGAAATTGAAATTAACAAGGAATACAAACGAATGTATTGTCTATCAAATGCTTGTTTGGACAGTTCGAGTTCGGGTATTCTAACAGTGAATGTACATGTTCCTGAAAGTAGGTCGTATTCCACTGACTTTTCCACAAATCACAGTCTTTGTTTTTATAGAACCGATGTAGCAATGTGCTATCACCATAACAAAACATTTGTAGGGATTATATTCTACACAAAGTCATATTTATGTTTAATGTCAGATTAATCCACTCTGAACTTTCAAACATTTTGCTAGTTTTACTGCTAAGCATGATGTATGACTACAGTCTTGAACATGTTTGCATCCCCACAATATGACTCTTGAAGACTTAGCTTATACAATGTATAGAGTCCATTCCAAGACACCATGAGGGTTTTTAGGCGATATTTATAATTAGTCTGAATTATTTTGAATAAAAGAATATCTGAGCCACAATAATTAAATTATTTTTAAAAAATTGACTGAGAAAGTACTCATATATTTGAATTCCTTTGAATATTTTAGAAACATTTTGAAAGTAACTGTACAAAAATATCTTTATTTAGAATAATTGTGAAACCTCTGTGTGATTATTTCACATTTACAAATATTTACAAAAAATGGTAAACCTCGCCAAATGGTTAAATTAGTTTATTGCCCCCATAAAAGTAAGCCCTATTGTTGTATCTGTATAATTTTAGATTTCACTGGTGGATCCTTTGTGGTAGGCCATTGTTTCATGGCACCCAACCATACTTTGCAAGGATGTGTGAATTGCTATCTTCCCAGCCCACTGAACCATTTACAAAAAATGGTAGAAAATGGTAGATAATGGTAGAATGCTGTTATCATTATTTAGAAACCATTAGAAGTATCCAATTCCACACGATGAATATTTCCAAAGTTTTACAGGACCAGGGAAATATTTATAAAGTTGAAACAGTGTTACAAATATTTCTGAAGTATCAAATGTCCTAGACATATAATTACAAAACTTTAAAATCAATTCTAAACAATGGCCACAAACATCCGCATGGTGTCTTGGAATGGACTCTATACATATTTGGAACGAATATCATAAATCTCTGTGCATCTTTCTTTTCACGGTAGCATTTATGTGAAAACATGCGTTTTTCAGTTTCTGCTATTCAATGGACCATACTCGTTTTAAGCAAGGGCAAGAACGAACCTACTAGGTTGCTCTTGAAGTTTGCCTGAAATGCTAACTCCTGGCGGCGATTGATGTTTGTCTGCTAGTCTGTCTGTGTGGAAATTAGAGAGAGGCAGAGGATGATGAAGGTCAGCATCTTGACCTAACTTTGTTCGAATCTATCAACAGTAAAGATCAAAATGAAGCAACGAATGACGTTTATCTACGTCTTCCTTTTTGGGAGACACATATAAACTTGCGATTTGGCAAGGAAATTGAACTTGTACGAACTAACATTCCTAAATCTGATTTGCGATCACCAATAATTGATTGCCTTTGGAAGTCCATATTTGTGGCAAAAATTCAAGAATACCGAAGTTCATGTCCTTGCTGAAAATGAGTGTGTTTAACTTAGCAGAAGTTGAAAATGCACATGTTTTTCACATTACTGTGAAAGAAAGATGCACAGAGATTTAAGATATTTGTTCCAATGTAGAAATAAGTCGCCACATTGTGGGGATGCAAACATGTTCATGACTGTAGTCATACGTCATGCTTAGCTTTAAAACTAGCAGAATGTTTGAAAGTTCAGAGTGGATTAATCTGACATTAAACATAAATATGACTTTGTGTAGAATATAATCCCTACAAATGTTTTTCTTCCATGGTGATAGCACATTGCTACATCGGTTCTATAAAAACAAAGACTGTGTATCACTGTTGTCAAGAACATGATTTGTGGAAAAGTCAGTGGAATACGACCTACTTTCAGGGACATGTACATTCACTGTTAGAATACCCGAACTCGAACTGTCCAAACAAGCATTTGATAGACAATACATTCGTTTGTATTCCTTGTTAATTTCAATTTCAGAACAAATTTACTTTGCAACTTATGACAGTTCAAAGAGAGCACAAATTGATATATCATCAAAACCATGAAAATTGACCCACTTTAACGGACAATTGCTTAGCAACAAAACAAGAACCCAAACTTTACAAGCATGACCTTGAGAAACAATATCTTGGTTTACATTTCAGGTAAATTCTAGTTACAGAACAATTTTGGCTTGTGAGTTATGATTGTTCGAAGATGATGCAAAATAATGTATTTTATCAAAATCATAAAAAATGACCCACTTTAAAGGACAATTACGTAGGAACGAAACAAGAACCCGAACTTTGCAAACATGCATTTGATAGACAATATATTGGTTTATAATCCATGTGAATTTTACTTGCAGAGCAACTTTGGTATGGGACTTATGATTGTTTAAAGAGAGCACAAAATGACATATTATCAAAATCATGAAATTTGACCCACTTCGACGGACGATTGCATAGCAACAAAACAAGAACCCAGACTTTGCTAGCATTCATCTAATAGCCCTATAGTAGATTATTATTTGTAGTAAATTGCAAGCGAAAATATTTTATACTTATGGACTTTCAGTGCTTTGAAGTTGGGCAAAATTTCAGATTCTTTACAACCTGAAAACAGTGTATTGTATTCAGGCTGCCCAGGGCCTTAGAATTTACAGGAGATTAACTTTACTGCTATTTCATACAAGTTTAGGCATTGCTCTGATCAGCATATTCTGCCTTTGTTGTTTAGTTAAAGCATTGTTCAGTGATAGTGCCCTTAAGTTGGCCAATTTTCATGTTTTTGACATGCCCAAATCCGGCAAAATGGCCCCCAAACTTCTTTGGCCTGTTGCCATGGCAACGAGGGGTTCTGAGAAGAAAGAAAGCTATTTTGAGGGGTTGTGTACCAAGTACTATCACTGTGCAAAAAATGAGCCAAATCTATTTTTTGACCGGTGCCACCATTGTTTGACCCTTACAGACATTCGCTCTTAATCAAAATTTAATAACTAGTGCATGATAGTCTATGGATATAACCAAGATCGAATACAAATTTGTAGGAACACTCAGGTAGCGTCACATAGCCGTCGATACGTTTACTGGCGACAGGAGTATATCTCCAGATACCGTCCTTGGAATATGCGACATTTCTTCGTAGTCCGGAACTTCTAAAGGGCCCGACAGAAGTTGAACTGTTCTATTGACGGCCCTTGGATGCCAATCCTAATAATCATGCCCAGAGTCTCATCCTTAGATGTGCTCGATCATTCATTGTCATTCGGATTTGCACAAGAAACCTCCGTTCGCATGGCATGGTTCTCATTGGGATCACGCTCATGGCATTCAGCAGCTTGCTGGTTTCTGTCAGGTAGTCAGCATGGCGTGAGGACATCACCATTACCAGGCCTGGGGAAGGTGGTGTTTTCGGTAGTTGTACTGTACAATTTCTTTGAATGTAGAATACTCTGTATTCATCTGTGTTGTCCACGGTATTCTGTCCAGCGGGGAACATGTGCTCTAGGATGGTCCTAGCTCGTCACGACCGAAGCCGGTCTGTTCTGCATTGTCATGCGGCAGACCTCATTCAAATACTTTATTTTCTATATAATTGTATCAAAGTAAGAAGCCCCAGCTGTGAAAAGTAGAATCACGAATCGATTTAATAAATTCGTCAATAGTGTATAGGTATTGAGGAGGTGACCGGTAGTAAACAGAGAAAAGAATGCGGAAATGAGTGGTTTACAATTCTTGCCAGATGCATTAGGTAGACAAAGATTCCAAATAGGAGCGTTGACCAAGCGCAATCTGATTACATACGTAAATCAAAACAACCCCTCCATGTCTGTTCCTGTCGCGACGGATTGGAGATTAAAATCCATCGAGAGAGATAGCTTCAGAATCAACTAAACTCACTCAGCCAAGTTTCTGTGATGGCAATTATGTCTAGTTTGAATTTAACAGATAATGAAGACAATCCGTACATTTTAAAGCCAGCAGTTATAATGTTGACGTTTGCATGAAAAAGAAATTAAGGATTTAATTGAGTTACTTGGACTGGTCCTGGGTTAGGATGAATATCGCATGACAATAAGATGGATACAAATATCATAACTATCACAAAATGGAGGATTAAATTGAGGTGAAGAGTAATATAAACCCTGCGTTGAAGTAATAAACTAACATCCCGATAACTTCCTTGTATTAGGCTTTTTCATTAGACCTTTTTTGTTATCCCCATCTGCAATTTGGACTTCGGTTCAAATATGAAAATAGAGTGATTTTATGTAACAAACGCTTTGCTACTGAAACTTGGCGATGACTGGATTACTGCGCCTCTTTGGCAGACGATGGACGTTGACAAAAGCAATACTCTTAAAATCGAGGTTAATGAGGGCCCGTCGAGGAAAGTGGGTGTGAGCTGGGGAAACTTGCAACACCGTATACATTTTAAATCGTTGCACCGTGCAATTTATTACCCGTTCTGTGCCGGTAAACACACGGCAACAGGAAATTAAAGCTAACGGGCAAAACCTCCAAAAATATTGTTCTTCTTTTCTTCACAGTGGAAGGAAACCACTACGCCTGATCCCCCACCTGCACAAATGACGAGTCGCCTAGGCGCCTTCATTGCTTGCCTAATTTATCGTAGATGGGTGTCCCTCTCCTTCTCGGACAGGGTGCACCAATGTATCCCGGTGTGGCCTGAACCGTGCAAAGTCTTTTGGAGCTTGTATTAACCAGTGTTGATGATAGGTCTTTTGATATTCTGGTACTGCCCTTGGACTACTTCAGATAGTCTTCTGTACGAGGCCGAGTAGTGGCTGGTGTTTAAAACAAGGGCAGATTGGCGGATGTAGCATGGGTGTTTGTCTATTTGTCTTGATTGGAAAATCTTTAAGTGAGGTAGTTTTCAAGTTTGACTAAAGTAGGGGAACAAGTTGTTCATGGAAGTATAGAACGAAGTTCCCTGCATTTGCGAGTTCCTCTGTATGCTGAAGACTCTCCTCGTAGACTATATAGTCTGCTGGTGGCTGCAGTTAAGCCGTTCTTGCAAAAAATTACATCAATGACCGCTCGTCTTGCCACTTCGCTCTTTCAATTTTACGTTGCAGATGTTCTGAACTTTACGAATATGCCGATGGCTGTAGAGCTGGTGACATCTGGGTCATGTTTTTGCTGTCCAGAGGCTCTCTCGTTGTTGCTGCAAACCACTGGCATAGATGGCGGGACGTCTAACTTACTACGGATGTGGTCGAAGAACACACTGTTGTCAACGGTACCCATGACTGCCACCCCCGCCCCCCCCCCCCCCGTGGACATACATTGGGCCATAGGAAATGGGGTGCCCTACAGTAGCGCGCACGACAGTTTGGTATTTGAAATTTGCCATCTTCAATTGAAATAGTCCAAGTTTGAATGTCTTGTCAACTCCCAGCACCGTGTTTTCGGCATGAATTATTGAACAACAGAATCTCTTCAGATCCTTTATCGTTTCATTTGTATATACAGGGTGAAAACTGTTTCCTGTAAGAGTGAACAGGGTAAAATCCAATAAACAACAGGTATATACCTGACAGAATGTGGTCAGCATTTTAGAACTCAGAATTCAGAACAGTTCTGGGTGTGCCTTATATTTTTCAATTAGTCCCGCCAATGTGTACACAATTAGTTATTTGAACTTATGAATATACATTTAAACTAGTAGGGCATACATGTACAATTAAGGTTATAATTAAGAGTCATTGCAGGAGAAAACCAGGCAGAGGTCGGAAGATGGGGGTCGGCCAAATCAACTCAAACTCTTTATGTGTGATAGGTATGGGGAACTATGAACAGCCATATGATTAAAACCCTCCAGCTATTTTTCGTTATGGCGTTCTGGGGCCCCCCTCTGAGACCCTCCAAAATCAAACTATTGATGACTGAAAATTACTGAAATTGCGATGGCTATTCTGATACTTCTGATTAGGATATGACCAAAAGTTTTATATTCCCATATTCCATGAGTTCTTAAGTTTTACTGATAAAAATTTAAAGATGAAGTATTGAAATTAAGAGGGGGTTACAGGGGGTTACCAGAACCAATGAAAACACGATTTTCAACTCTCTGAATTTCTGTGATCTTTAAAGGGCTTGTTCTCCGACAACCAGCAATTTAAATGAATGATTTTACCTTTACTGGAGAGAGGAATATCTACTAATTGAAAATCAAGCGTCGTCTAATTGGGCCATGTATACCACGAGCCGTCAGCGGGGGGTCTTTATGGGTTTTTTTGACTATGTTAAAACAGGTAATAACTGCTCACTACGGGGTAATGGACGGCAACATTTTGGTGTCCCTGTGTAGGATCACTGCTTAATTGTCAAAAATGTTTCAACCAATTGCAAGTAATTATTGGGGCTCTGTATGGGGGATATAGGCTACTTGAAAATGAATTATGCTGGGTTTTACCCGCATTTGTTGCTCTGTAAGTGCTCAATCTGGGGTTAGTTATGTCATTTATTTGTGTGTCTGTATAGGAACAATTCTTAACTGTAAAAAAAAAGCTATACCTATTTGCTGCTATTCATTTGGGCTCTGTATGGGGCATATAAGGATATGTGAAATGGAATTAAGCTGCTTTTACACATCTCAGTATCTCTAAGACGTCAATTAGTTTAAGTCCCTTACAAAGTGTGCTTTCCCTATGTGATACATAATGAAAAAGGATCTACATGGGGTTATCAGTATACTCCACATACTATTTACTGCACTGCAGGCCACATGAGTGACCGCATACTATGATAGGCAATCTACAACATAGAAACATGACCCTAACAAAGACTTTTAGCTATAACAAAATACGATGTGTAAAAGAATACCAATGGTTTGTGAGTATGCCTGACTGTTCATTTATTCATCACCATAAGGACAGACTAGAAACATTAAGTTTACGAGAAACCTACATATAGAACCCTATTACAATGGAGCATACTGTCTGCAAAATACTTAAAACGCACTGTGTTGGAATGCATATTCACAATTGCACACTTTCAGTTTTCTTGGACTGGTACAATAAGCTGGGTCTGATGTAATTTTTTACCTGCAAAGGGTAAGAGATTACGATTGTGGCTAGGCCTACAAATTCACATGTTTGGTACAGAGTTTCTACACGAGTTGTAAAAATCATGTTACAGAACTTTGTCAAATTACAAAAAAAATCAACTTGCACATGTACATGTGGATAGGATGTTCTCTAATGCCTGTATGAAAGAGACTTTCTTTGTCGTAGAACCTGTAATGGGTAAATGGAAATGATCTGGTATGCACTTCAGTTGCTTAAGCTATATTGATTTGGGATCTTGGTTTTAGCCTGAGTTTGCACAGGTTTATGTCTTCAAACATGACAAGATGACTGTAGTCAATACTTAGAATTAAAGTATACACTGTCTTTCGCAGCGCCTTCATGCCACTTGCTTTCCTCATCTATCGCTTCCACGTCAGTGACCACAAATTCTGTGCTTTCTTGCTGTCTTTGTGCTGCTGAAAGTTTGTAATAGCTTGTAATCTGCTTGGCCGTGTGCCACTCGCTGGGCTGAAACAACCGCTTGCCATCAGATTACCTAACGTGCTGTGCACATCTCGTGGGCCACTCGCACAGCATCAGCTTTCTGCCCAGACGTAGCCCCCCGATTGAAAATGTCAGTCAGATAGACCTAAGTTTTCATCTTGTCTGACATCCGTTGGCCGCATTTCCTAGTCCGGATTGCCCAGCCGTCATTGACAACTTGGTAGGACGCCCAATCCGTATTCTTCTCCTTGTGACTGTGAGGCTAGGCCAGGGCAACAATGAGTAGGGCTGGGTACCGGTACAAAACCGTTTTTTCTCATAGGACCGGTCCAGAAAAAGCGGACCTGAAAAAATTCAGGAGCAAATAACAAGAGCGAAGCAGAGTACACTCTATAGTAATTTTACCAACTTTTACAGTCAATCGTACCTACCCTTGTAGGATTTTTACAACACCAGTGGGAGTCGAATGCTACACGATACATATTTTTTTGCAGCAAAATGGACCATTGTTTTGCTTATCGTCCATTCACAAGTTTTCACATAATAAATCGGGTCCTGGTTCAGGTCCAAACCTAGACCTGATTCTCTGGACCTGAGCCGGACCTGGACCTGAATTTTCCGTACCGGTACCCATCCCTAGCCATGAGCTATACCAGACACAGCTTGAGCCCACTGCTTGTGTATTCTGTTGTACAATGTATGTAACGTTGGACTCCCGCTCCAGTTCTTTAAAGTGTTCTCCAACGTCTTCTAGCTTGTTGGCTGAGCTGAAGGCTGTCACACATTGTGGCTCAGGGCAGGAGAACAACGCTGACTTTGACCAACTGCCGATGTTGTGATGTGACTTGTGACTGTGGGGTACCAAACGGTGCTGTGTCAGGGTTGGAAGGTCATGTATCTGTGGCACTGTGGCAAAGTTCACTACTTCTCCAACCCCAACACCAAAGGCTCTCTAGACTCGTACTAGCATGTCTCAATCAGTTGCAAACAAGAAATTGTTCTATGACTTGACATCTTCCCATTTTTGCCTTGCACTGCTCTTAGCTTGCTTCACCTGTTTGTGCCACCGCAATTCTACAGTCCTCTATGCCTCCATGGGACCCCCCATGTTTCTTTCATGTATTCAGTGGTCAAGACATCGATGTTTTTCATTGTCTTATGTGAGTCTTCATTGATCTTGCGGTCACAAATGTCCTTGCCTCCTGAGGGTCTGAGAAGTCGAAGCACAGAACTTATATGCTAGTTTTCTGACCGATCGCTGGCAGAGACAAAATCAGCGGAGCACAGTGGTAACACCCTGCAATTTCTCAAAAACACTTTTATTAGTAAAAGATTATCAGACTGGACGGTCTGAAATACACTTTGCAGAATAGCACAGACAGCTGACCAGTCCTGTCGGCAGTTGTTAAAAATGTCGACAAAACACTCCACATACTTGCATTCATCGGCCTTCGTAATTACTGGAGCTATTGGGATCCATAACTCCATACTAAATAGAACCTGGGACTTTTAATTCGATGGCTCTTAATTCATAATTCACAACCCACCTATCTCACATAGTCTCTACCAGACTCCGGATCGCTGGAAAAATCGTAGAAATGTAACAAATCAGAGGAGTAAGCCGGCCAGAGGAATATAACCGGCCAGGGAACAGCACGCGATCGTCGGAGTCTGTGGTATCCCGGTGCCTTGTTTGATCTCCACTAATCACTATCTAATAGGTGCGAAGTGGCTAAATAACACTTTTATTGCTTTCCGACTCGCCCGTGACGGTCCAAGCGGGAGCGACGATCCTGTCACATGTGACCGGAAGTGTCAAAGGTCACATGAAATTTTCAAAGTAACGGTCCATTCTGACAGTGTTTATTTTGATGACTGCGTGTTTAATCTGGTAACTGCTTGTATTTACTCTGGTGGCTATGCAAGCCAATTTGATGGACCGCGTTTGCCGTGTTGGCAAATATGTTTTCGAGTACGACACACTGCGACAGGGCCAGGCAGACGCTGTTTTGGGTATTTTAAATGGCCAAGACGTGTTTGTCGGGCTACCGACCGGAGCTGGAAAGACGTTCTGTTTCCAGGCGATTCCGTCGTGCCTGGACTCTGACGAGCCATTTGTGAGTCATCAGTCCCCTGACAGCACTCATCGATGACCAGGTAAATTTTATATTGTATATATCTCCATAAAATGCCTACCGGCGGCGGACCTGAGTTACGCCCCCCTCCCTCACTAACCACGGATAACTGAATGTTTACTCGAATTGTAAGAGACGCTTCACTCTGCGGAAGCGCTGAAGATAAATAATGAGAACACTTACCGTTCATTTCAGATCGCCCGGTACACCACTACAACGGGATACAAGGCAATTCACTTGAAGTCGGCGAACGACATCAACACAGTGGCAGACAAGTCGGTCAAACTAGGTATGTATCACACTTGTTGTACTTCCTTTTTATTTCAAGTTATCCTATTTACACCAGTTGCTAGACAAGAATAACAAAATATATTGTAGCCACGGTCCTGTCATTTCTCTTTGATCTTAAACCTTCTATACAGATTTAACCCTCAAACACCCGAGTGGGGTCCGTTTGGACCCCAGGCCTATATTTTGATGTGCCATTTGAAAATTTTGCATCGGAACAAAAATCCCTTCCGTGACTTTGTTCATAAACCTCTTCTCCAACTTCTCCTATTTTTTTTCGGAGATCGAAATGATTTTGTAAAAGTTATAAAGGGAAGTCTGAGGTATGTCCGACTGGGGTCCAAACGGACCCCAGAAATATGTGGATTTTTCAACATACAGAAGTGTTTGGCTGTCTTTGATATGTCCCCCAGCAAGCATAATTGCTTCAATATCATGCAGTTTGCCAAGTAAACTCATCCCTAGGAATCAGGTTATGAGGTCATCCGAGGTCATGACCTTTTTATGACCTCTGAGGGCAAAGGTCAACCACATGTCCACCTCTGCAGGCCTTGCCTCTTAGGTAAGTTATCTCTTTCAATCCATGATAATTCTCTGCCTTTGTAAACCATCCTTTGAATATAACATTAGTACAATGAAGCTAGATATGTGCTGATAACACGTACTTGAAAATTTCATGTTTTATTCAAGTTTGGAGTATATTTTTTTCATCCTATATATGCAGTGTCGAAGCATACTGTGGGGAGGGGGGCACTGCCTTAGCTCCGGTATATTTGTGCTGGGCTTTACAAATGTTTACAATAACCGAACCGAGACAAGTCTATTTTACACATCCCCACATATTGTCACTTCTAAGAATGGCATCTTAACATTTGACAGGTACGCCATGGCCACCAGAGAGAGACTAGCCAGATATACGGCTGCAGAGGCCTTGCGTCAAATACTCAACGCCCAAAGTGACGATGAGAACAGTTCAGTTGATGAGGATGAGTCCGATTTAGACGTCGAAGACCACCTGTCAGATGCGTCAGACCATTCTGACACAGAATCTGTTCAGGAAGAAGACCACCCCAGGGAAGAGATCCGTCAAGAGGCGGATAGAGGTCTGGGAAGGGCTCGCGGAAGAGGTCGTGGACGAGCCAGAGGTCTTGGAGCTAGAGGACGTGGACGAGCTCGTGGAGCCAGAGGACGTGGAAGAGGGAGAGGCCGAGCACCAATAAACAACCCGGCAGTAAATCAGGATGCAGGGAATGAGAATCCAGTAGTTGACAGGCCCTACCAAGGAAAAAACGGAACAGTATGGGACCAAAACCCCCCTCCTCTCGGCAGGCGCCGAAATCAGGACATAATAAGAAATCCGCCAGGTATAACTAATGCTGCTAGGTGCGTGGACATCCAGTCAGCATTTTCCCTCTTTGTGACACCTGCTATGATTGATCTTATTGTACAGCAAACCAACAGAGAGGCGAGACGAAAACACAGAGAGTGGAATGACAATCAGGAGAATGAAAGACAAGAAGAGTGGTGCCGAGTTGATGGAACAGAGATAAGGGCAGTGATTGGATTATGCATCATAGCAGGTTTATACCAGAGTAACCATGAGCCTCAGGCTTCTCTCTGGTCTACAGCTGATGGCAAACCAGTCTTCCCTGCAACTATGACCAGGGAAAGATTCAGAAACATTTTGAAGTACATGCGCTTTGACGACAGGGAGACCCGTGCTGAACGGCGAGCTACTGACAAACTTGCGGCGTTTAGGGACATTTGGGAGATGTTCATAGCACAGTTACCAAAGTACTACATCCCTGGCACAGATCTCTGTGTTGATGAGCAACTTGTAGCTTTCAGGGGAAGATGCGCATTCAGGCAGTACATACCATCCAAACCAGCTAAATATGGACTGAAAATATGGTGGAACTGCGATGCGACAACATGTTACCCCTTGAAAGGAGAAGTGTACCTAGGGAGACAACCAGGGGAACAGCGAGAGATAGGCCAAGGGGCAAGAGTGGTAAAAGAGCTGACATATCTTTGGCGCAGAACAGGGAGAAACGTCACAGCAGACAACTTCTTCACTTCTATCCCACTAGCTGAAGATCTCTTGGAGGATGGACTTACATATGTTGGGACAATAAGGTCTAACAAACCACATATTCCAGAAGTGATGAAGGCTGCAAACCACAAAGAAGTGAATAGCTCCATGTTTGGCTTCCAGGACCAACTGACTCTCACATCATATGTACCTTCCAAAGGCAAAGCTGTCCTTGTTCTGTCAAGCATGCACCATGACGCAAACATCATAGGCGAGCAACAAAAGCCAGAGATTATCATGCACTACAATGCCACAAAGAGTGGTGTAGACAATCTGGATCATCTAGCGACAATGCACACATGCAGGCGCAAGATAAACAGATGGCCAATGGTGCTGTTTTTCAATCTCTTGGATGTGGCAGGAATTGCTTCTCTGATTGTCTTCCTTGGAAACTTCCCAGACTGGAACTTGTCTGCATGCAGCCGGAGGCGCCGCCTCTTCTTGAGGGAACTTGGGTACAACTTAGTAATGCCTCATGTCCAAAGAAGGGCACAGAGCCCATATCTCATGCCTGCAACTAGAGAATCAATGGCTCGCATTGGTGTAAGATCTGTCCGACGAGCAGAGGAGCCAGCAGCAGCTGCTGCACAAGAAGGGCGCAAGAGATGCGAGTTATGCCCACGCAGCTCTGATCGGAAAGTCAGACGTGCTTGTGCAGGATGCGGAAGAACAGTTTGCGCAGAACACAGCTACAAGCAATACGTATGTGGTGATTGCTTGTAGCTTTGTTCTACAAACATCGTCTTCTTGCACTTTGCACTTAGCACAGGTAGAAGCAATTGTAGTGTTGCCTGATAGAGAAGAAGCAGATATTCACGTGGTCAGGTTACCCATCACAATGTCCAATGAATTCTGTACAATGACATTCTTATATTTATATGTCTTATTTTATCTGCATACTTGCTTTTTCATGCTAACCTCCATTTTTATCAGTGTAAATACAGTAATGCCACTTTTGTTTCTAAAGAAGTAGCTACAGTCACTTTGTATATTATTAGAATTACGATCATCGGTACCAGTCTGTATGTGCTCAGCTAATTATAACTGTGATAGCATAGCATAATCAGCTCTTATATACTTTACAATCAACTTATATTCTAAGATTCCTTATTCAATAACTAGTTTTTGATACTTGTTTCATAATAGGTAACATATAAGTATGTTTAGACATGTCAGGGACGAAATTTGTGGGAAAAAACGCAAAATTGTTAGCAAAAAAATGTGGTCCTCCTCCACATATTTGCATAAATTATGATAATTAGCTGAAATTATTCACACCTAAACAAGCCAAAATTTTTCATACACAACAAGGACACTATTGTTTTTGAAGAAGTAGACACAAATCAGTTTATATACTAGGATTTAGATCATGGGTACCAGTCTGTATGTGCTCAGCCATTCCTAAATGTGTTAGCATAATCACCTCATATATCTATATTTATATTCCTTACTTTTAACTTATATTCAAACATTCCTTGTTCAATAACTAACATTTGATACCTATTTCATAATAGCAACATATGAATATTTTTGTAGACATGTAAAGGACGAAATATATGAAATAAAGGTAAAATTTGTTGTTAAAAATGGGGTCCTCCTTCACTTATTTGCATAAATTATGATAATGAGCCAAATATATTCATGTTTCAACATGCCAAAATATTTCTCTCACTATGACGAAGCAATGTATATGCAAAGATTACCCAAACAATGCAAATTAGATGCATTTATTAACGAATCAAAATGGGGTCCATTTGGACCCCACTCGGTCATTTTAGTCGCAAAAAAAGGTCGGGTGCTTGAGGGTTAATTTACCACAGAAATCTGTAAGTTACAGTTACATAAATACTTGTAAACATATGTATATTTTTGCTTATAATTTTTTTTCTCATTACTTTTCTATAGTATACACCAGCCCAGAAGTTGCTGTGGGAGAGGGCAGGGGCATTTTCACCACAACTAGACCTGTGTGTGCCCTTGTCGTGGACGAAGCCCACTGTATCCCTGAGTGGTAAGAATGATTTAATTCTTTCAAGTGACAGAGAAAGGGTGTGTAGCAATTTTGTTAAAACTAAACAGGTTGCTAAATGATTTACTACAACTGTATTGCCTCTATCTGGATGTGCCTATGTGTAGACATAATAAGTTTTGGCATAGTTCTAATAGTACTGTATATACAATCTGTTTCAGGGGTCCCGACTTCAGAGTAGCATTTGCACAGATAGGCGGACTGAGGGCCCACTGTCTCAACACCCCAGCTGTGGAAGACATCAAGAAGGATCTTCTTTTTCGGGAAGGGAACATCCACATCAGTGGGAGTCTCGACAGACCAAATCTTTTCTTGGTCTCCAAGAAAAAGATCGCAATGCAGGTAACTGAAACACTTCAATTCACCTATCTTTTCTCATATTACATTAACAGATACATGTATATGAAAAACATGACAACTGTGCATACCATATCTTTATGGAAACCATTTTGTATCTGCACTTATTCAATGCACAGTTTACTTAACGCACGTATGTAATAACTGGTCATTTCAGAAGAACTTCCTGGGACTACTGCAGGCCCTATGGAAAGATGGACGGGCCATCGAGAAGCAGCTTATCTATGTGCCTATAAGAAACCAGGCCATGGATGTGTGGAAGATGCTGCAGGCCCATGCGGGAGACAGGTTCAAAGCATCCGTGGCCTACTTCCACAGTTCCATGAGCCCTGACCTCAAGGCCAAAGTCCTTAAACGTTTCAAGGATGGCGAGGTCAGGGTAGTTGTGGCTACAGTGGCTTTTGGGATGGTAAGTGTACATAATGGTTCTTAATTAACAGCATTAACTGGCATTATAACTGCATGCTGGCAAACAATTTGCCATATTTTCAAACACATTATTTTGCATGTACTAATTTCTAGCTATTGTACAACAATATATATTTCTGAAAACATTCCTGTTTCTTAAAACTCTACAATAACAATTTCAGGGCATTGACATCCCTGACATCTCCTGTGTTGTGGTGTATGGCCTGCCAAAGTCCATGAGCCAGCTATACCAGGTGAGAATCTCATACATAATTCATGATGATACCAACCAAATAGAAGACATAATACAATATGCATGCTTCTGCTATGTTAAATTTAGCAAATCTGGGTATTTTCCATGGAAGTGTGCTTCTTCCTTTATCAGTTATTTTACATCGGTTTAATTATCAGGTCATGCTCACTTGTATTACATCAAAAGTGGTAAGATCTCAAACAAAGCCACTCTCTATATATTTTACAACGTTTTGAAAGCAATGAAACTTAAGTCTAAGCTAATGCTACTGTACTTTTACTTCTGTAGGAGATTGGCCGGGCTGGGAGGTCAGGGGAGCCAGCCACTGCTGTCGTCTTTGCTGGCAAGTGTAAGGAAGAGGAAGACGCTGAAGACTGCCTGAAGCAGTTCGTGGCCAAGCGGTCCTGCATCCGCGCTGTGATGCTGAAGGAACTTGGCAGTCAGGCGGCAGACACGGACCACTGCTGCTCTGTCTGCCAGGAGGAGGCCACAGCACCACGGGGAGCGTACCTGCTGCATCCCAGGGTCCCCAAGACAGCAAAGAGGGCAGCTGCGACCAGAAAAAAGAAAAGACAGGAAGGCGATAAAAAAAAACTGGAAAAACGCCTGTACGAACTGAGGAATGAGCTTTTTGAAGACGACATGAGGATTGCACATGTTGGTCCTGCAGGAGTGATTTCCGACAGTGCAATTATTTCAATCAAAACCCAAGCACAAAGTATCCACACAGTTGAAGACCTGTGTAAGAAGGTTAAAGGTGTTTCAGAGGACATAGCACCATTCATTCTTGACAAGATTGAACAGGAGTTTCCTGAACCTATCATTAAGAGAAGAAGAAGGGCCCTTGGGGATTTGACAAATGTTTAGTTAGCTAATTATTTTTAATGATAGGTTTGGGAAACTTCTCGCCAATATTGTTGAGAATGATTGGTGCTATTTTCTTCATACTAAATCGAGGATACTTTTGAAACATCTTTCTATGTTCACCTTTCTGGATGCTTTGGGCTTGGGTTTTTATTGCACTGTTGGACAGTACTCCTGCAGGACCTTCATTGTGTGATCCTAGGGTTTCTTTCATTTGTACATGAGCGAATATAGTACATGTACAAATGAAAGAGACAAGAGTACTAACCTTATGCTAGGTCTAAGTTGATAAGGTCAGCGTCCTCGATTTCCTCCCACTCAGGATCCTCTTCGTCTCTGACTTCAACTTGTTCGGCGCTGTCCTCGTCTGTCTCTCCGTTATCAGCATCCGGGGACTCAGGTGGCTCTGTATCGTCAGAGATGTCCTGCTTTCCACGAGTGAGAAAGTTTGCCAGCCAGTTGTTGTCGTACAGTCGCTCTCTTGCAACAGCTCGTGGGTCCAACCACTCAGGGTTCAAGCTCCTCCCTGGTTTGTTGTGATACACTTCGTGTTTTAAGACTGTTGTCATTACTGACTGAATGTCCACTTCTGAAGATGTCGTTGTGTGGTGTGTAGTCTTCTTAGAACACAAGCTGTCTGCGAAGTTTTTGGCGGCGTCAAACAGCTGCACAGAAAGACTTATGTCCTGGGCGTGTTTGAACTCTAGTCGTCCCCCAGCTGCACGGCATGTCTGCTTGATGGTCCTGTGAAGGTTAAAAGTTCACGCATTAATATTAATAAGTTTCCTTTTGACTGTATGGTTATGGTTAAAGGCTCAAAGTCAAATAGTCAATATTTACTCACAGCAAGTAAATCATACACTTGTACAATACAAGATAAACAATAACATGTACCTGTTGTGGTGTTCTCCAAGCATGTCTATCGGCTTGCCCTTGCCTTCCTCTCCCGTGATGTTCACACAGCGGTTGTGGGTGTGGATGTAGGCCATATACGGGGACCAGTCAGCCTTCAGATTGGCGAGAAGGTTGGCAGCCTCGCATGCGTAGTTGTTCCTCTTTGTCCCCAGAAACAGCTCAAACCAGACCTTCCAATGTTGGATTACAGCCTCACCCATTTGGTATCTGGATCAGGACAACATTTTGACATGTATTTATCATACATCATCCCATTCACATCAATACAGATATCACAAAGTACATTTGTGTTATTGTACTACTCCTTGTCACTTGGTACATAGCTCTTGTACATACTATTGATTTAAAAATGACTTGTAGGTAACAGAAGGAACTTACCTTACTGCTGTCCTTAAGTCCAGGTAGAGCAGTCCCAGGTACAACATGAAGCGTGCTCTGGTCTGCACTTGGTCACTGTCTTCAGTCCACTGGCCTGGAAACACTACTCCTGTAACGAACTTTGAAGCTATAGAGTCAAAGTCATGGGAAGAGGTGCAGTTTTAGGATTCCTGAGGTGACTCCAGACCGAGGAAAACTGTGAGGGCAGCTAGGATGTGTCCTTTACTGACATGGCAAAAGAACTCGTCAGAAACTTGAAAGTTCTTACACTCCTTGTCCGCCCGCATCCGGTTGATGGCAACCCTTATCTGTGAGAGAGAGCCTGCTTCTGTGGCCAGGCCCCAGCAGCACAGCGTAGCTGTTTTCAGGGCCTCCCACACAAAGTGAAAGTCACCTATGAAAAAAACAAAAGGGGTGGGGCGGAGACATTTGTTAATCAAAAAAAGTTAGCAAAACAATTTATTATTGTACACTTGAGCAATTACAACCCCTATTATCAAAAGTAGCATTTGTTATGCAGAATAGGACACACTAGTTCATACACAAATATTATGTGAGTCAGCAATACACATAAAGATATTCATTTTCCTTCGTAGCAACATAATACAAGTACTGTGATTGTTTTTTAAAAGCATAGAAGAAATACATTACCTGGACTCTCCTTTGCCCACTGTAACAGCTGAACAGGATCCTCCTCGCCTTCTCTCCATCCTCGTCCTCCACGGATGTTTTTGCAAGTCACCTGGTCGCCGACGACTGCCTAACAGCAGCAAAACCAATGTATCAGTTATAAGGTAATATGTATAAGTTCCGTAGATTCGGAAGTCATATCTCCATCGACACCCGATGGGCAAACATCATGTATAAGTAATTGATACATCTCATAAAAAGTATACAATTATATAATGAATAGATTTCCATAAACATTGTTATTATTGTCAACACTACTACTATTGTTATTATTGTCCATGTTTGATAGTTCTGTTACCACACTTGGGACTCCATGTTTACATATCGTACCTGGTCTTTCATGTTGTCAGACAGCTGTAGCTCTTCAGCAAATTTGAGGAGAATCTGAATTGTATCATCCTTTTTCGACTCATCCTTGTCCATCAGTGGCAGCGGGGTGATGCTACTTTTCTTAACTGGCAAGGGGCTAGATGGAGCTCTTACACTGCCTTTAAACTGATGGAAGCTTGGGAAATGTTCAACTATTGTAGCTTTCACTTGATTCTTTAATCTGCTTTTGAGGTCACTTATGTCATTGCTGTCAGCCAGTATGTCTGCATCAGACAGGTCCTCTCTTTTGCCCTACAAATTGAAATATAAATAGCCAAAATGTAATTTATTGTGAAAGATACACATTGACACAATGTTTGTTTTTTATTAAAGGGTAGTTGGTCTTGTGCTCAGATTATGATAAAGCACAAACTGTAAATAAAGTGTACTATGTTATACATATTATATGACAGTTTCAATCTACTACATGTATCTGCTTAGCACATTTCGAACATAACTATGAATGAAGATGTCCTGTGTTACCTGGGGTTCTCTGCTGGCTGAAGGATCTTCATGCTCTACCACAACTGCCAACCGGCTTGTCCAATGAAACATCTCGTTTTGTTTTCCTAGACAAACAGACATACAGGTAATGAGATAATTATCAGTCTAGCAATATTCTGTCCTTTCTATTCACATGAATAAAGTATAGAATCTGACAGTACAACTTGTTTTACAATTCATTTCATAGTCTATTTAAAGTGAAACAACTGTTTTGTGCAATTTAAGGACTCACCCATCCTCACATGTCCCACTCTTTTGAGAATGTTAACATTGTCAAAAAAGACAATACAAGGCTTGCTGTTGTCCAGGTGCTTTGCCCCCTGCATTTCAGCAAAGTTGGACAGAAAATTCCATGCTGCCTTGTAGGAACTGGCAACACCCATGGAATTCAGCATGGAGATGACCTGCAAAAACAGCCAATGGTTTACATAGGAATTAGGCAGGGTACAGTGTACCGGTACAATCCCGTTTTTTTCTTATTGGACCTGTCCAGAAAAAACGCACCTGAAAAAATTAGGAGACCGGATGTTGGGCCGATTAGAAAATGAACAGATTATTTTATCAGGCATTCACACGTTTTGGCGCTTGCAGGTGGAAGAAAATAACAAGAGTGAAGTAAGTTTATAGTAATTTCTACCAAGTTTTAGTTTACAGCCAATCCTACAAGTGCAGTTAGCGTTGTAGAATTTTAAAATGCCAGTGTTAGTCTAATACTCTACCACACAGATTTCTTTGTAGTGAAATGGGCCATTGGTATGAGTCATACTAGAGTCATACTGCATCAGGTTCAGGTCCGAACCTGGACCTGATCCTCTGGACCTGAACCGGACCTGGACGCGAATTTTCTGTACCGGTACCCACCCCTACATAGGGATGAATAATTGTTGGAAATGTAAAGCTAAGAAAGATTTCAATACATTTTGAATCCCTTATAACCCTGATTTGGAAATACATGTACGCATCTGTTTTTTGTTCAAAGAAAGTGACATGCCACATGATAAAGAAACATACAAAATGTCTTGACTGAGTGACTGATAGGGTTAAACAATCTTATGTAATGCTTAAGTATCAATGAAAACATACCTGCACATTTGTTGACCTCGAGATGAGTGACAGGGTGGTGATCATTTGTATGGCATTGGCACGCTTGCTTCTGTTGTTTGCAATGGAACAAAGATTGAGAAATGCCAACATTGAGGTGTCCTTGTCCCCAGGGACATCGCTTTTGATGCAGTTTTCTAGGAGCTCGAAGAAAACTGGTGCTTCGTCTTTCACCTGTTCTTTCATGGACTGTGGTGTCATATTCGCAATGTCAGTTGCAGTCTCTGCATTGTATGTCAAAATGGTATCCTTCATCACAAGTGACTTGACTTCTTTTTGGGCCGTGTTTTTAACAGTATCGATGCTGGCCTTACTGTAAGTCTTTAAATCATGGATCTCTTTTTGTTGCTCCTCAACAAGTGTGTTCATCTTTGATAGCTGTGCCTTCAGCTTGTCCTCTATTTGTTGAAACGCTTGTAAGCTGACAGTTGGCTGGGCATAGCTGGTCGATGGCTGATGAAACTGGGCATTTACTCCTGGTGACATATGGTAGGCTGGAGATGGCGGATGCAACAGTGGAGAGGAGATGCCATGATTTACGTAAGGTGAAAACTGGTACATGGGGGATGGAAAGTATGTGTTGTTGTGACCGGCTGGATAGATGTTGGACGTGCTTGGAGGACTGGTTGGATAGATGTTGGACGACGTGCTTGGAGGGTTGCCTCTGTCTTCAAACCGTGGACTACAATAAATAGAATAAAAAAAACTCAAAACAGATAATGGACACATTTATTCCAGGTGTCTCCATAGTACTTCGATACATAATTTGATAAGTAGAAAGAATGCATAATTTTTTTCCTGTAAAATGTACAGTTAAAGAAGTTGGAAAGCACTGCTGTTTTCTTAAAAGCAATGAATCAAATCAATCCACATTACCATGTCAGCATTACAAATCATCTCCCGTAGTGTAGTGACAAAATATTACACACAAATTGTTATTATAGGAGTATGAGTAAAAATTCGAAGACTCGAATTAAAACGGGCTAGTAGCTGACAAAATGATCACGACATGTTTAAGAAAAAAATTAAGTCTCTAGTTCTGTTATCCGGAAACTACAGATTCCATGAAACATTAAGGATTTGACGAGGAAAAATTCACAAAACAAACGAGCCGAAGCCCACCTCCCACCCCACGCCGCGCCACGCACGACACGATGCCCCTCTCCAGCACTCAAAAAATGAGTATAAAGGTAAGAAATCTCAACACTTACCGCTTCTTGTTGGGCGTGGATGACTGGTCCATCATGGCGATTCGTTTTCTCAAACGTAAAAGACGTTGAATAGCCGAGAAACGCAAAATAGCGGGAGAGAGAGAAGAGAAAATCTACATCTTTGCCGCGTATTTTTACCAGTTAACCGCACAACAACGCAGTTATCGCAGAGTGATATTTATTTTTTCTATTTAGGTACTCTAAATAATGAAAAACTTTTCGCAAAACGTTGACATTTAAAATTTGTATCGGCTATATCGATATCTTGTATAACTATTTTTGCTATATCATGTAGATAATGAGGAACAGCCACTCTCAAAGATGCGTTTTGATGCCGTGCACAGTTTGACCTTTGAACCGAAAAGGCGCGAGTTTGCCGGACGCTGCTAGACGCGCCCCACGGCGCGTTAATTCATTTATGGCTTAAATGATCTGAACTCCGAAGCTACTGTCTTTGTGCAGAAAATGAGCGGATTAGTTTTATGGCCTTTCAACTCGCCGAAAGTCGACAGACTCCTGGAATCGCGTGCTGTTCCCTGGCCGGTTATATTCCTCTCTATTTGTTCCATTTCTACGATTTTCCAGCGATTCGGAGTCTGGTAGAGACTATATCTCACATGCAAAGTATGAGCAGAAGATTGCTGACCCAGTTCTTCTCGCTTCTGATTTCTGATGCAATGACGGTTAGAGTATATCACGTGGAGACCTGATAACCCCCATGCAGAGCCTCTTTCATAAAGCACCCCATGGTAAATACATAATCATTATGATTCTGTAAGGAATGTACTTTTTGAGGACTTACAGAGCAACAAATGCGGGTAAAACCCAGCACAATTCATTTTCAAGTAGCTTTATATCCCCAATAAAGAGCCCCAATGATTACTTGCAATTGGTTGAAGCATTTTTGACAATTAAGCAGTGATCCTACACAGGGACACCAAAAAGTTGCCGTCCATTACCCCGTAGTGAGCAGTTATTACCTGTTTTAACATAGTCAAAAACCTGGAAAATCCCCATAAAGACGGCTCGTGGTATACATGGCCCAATTAGACGACGCTTGATTTTCAATTAGTAGATATTCCTCTCTCCAGTAAAGGTAAAACCATTCATTTAAATTGCTGGTTGTCGGAGAACAAGCCCCGTAAAGATCACAGAAATTCAGAGAGTTGAAAATCGTGTTTTCATTGGTTCTGGTAACCCCCTGTAACCCCCTCTTAATTTCAATACTTCATCTTCAAATTTTTATCAGTAAAACTTAAGAACACATGAAATATGGGAATATAAAACTTTTGGTCATATCCTAATCAGAAGTATCAGAATAGCCATCGCAATTTCAGTAGTTTTAAGTCATCAATAGTTTGATTTTGGAGGGTCTCAGAGGGGGGCCCCAGAACGCCATAACGAAAAATAGCTGGAGGGTTTTAATCATATGGCTGTTCATAGTTCCCCATACCTATCACACATAAAAAGTTTGAGTTGATTTGGCCGACACCCATCTTCCGACCTCTGCCTGGTTTTGCCTGGTTTTCTCCTGCAATGACTCTTAAATCTAAGCATCTTCATTCATGTAGCATTCTACGCATAGTACGTGTAGTTAGTATATACATGACCGATGTACGTCAACCAGATGTTCCTTCTCTGATTGTATATCTTCTTGTTCCGAAATCACACTCCAAACCACTCCAAGTTTATGGTCAAGAGGATGGTCAGAGGCAAAATTAAGATACTGATCAGTGCGGGTGTGTTTGCGGTATATCTTAATGCGGAGAGAACCGTCTTCTTGAATCACAGTCAAAGTGTCCAGAAAAGGTATTGACTACTCTGTCGTAAACTTGATGTCAGGATCTAAACTATTGAGGTGATCTTTGACCCTTTACTGACGTCACACTTCCGTTCCGGAAGTGCGACTTAGGTCTTGGGTCATTACAACTTGAGAAGGATCAGAGGACTGATCGAAAGCTTGTTGGTAAGCGCTTTATTTTTTGTGTACGGATATAAAGTCTTAAAAATCGTATCATTATGTTAACTACCGTCACAGATGAACTTACATTCAAATATATTAAATTATTATTTGGGAATTTAGTTTCCCTCCATTCCCGAAACTAGTCATTATTGACTACTCACATCGTTGAAAAGGTTCATTAGTCACGTATGGATACAGTTGTAACAATTTTCTTCAATCAATGACTGTTTTGTAAAGGTACAATAAATACCTCCCAAATTTTCGATGTCTACCAGCCCATCTTCGTCAAGGGGAATGACTTAGTCTCAGTTCTCGCGAGAGATCCAGGCTTGCGTGGATCATCTGCCCCCCCCCCCCCCCCCCCCTCGTCCTTGTGGAGAAGGGGTAAGTAGGACTTGGGCAGCTCCCAACTCTCATTCTGGTTCAGCTTCGCCCCCTCTTGCTGGATGTGAATGGCTATGGTGATTTTCTACCGCTGTGTCAAGCACCTGTTTGTATGTATACAGATCCTGGTAAAATGCATTGCATTGATTAAGAATGTCAGCTGTGTTTGTAAACACTAGGTCGTTGTTTCTTCTCAGGTTGCTAACATAAGATATTTGGCCGTATATTTGCATAGGTTCATTCTTCAAAATATTACGCACAATGAAATAGGTCAAAAAGGCGAACGATACGAAAGCATAACCTTTTTTTATTCCATAACCAAGATGATAGTAATCGAATAGCATACACGTGTATCAATTAGCATAGCACCAAATATACACCATTTTCTTGTAATTGGACATTGCGCCTGGAAATGTCCCTGGACTGTCTGGTTCGAGTAGGGTTCTTCCCCTGCTGGTTCGGAGATCGGAAGCGCTGTTTCTCCCTCTGGTGCTGACAGTTCACCTTCAACGGGCAGAGGTTCCTCCGTCCCTGGTCTTGAGACAGAAAACGTAGCCATATAGTCCGGCGACTCGGGGTCCTCCGATGTTAGCAGTCAAGGTCAAAAGAATATAAGAAAAGGTAAGACAAATGCCACACTGACTGATGAAAAAGAGGAGATTTTGGCTAAGTGGTCGAGAGAGCTGTTTATCACCGAGTAGTAAAACAAGTCACTACAGCCCCGACCTGAACATAGTTCTTATTTCCAGGTATTGCTAATTAATCTTCAGCAGGAACTCGACCCGAGGTTCCTGCTTATACCCCCCTCACATTAGGCGCGATTCAATCGGACGACGAGTCTGCGAGCTCTATTTTAAGAGGAGGCATGACCCTGATGCCGACAAAGAAATTGCAGAGTTCCCCCTCCCGTCAGGGTCATGCCTCCTCGTAATTTAGAGCTCGCAGGTTCGACGTTCGATCGAATCGCGCCTAATGCGAGGGGGGTATTAGAAGAGACAAGGATTTGGCTCTCAAGTTATCTAAGCTATATTTACCGTTATCAAATTATTGATGTTTTTCATCATTTGAAGAAGATATAAAAGACTGACCTAAAAACGTATTTTCCCTTCTTGAGTGGGTGCGCGCAACTGTGGCAAATTTGCAACACGATGTTTTAAGGTGAACCTAGAGACAGATGATTGGCGTTCTCCCGCGACTACACCTAAATCAACAATGTTTAATACTCAAACATTAAAACCGTTTCCATGGCAATGATTTTATTACCACACTTATTTGATATAAATATGATAAAGACGTTTAGGCTATGAGTTAAAGGACAGGAAAATACACAAGTCATCAGAAGATTAGTTCTTTATCGCTAAAACTTGTCAAACGATCTTTTGAATTTTTTGGTACCGCGAAAATATTGCTGACATTAGTTTACCGTCACACTAGGCCCACATCCAGACCTTCTACATCACCATAATTAGTGTCTGGAAGGACTATGAGTATAGAGAGAAGGGATCTCCGGGTAAGTATCTTCCATTCTAACCAAGCCATTATTTTTTTACTAGTACTTTATTCCAGTAAATGTTAAAATGTTTTCCGAGTAGGATTGTTCTCATTTCCGTTGAATACTTGTGAACGTATTGCTCAGTGCCTGTTATTTTTGTAGTATCATGGCGGCTGTACCTGCTGTGTGTTTTCATTAATTAAAATGTCACTGTTATTCATTTTTTTAGCAACTTGGGAAAAGAAAACAAAAACATATTGTATTTTATCATAGTAAATGTCAAGATACTTTCAGAGTAGGAATGTGCTGCTTTTCATTTGATAATTATTCTGTGTAACATTTACATTAATGTTACGGATGGCGTTGCTGTACGGCGTCTTCTCCATAATCCACTACAAGTCAGAAAGACAAGGTTTGCCTTCCTAATATAATTAACACCCACTGGTATATGGGGAAAAAAGACTGTACATATCTATGTTTTACAGCGCGAAATCAGGAAAGCTCTAAAGCAGATTGGCGTTATTACAAGACTCCAGGCCCTTTCGCAAAGCGGTTGATGAGGTAAGTATAGACAATGACTACATTTGGCCTTTTATACCTTGACAGTAATTAATCGGTAATGTTAATATTGTATGATAATAGATGACGTCTTATAATGAATGCAAAGCTTGCAAAAGTTTTTTTTTTTAGTATTGGTCAAAGAAAGACATAAATAACATGACTCTGTACCTAAATGTTAATACCTGCCTCTGTAGTCTTTGTCATATTACTTAACTTATCTCCAGGTGTGCAAAGCCTTCCCACACATTCTTAAGTGCGGTCGAGTCGCAGACTTTGGTTGTCCTGCGCACCAAGCGCAATGAGGACAAGCGGTGACAATTTGTTTTTCAGCAAATTGGAGTGAAATGCACCACTTGAAATTGTATAAAACCCAAGTAAAGCATGTACACTGTATTTCGTAATCACAATACAAAGCAAATACTTTCGCTCAATAAAAGCAACATGCACGCATTTGCGCTAATTGTACACCCCTCACCCTACACTTAACATCACACCGCCACCCCTCAAAAATCACTAATCTCATTGTAGAATTTTGTCCAATGAACATTCAATACAGAAGACTTCACAGTAAAGAGAAAAGCAGAAACTTGCACTGTGATTTGCGGAAAAGCGAACAATGGTTCACCATTCTTAAAAATATGTACACCGCTGTGCAGGCTTTTTTGCATTTACAGTGACGTTTGCAGTTGTAATTTATGGCAAACGAATTAGGTTTCATTAATTCTGTGATGCGGTAGAATTTGGCACCTTGAAATGTAAACAATTCTCTAGTGATGCGTGTTGATAGATCAACCGTTCCCAGTGACATACCGTGTTATTGTTTCCGTAGTAAGGAGAGCAGGAGGAAGAAAAAAGGCTGAGTGGCCTGTCTGGATAAAGAAAACCAGGGTGGAGGTGCTGGCGTTCGGGAGGGATGTCTCCAGTTCTTAGAAAACAGGTACACATGAAAAAGTTACAAATACTGAAAATATACAGGTACGTTTGAAAATTTGTCAAAGCTGAGAAATGCGACAAACATGGCATTTTCGTATATGTATAATGATGCGGACATCATTTACAGCTATCATGACATTACTTATTCGAATCATTTTTTTCCCGCAGTTACCGTCCGCGTGACTTCCGTCAACGAAGAGGGTCAGAGTCACCCTGCCGTAGGTGATGTACAAATATGATGGTTAAATCTAATTTAATCCCTATATTTGCACAGAGCATGAAGAAAGTAAAAAGTAGTACCGCCAGTGGTGATTTATGTACTTCATAACGATGTTGCTGGACACCGGTATACAGATGTACATGGATATCAGTAATGACATTATAGAACGTGGTGACCGATTTAACGTCTTTTTTCTTTATTTGCAGGTCCCCACGATTGCTAACATCAACGTGGAGCTCTTCGCAAAAGTAGTGGATGGGGGACTGGTTTTGTGCTATTTATGAGTTTGACCATTATGTTGTGTTTCGTTATGTAAATAAATCTAGTCCTTAATTCTAGTTGACACTGCTTTTTTTTAAATGACTTGAACTGAAAGGATCGTATTTAAGAAATAGGACAACTTATGGTAAGTGCTGTGGTAAGTAAACCATTCCTTGTTTGTTGACTACTTCGGTTTGTTTTTTCATTTCCGTGGTTAATTCGTTGGTTGGATGGTCCATCCACAACTCTCCACAACATCGCCAGGCAGATCAGGGTCAAGGGCAGTTTTTTCCGCGGCCACGAAGTTCGCAGAACTAGGTATCAAACCAGGACACGTTACGGTTGTGGGAACACCGACCATCCTTTCGCTAAATACCCCCAACCCATACAAGAGGTTACAGGCTTCAACATCTGGTGGTAAAGGAATGCAGACGGTTGGAGATAAATGGACGTAACAAAATAAAACTTTCATATGTTGAATTTGATATAAAAAAGTGCTAAAGCATGATGGTGATAAAAATACAAGAGTGCAGTTGTTGTGGTATTTAGGTATGATCTTGGGGTTGAGTTAACCTTAAGAATGGAAAATGGTATTTGAAGTGATCATGAGCTTACTGTAATGATGATGTATACCGAAATATAAGATATATCGATAATAATTTTTGGCGAAGACTAATGTATGGTATGTTTCTATGTCATGTTTACACTAACTGTTGTTTGTAAGTGGCTTTTGATAATATTGTCAGCTGTCTTATAACTGTGTGTATCCTAGTAAATAATGATGATTCAAATGATGATACATCCTAATCATGTGCTCCCCGCGTAAATGGAGACAGGTGGAAACACTTCGATCAAACACAGGTGAAAGCATGAGTGGTGACAATTAGAGATGCTATGTACTTATAAAAGGGTACGGACGCGTGAATTGTCTTGCACACGAGACATACAAGACGCACGTTGAGAACAAGGGTGAGAGAACTGAGGATGGCACAGAGACCTAGACGACTGCCCGCTGCGACATTAGGTGCCCCGAACCAAGAAGGTGTACAGAGCGTGGGTGCAGGAGTTCCGAACTCGGGGCAGGGAGGACCGGCTCCGCAGCAGCCAGGAATTGCTGTCCAGGCTGGAGGCCCGCAGCAGTTACCAGCTCCGAATCAGGTCAAAAGGAAACGCTAGCCGGAACAGTTGACAATTAATGTACAATTTCACTTTAATAATATCTAGACAACAAGAGAAGCAAAAAGATACATGGTCTCATATTTATAGACGCAAAATAGTATGTCGTAAAAATAGATGAGACAAAGTTTTCTACGAGTACATATTTCCTTGATATTCATAAAAAATTTAAAGCTACGTTAACAAATTATGTTGGAACGTGCATTTGTAGAAGTCTTGTCCTCAATATAAATTTTATTACATATTAATCTATACAATAGTTTAAAGTGTGTGCGAAACCAAAGTGCAGCATTTTCTTTTGATATTCAACAACCTAGATAACAGTATTCAAATATGTTATAACCATATGTTTCTGTTACTCCACAGACTCGAAGATTTTATTGCAAGGTAACCCCTTTTAGGACCATAAGGGATGTCACATTTAAGATGGAAACGATCAATGCATTTAGCCCTTGTTGGTCATGTTTAAGGAATCAACATAATAACTTGCTATTTGCATTCTGCAGCCCCGTTCGTAAAGCTTGGCCTCACTATGGCCACACAAACCTGTTGGGTCCAAACGTGGCGAGGGCAAGGCCTGTCGTACCGCCGGAACTGCAGACATCCCGAAAATAAAACTAAAATTATTTATTCGGGGCATATTTCGCAACCATGAATATTTTCTCTGTTTCCAAGTAATCTATGTTTTCTATTGATCATTGTGAAAAATCATGTCCTTTTTTTGTATTCTATCAAATGTTGCAGTTCACTCGTTATTTCCGAAACATACGACGCAGATATGGAAGGTTGTTGAGGCGCAAATCAGGAGTCGCTGTCCCCATATTGTCACACAGGGATCAATTCCTCATAATTGCCTATTACTATTAAGAAAACACTTTACATTATATTGCTACCAACTCTTTGGTGCGCAATTATCAAATTCATTTGTTCGAGTGTCCTATCAAAATGTCGCATTGCTTACAACAAATGTTTTTGTATGATAATGAATTTGTCCAGGTCATGCAGCGCTAGCAAAATGTTTGTGTTCAATTTTCGTTCAAGTAAAAACCCAATAAAGTTTTGTGGGCGTGGTAACGTGACATTTACAATGTGATATCGTGACGAATAAGCACATAATTGAGTTTTTGCATTGACGCAGGTGTATTACAGGAGAGGGACTCAACGCATTCTGGGCGTGATTCATAGGTTTGGGGTATAAAATTGATGGCAGTGCTGTAATCTGTCTATTTAAACACACTGCGTGACACGCAGGAAACAAAAATTACTTTCCAGAGATGTAGGCACAAGCGGTTTACAAGGACATTGAACTTCTATTTGTTGTGTCATAAATGATGTTGGTCACATTTGTTTCAACAGTTTAGACATAATTCATTACACTAAGAGTTCCTTCCGGGGTGAATGACGGGAATCCGGAGTGGTAAAATTATTGCCGCGCATGCTCGGTATGAAATGTACGGAAAGAAGTCATTGCCTTAGGGTGCACTGGATTGTACATTGGGGATGTGAGCTTATTAGTTTTGTGACTGGACCTAGGCAACGTACTGTGAAAGTATTTAAGCTCGGTGAATACAGTTAACATTATTAGTAGAGCGACTGCTGAAAGTCAGAAGCGATGGTCTATAGCGTTTTGTAATTATTGCCGTGTGCGAATGCTTAGTATTCATTTGCAGTAATGTACTTATGTAGGGCATCACGTCACAACTTAGCGTACTTCCAGCACTGAAACAATAAAAGGAAGCAATGAGAAGGGGCCGCTCATTGACGACATCAAAGAAGAGCTGGTGCAGTATGCAAGGAGACCGGAGGCAGTCTTCAACCCACAGCGTGCTATAAAAGAAAAGTTATGCAAACACGCAGAGAAGGCCATGTGAGACATACGAAAGCACATGAGTACTGTATTATCTTAGATCAGATCTTTCCGTTGGAAGGAAAAGATTATTTTAGGTAGCTTCTGGTAAACCAGTTCGGGAGCAGCTTGGAGAAACATGTGAGCAAAGAGTTCGCCCAATTCGTAAAAGCCCCGGGAAAGATGTCCCGGCAATTCGCGCAAAAGGGTAAAAGTGGGCGTTTTTACACATGATCTATAATGTAATATATAGGAATAAGTAACTTCTATCCGGCACCGCGGCATGAGGCGCTCCGAGCACCCCCCAAACCAAGCCAAACTAAACACCGCCACCATCACAGATGCCATCAAAGACACTCTGCTCCAGACAGGCATTCCTCATTGACCATGTTGCGCTCAGGTGTATGATGGGGCGGCTAACATACAGGGCCATCGTTCTAGGGTTGCGAGACGCATAAAAATAGAGGAGCTTGAGGCACAGTGCATTGCTGGGCCAGCTCTCTCAACCTATGCCTTCAAGACATCTGCAGACAGATAGGAATACACTGTTCTATTAACTGTTTTTTTCTGAACACAACAATTCAAGTGTCACAGTCAGGCCTATGTGCCCCACACGCTGAACCGTGAGGACAGCGGCACTGGACAGCGTTCTGAGCAACTACAGTGCCACTATTGACACGATGAACGAAGTGAACGTCACGACAAGAGATGAGTATGGTCTGAAAGCGGGCGATGCGGAGCAGGTCTCCAAAACGTTGTAAAAGATGGACTTACGTATGAAAGAGGCCATTGCCTCAGCCAATACACTAAAGTAATACTACGGTCGGCTGCGAACAGATACATACTCAGTTCATTGGAATAGACTGCTAGAGGCCTGTACATTGGAGAGCCAGCCCTACCACGATACCGGCGACAGCCCATACGAAGTGACCCACACCGGCATACGAGCACCAATGACTTCTAACTTAATGTGTTTTTCCAGGCGTGCTATGTACTGATTGGTGAGCTGTCAGAGAGATTTGACCAGGACTTACAAAGTCATGTCTTCTGTGTTTGTGCAAGACGTGGATCAGCCCAAACTTACAACTCTCCATGACACCAGACATCATAAAGCAGGAACCTCCTAAAGAGAAGGTGACCAGATTCCGCACCGTCTGTTCCGCAACTTTAACTGGGCCTCACCGCACAACATTTTCAGACTCACAAACTGCTCCGGCCATATTTAACCATCCCCATCGAGAAGGCGATCTCTTCACCAAAGACTCCTCCATCTTCAATGGCGAAACAGGGGCGGAACAACTGCATGCTGTTACACATGCGCAAGGACATTGTGCACAGTATGGAATTGAGTGCCATCGTAAGAAAATTTATATCTCTGAAAGAAGAGCAAATGCGCTTCTTTGAAAATCAAACATCTCAACTGATACTGAAGTCATAGAATGCCAACGTAAATTCTAAAGTCAAAGACGTAAAAGACGGTAATGGACTGGATTAACGGTTTATGCTTTCACACCCGTTAAGATATCAAAATAAACAGTGTCTCCTTGAGTGTATGGGAAGAATCATTTTGTGTCATCGCAAAGACGCCGATTTCCAATAAACAATGTTTTGTGTGTAAATATGGTCTATAGTTTCTTTCATCACAATGTCGCAATCATTAAACCCATTGCTTGCTCGCTTCAAAGTATAAGTAAACAGTGGACTTTTTTAGATCTACCTGTATATAATATTCTTAATTGTCAACCCTGTTAATCGCGGACCCAAGACTAGAGAGTAACTTTACGTAGTATATAGTTCTAACCGGAAATGTCGTCAATATCTGATTGGGTTTATGGTAACAGTATGCTTTCCAGTTTTGCTGCACATGATAGATTGAAATAGTATACCTTGGCGTTAAGAAACGAGACAGTGGAAAGGAAACAATGTCTCTGGAAATAGATACCTACAATTGGAGGAAACGGTTTAATAAAACCGAAAATTGTACAATCACACTTCAGACAACAAAGCCATATGAAATTTCATAGAAAATTAACGACAGGTTGAATACATAAGGAAAATTCAAGGAAGTTACATGACGTTGCCGATAAAGCTGTTTATGGCATTGGACACTTAGCTGTAAATCTTACAGATTTAGACTTTGCAGACGATCTGACACCGATAACACACCTAGTAAAGGATGGTGAAGATCTTTTGCAGTCTCTCTAGAAAGTAGTGGCTCAAGTTGGACTCTATTGTAACGCAGCAAAAACTGAATTCATAAACACAAGTACAGGTATTACCATTGCACCAACTGATCTCAAATCTCTATCTCGAACTTGCATGAAACAAGTAGAGGACTTTAACTACCTTGGGTCCTACATTATGAACTCTTTAAAGGATTTTAGAATTAAGAAAGCGATGACCTGGAATGCAAGTATGAAACTTGATAATATCTGGCTTTCGAGTATAAATAGCAAACTGAAGGTACAAGTCTTTCGCGCAGTACGAGCCCATTCTCCCAAATGGTGCTGAAACTTGGAATCTTACCACTCATGACGGGACGTACAAAGCACAAGAAATTGAGGAGCTGCTTTCCTTCATTGTCACGATCACGCAATGCACCTTCAGTGGTAACATCGACCAGTAGAAATGGGACAGCAAAGGGAAGTTAACGTTCTGTATCCCCGGTACTCGCTAACTTGTTTATGGAAGGGCTGAAACAAGAAGCTTCTTCCACAGCACCCATCAAGTGCAAGCCTAAGTTATAGAAAAGGTACGTGGATGACGTGGCAGAATTTGTGAGGAGAGGAGCCCAGCAAGAGCTCACAGACCACCTCAATAGCATCGACCCCAGCGGCAGCATACAGTTCAAGTATGAAGAGGAGAAGGAGGGTACACTACCTTTCCTCGACACCCTTCTAGGGCATAACGAAGATGGCACAGTGAAACTTTTGGTGTACAGGAAGCTACGCACACGGACCAATACCTCAACTTCCATTCCCACCACCCTCTGCACCAAAAGCTAGCAGTAATTCGCACCTTACTGGACCGCTGCAAAACAGGGGCTACATATTGCTCATTCCATTGTAAAAAATCTACATGTATGAGAGAGACGGAGAAAGGAACCTGACAGGCATCAAGTGAACAGACTTTCTTCCAGAGTAATCCAGGACCTATTAAGTACCCCTGTGGTAAGTGTGGGCGCGCTGTCGCTATCAACCATAATGCGATACAATGTGATCATTGTGATCAATGGATTCACATTAAATGCTACAGAATTACCGGTAAGATGAATAGGACCTGCCAAAATTCATCTTGTTCATGGATCTGTAACTGTTGTGGCATGCCTAGCTTCACATCAAGACTATACATGGATCCATGGGGCAGAGGGATCATTCTACAGTCCCCTGTCAGACATGGACGACAACACTAATCTAAACTCACACATCTGATCTACCCACAGGGTTCAGTCCAGGCTCCAAATCCTGGTCCTCAGTAAGATCCACCCCCACCCAATCTCCCTACCTCAACCTCTTCCCCCCTGCCTACCCCAGAACCACCACAATGGTAAGAAAGCCTTACATAATATCCACATTTTATCCCTGAACTGTAGAAGCACAGGGGGGGGGGGGTAAGAATGCCCAGTTCTGGGTACTGATTGACACTGAACAGCTAGATGTTATATGTAGTAGAATCCTATCTAGATGCAGAGACTGAAAATGGGGAAATATTCCCAGATGACTATGATGTATACCGTAAAGATCGTAATAGTCATGGTGGAGGAGTATTCGTAGCCGTTAAAACCAATCCAATTTCAATCCCAATTTATGACCACTCACAGCTCTGGAGTGGAATACATAGAAACACTCTCTCAGCCCATAAGTAATACTAGAGTTCATCGAACACATCCCTTCGCCAAATAATCATGCCTTTATTAATACTTTAAGGTCTTTTTCATGTATTACTAAATAGTACCTACCCCAATAGCAAATGACTGCATGAACTTGTGTTCCTCACAAACCCACAAATGCTACCAAAGATAACCTTCTTGGCCAACTGGTGACAATGGAATTATGTACACTGTTGTGATACTTTCTAGCGCAACTTTCATTTAAGTGCTTTGTTAAAATCATGTAGTCTGTACCAGACTCCAGCCTGGCCGAATAGTATTGATCGGATAGGGGGCATTGGACTGTGACCAAAGATGACCTCAGTGGTAGCATCCCTGGTCAATAAGAATTTCATGCTTGTCAAGAGGATTTTCACAGTGTTAGGGCGTCCATGTCACAAGGCTTCTCAGGCAAAACATCTGGCAAACAGCTGTGTCCTTAAATATAGGTCAAAATGAGATGCATCTGTATATAGAAAACACTGTTTATTTCTGTTAATTGGATAACTTTCCCTAAGTAATTATATCAAATAGATGTTGATAATCAACCAAAGTACCTAGCTACCAAAAACAAAAAATATCCATCAATCTCCTCTGCATTTATCCTTCTTAAAAGCTATAAGACCCACTGCAGTTCCAAACAAGCTGCTAGGGGGCCCAAAATTAGACCATTGACTCCTAGTACCAACAGCTATCCACCATTAAAAAATCATGAACCTGGCACTTCTGGAAAATTTAGGCGCAAACTTTGATGCTCACTTGCAGTACCAAAACAAGTCGCCAGGAGGCCCATTATCGAACTTGACCTTCCTTTCTGTGTCCCCTACCTATCAACCAAATATCATTAGCATCCATCAAGAACATCTCGAGTTATCTTGCATACAGACAAACGCACTTAGATACAAAGCCAGCTACAGCACCATAGGTAAAAGGTAGCTAAACCATTCTTGCACATGACAATCCTTTCCACAACCGCTAAACACCTGCCAAATATCGTGGAAATCGCCCAGCTACATTTTGACTTATGCTTCCCGAAAAAACACCCAAAAAAATACCAAGCTCTCTAATGTACCGTAGGAAAACGCCAGGTAACCCATTTTCGAACTAGGCATGCCTTTCAACAACCGCTACACACCTACAAAAATAAAAAAAAGTTCCATCCACAATTTCTCGAGTTATATCCTGTTGACCTACATACAGTCCCAAGTCAGGCAAAAACATAATCTTCTTGGCGAAGCTAATAACAGCAAAATCAGCACCCCCCAATATAGCGTTATTCGGTGACTTCAATCTACCGGACATAAACTGGAATGCAAATCCTGTATCTATCAATCCATCACCTCAATATGGGTTTTCCGTAAACCAGAAATTTGTTGACACGATCCTAGAATCATATCTAACCCAGATTATTCACACGCCAACCAGGGGGAAACATTATATTAGATCTTGCCCTTATTTCAAACCAATAGCTAGTAGAACAAGCTAACACCCTGCCAGGCATAAGTGATCACGAAGCAGTCTCTGTGAAAATGAAAACTCATATTAAGCCAATTAAAAAGAAACCACGCACAGTAAATCTATATAAAAAGGTTGAAAGGACATCTTTCTCAGAAGATCTTCAAGAACTGGACAAACACTTTCATGATAGAATACTTTCATGATAGAATACCATCCAACTTTAGTGTTGAGCAAAACTGGATACTTCACAAAGGGCCTTAAGCAACTAATTGCTAAACATGTACCTCAGAAAAGGATATTTTGGAAACATCATTGTCCATGGGTCACAGCACCAATAAGACGAGCGATCAAGAAAAAGGAGATGTTGTATAAGAAGGCTAAAGAGTCTTAATGCGAGTACGACTGGGACAAATTCAAACGTCTACGTAGAGAAGTGAAACAAAGAATCAATAGAGCTCATAATGAATATCTTGATGAAATCATGGAAAATGCAGTAGACAACCCTAAGAAATTCTGGAATTACATTAAAGGTAGAAAACAATCTGCCACAGGAATTGCACCGCTAAAGCTGAACAATAACCTTGTATCAGACAGTAAGTCAAAATCGGAAGTACTCAACAAACAGTATGATTCAGTATTCACTGAAAAATACTTAACCTCAATGCCAGATGTAGGACACAGTCCTCACCCAGACACGCCTCAAGTACTGACCACCCCTGAGTGGGTCCACAAGCTTCTAGAAGGAATAAATCCTCACAAAGCTTCAGGACCTGCCTTAATACCATGTAGGATCCTGAAAGATTATGCCAAAGAAATCAGTCCAATCCTGCAAGCTATTTTCAATCAATCCTTAGAGAAAGGCGACGTGCCCGAGGACTGGCGAGGAGACTTTGTCCATCTTATCTTGAAGAAAGGGGATAGAAGTGAACCTGCTAATTACAGACCAGTGTCCCTCACCAGCGTGTGCTGTAAGCTACTTGAACATATTATATACTCTGACGCGGGGTAAAGTAAATTAGAACACCCTGTCACGCACGTGAATCTGCCAAATGTGGATAGCAAAACTGCGGCAGGGGACCTCCAAACGCTGGCACCCGTTTAAAGTAAAACTAATCAACGATTTTAGACCAAAAAGAGTATTTTTCAGTCAAAGTTTGCATTTTGTACAGTGTCAGAATATCAATTTGTTTCCTTTCTGCAACACATTGCATATGCACACGTAAAGGAACGGCACAAGTATACTGTATTATTTTATTTGTGGTGCAATATATGAAATGACTCAACGAGGCTATGTTTTTGCAAAAAGGACGTGACAGTCATATGCATGGATATGAATACAGGCGATAGGGGTGGCGGGGCTCAGTGACTGGAGGCGGCCGAGAGGGAGTGACTAGCCGTGAAATGGAGGAGCTCAGCGATTGGGGGCGGCCGAGACAGAGAGCATATGGGCACTTTAAAAACAAACGCGTATTTTTTACCACTTCATGTATGACATGACGGGATGCAATATATCAAATGAATCACAAGGCCTTTTTTCGTATCATACTTTAGTAGTCTTTGCATTGGCATTGCCCCGGCGTTGTGTCATAGTTGGCATAGACTGAGTGACAGTAGTGGTATGAGCATAGCCAGTGACACAGCTGGTGATGGCGGAGCTCAGCGACTTGGGGCGGAACGGTCATTGAAATGATGAATTTTAAAATTTAGGTGTAACTTCGGTCTATGTGTTTAGTAGTTGAAACAATTTGGCAGTTGAAGGCATCTTATTCATGGTATAACTCTCCAGGTTAAACAACGTGTAAACAGGATGTTGGGCTGACAATTTCTGTGTAGAGATATATTGCAATCTTGATATACCTCATCTTATTGCCTTTGTCAATTTGTCATTCATGTGTACGTAGGACAACGAAGATGAAGATGTTTCACAGGGCTATTCTTGCAAAGATTGTGGTATCAGGACTCCATACGAATCTACTTTGTCCCGACACATACGGGGAACAGACCTTCACATGTGACGTTGAGGAATGTGACTATCGTGCTGCTCAAAAGCACCATATGTAGTATCAGTCTAAAATAACTAACAAGTACACTATTTTCTTTTTTTTTTAATTAAGGAAAGTACTTTCTCCTGCTACTTCCCAACCGCCGAGCTCCTGTTTCGCATCCGATGGATGTGGCGTCAGCGGTGTGGGGAAAAGTGGCGTTGGCGGAGTACTAATTGGGAATTCTACAAATTCTAAACTTCAGCCCACCCGCATGGACATATCTCTCTGTTGTGAAAGTAACAGTACAAAGTACTGGGCAATAGCTGCACCTAGAACGCGGGACCGGTTAGCAACATGTCAGCACTTGCAGACATCGCAACCTCACCCCTTGTCATCATTCAGTTTTTTTATAGAGTTAGCACAAGTCGTCTCTTGATCTTTCTACACTATCTGAGTTCGGTAAGAAACAATAACTTGGTATACTTTTGTTCTACAGCCTTGTGATGGATTTCGTTTCTATTTTAGAGCAGCATTTTGAATCATGCTATCATCTGCCATGTAGAATTTGAAAATCATATTACAGGCAAAGAGAACAATGTTTTCACGATGCACCCTCCTCATGTGTGACTCCCTCTTCAGTATATAAGGTTTCCTACATTTCTCAGACTGTCTTGCCTTCTTTCAAATCTCTCACTATAATCACTTCTTTGTCTGAAGTCCAAGAGGAGACATTGCTTGGCAACAACTTGTCTCTCACCTGTGTTTGCAGCAAGATTATGGAACACATAATCCACTCACAGATTATGAATCACTCTGATAAACAGTCTATACTAACAAACAATCAACACAGGTTCCGCAAGAAAAGGTCCTGTAAAACGCAACTCATATTGGCAACTAATGACTTAGCTACTACTCTTGACACCAGATCCCAAACAGACATGATTATAACTGACTTTGCTAAGGCATTCGATAAAGTGCCCCATAACCGACTTCTCATGAAGCTAAAAAACTACGGTATTTCAGACCAGTTGCTCAAATGGATAAAGAACTTCTTAACAAATCGTAAACAAAGGGTAGTGGTTGCGGGTGAACACTCTGAATGGTCCAATGTAGATTCTGGAGTGCCACAAGGTCTTGGCCCATTAATATTTCTAATCTATATAAATGACTTAGCTGATGACCTAAATCCCAACATTAGACTCTTCGCAGATGACTGTGTCATCTACAGGGAAATAAAACGACCAGGACCATTCACTGCTACAAGATGACATTAACAAATTAGACAAATAACAAGAAGATTGGCAGATGAAATTACATCCTGACAAATGTCATGTCATGAGGTTCACACATAAACGTAAACCCAGATTATATGATTATAGACTAGGTAACCACATTTTGACGGAAACCAGTAATCACAAATACTTGGGTGTTATCTTAAATAACCAACTATTATGGTGCAGCCCTATAAATAACATTACATGCAAAGCAAACAAGACCATTGGATTCGTTAAGCGCATCTTATACGACTGTCCCAAAAATGTCAAACAAAAAGCCTACACTAGCTTGGTCAGACCCCGTCTTGAATATGCTAGTGCAGCATGGGAGCCTTATCATAAAGGCCACATATCCAAACTCGAAGCGGTCCAAAAAAGAGCGGCCATATTTGCTTCAAATGTCACGATCTGTCTAAATTTTCAGTCAAGCGCCACTAAACTAGTCTCGGACCTGGGTTGGGATACACTTAAAAATAGAAGAACAGCCAACTGACTTACCATTCTCCAGAAATCTAGACAAAATATCCTAGCCCTGTCGGTCCATTATTACTTGCAGGCGAACCCAAGACAATCTAGACATAATCACCCAAACTCATACAAACCCATTAAGACTAATAAAGACTGTCTCAAATATTCATATTTCCCAAGAACCACTATCGATTGGAATACTCTGCCATATTTAGTCCCCCTTCAAGCTAATCCCGTTAAGTTTAAGGAGGATGTGTTGCAACACATGAGAAACGGCCAATAAACAGCAGCACTACGCCCTGGATGGTTTGTCCCAACACAAACTAGGGGTGTTATCTAGTAACCGAACAAGAACTTCCCCCTTCTCCACTCTTCTCATAAAGCACATATGCATCTTCTTCTAAATAGTGTGCTTTAACATCCATCCAACTCTCCTTTCAAAACTACTACCGGCAATCGCTTGTGATATCTCCTTCTGAACAACAAACAACGTACGTTTGTGAAGATTATACATCCAGGAATATAATGAAAAGATGAAAGTTGAATCTCTACTTCTGGATAAATCAAATTTACTTCAGACGTTTCAAACGACCTCCGTCGTTCTTCTTCAGTGAAATAAAAATAAAAGTTTACAACACTGAGGAATAAAGAATACTTCTTACGCTCTAAATAAACAAAAAGGGTAACGGCTAAGGTAACAACGTAGTATCACGGAAAATGTGTTTTAACCCTCAAACCACCGTATGGGGTCAAAACTGACCCCAGGCGAATATCGATGTGTGCCATTATGGCCTTTCTTGTCGAAAACAAATTTTCTTTTAGGAGTTTGTTTGTTTGTATGTCCTATAACTTCTTTTACGTTTTTACCGAGATTGGCTCATTGCTTATTAAGTTATCCTAGAAAGATTATGCATGGTCCAGTGGGGTCAAAACTGACTAAGTATCTGCGAAAACAGTACTTCAAAATGCGGCACACATGTTCTTCACATGATCATCAATGTTTTTATGATGCAGCCTCCTCATGTGTGACTCCCTCGTCAGTATATAAGAAGGTTTCCTACATTTCTCAGACTGTCTTGCCATCTTTCAAATCTCTCACTATATTCTTTTGAAATATTTTCATGATGCACCCTTCTCATTTGTGAGTCCCTCTTCAGTATGTAAGAAGGTTTGAAACTATCTGCGAAAGTCGGCAGTCTGTACCATCTTGTGCATACATTTCTCAAGTCCAAGCAGAAACGTTTGAGGCAGCAATCAGATCTCATGCCAGCTAAATCCAGCAAGGCACTTAGGCAGGCAACTCATTCTTCTTCTAGTAAAATTGCTAAGTCTGTCGTCAATACTGCCAGTACCAGTAGACGTACAAAAAAATCATTTCTTACCTGTACCATGGCATGGTTTCTACTCTTGTTTCGGAGCCAAAATGTAAAGATACCATTAATCATGTTTACCTGATTGTCATTTCTCAAATTCAAGATTATGTTCAGACAATTGTTAAACAACGGACTTATGTAACTTTACGTTAGCGTCTAGACACATGGAACAAACGTGCTGATATGTTACAGGTACTGACTGAGTGCAATGGCAATTTGATTTACTAGGATGGTTTAAACGTTGTGATAGGAAATAGAGTGAATGGGTATGATTGATGTTACACGCCATACGTGATAGAATTGCAGAACTGGTAGCTACAGTCCATGGCTTAACGGGGAGTGGCTCAACTGAAGCGCTCAGGCAGGGTTAGTATAAACAACGAAGGGTGAGGAGAATACTAATGTGGCCGAATGTAAACTGATAGCTTTCTAAAAAAAGCCGTCAACTGTACAAGCATTATACTTCCCCCCCACCCCACCCCCCACACACACATTAGGTATTCTTGAAAATGCTCGATTGTAGAATGGTCTTCTTCAGGTACGTGGGTCAGCCCTGCACCTGTTTAAGACGTAATCAAGAAGTTCACGAGTCATCGACATATACTCTTTTTTTTTTTTACATAAATGAAAATCTGTTGGCTTTGCAGGCCGACTCACAGGGATTGGACGCTCCAACTGTTAATTTCGCGGTTTTATTGGATTCTAATCTTTATCATGTGATAGAGGGTTATGACGTGCACGTTGCAAGTTCTTTGTTGCAATCTGTTTCTTTGTTTTCATTTTGAAACAGATGTCGTGATCGATGTGCATCATTGCACCTACGGTGACATCTTATATGTGTATCTTTTTTGAGTTACTTATAATTCTAGGTTAAGTTACCATTCTTCATTTGTTTTATGTGCCGTTCTATCTATCGTGATATTTGGAAGCTTGACAATATACATGTCATGTATCTATGAAATGTCCTTTTGGTGTAAGCAGTGGGTATATGTGCTCAATGAATGTCTTCATTATCCATGCCAATGTGTGTTTCTGTCGAGTTAAAACCGTTGTGCGGGTATGTTTCAAAGATGAGTTTAACATCTACTTTAACACAGTAACTGGTAACGTGCCCTTGGATTACCGTAACTCACTTTCTGTTGACCATAAGGACATACGGTCCGTTACGACATGTGCACCAGTAAAGTCGAACCACAAAGGTCTTTTGTTTTTACATCAGAATGTTAGAAGCCTAGTAAAGAAGGAACCGCAAGTTGAAGCTTTTCTGGACAGTAGCAAAACATCATAGTAATTTATTAGGGATTATTTAAAAGGGCTGACACTGTTTAGTCATCCCGACGCCAGGAAGTGGCGGTTCTCAACCATTACCAACGAGTCAGAGCCGGACAAGTGCTCGCCAGATGCTGACTGGCGGGAACTTGCTATTTCCTTTATAGGGGACGCGGATCAGGCGGCTGTCGCGGATGTGACGGGTATTTAAGTGGAAGGCATAAGTCGGCAGGATTAACCCCCGGCTATTTTTAAGGCTTGGCTATCATTAAGCTTATTTTCGAATGGTTGGAGACGTAGTTAGTTATTGGAGATCAATTAAAAAGGCTAACGCACACTGACACTGTTCACTTAATATTCTGTTGAGGCAAAGGGAGTTTTATTCATCTCACATTGTTGTCCCCTGTACTGTGCACAGATGTGGTCTAACCACAGCGCCGACGCGCTGCAGAGAGTCAGAGTTGCATCTGATGACGCCCTTAAAATTATTACGTCACAACCAAGATCCAGCAGCAACAACTGGCTCTTTGCACTAATGCGCGTGGACACATTTGACACCAGGAGGCGTAAGCTGACGCATTCGTTTGCGTTTCGCCTCCTGGCGTCTAGTGCTATCATACTCTGACGTTGATTTCACAAATACGTTCTGGAATAACTACTGCCACGTCGTACACAAACCACGTACATGAGATACAGTGTGAATGAGCCATTGTGCCTGACGATAAACAGACAACAATCAGGTCAAGAGTCAGGCGGCTGTAGTTAGGAATGAGCTGCCAAATATTTCACAAATACGGTTTACAGTAACCTGAAACCTTGAACAAACTTTAAACTGATTTTTATTTGTATTCTTATAAAAACCCAATATTGCCTATAACTCTGGAAATTCTTGACGCCTTTTACAACAGACTGTGAGAGTCGTATTACCAAGGAAGTACTGCTCAGTGCAATTAACAGTTTTTCAAATGGCATATCCCCTGGTTTATGTAGTATTCCGATCATGCCATTAACAACATACTTTTTTAGCCCTTTTCATGGATGGCATTGCCCACCGCAAAGACAGGATAGGGCCTAGAAAAGGTGGCCTAAACATTGCTTGCTCCAACATACCGAGGGCAGGTGGCAGTACCTGTCCTGGCGTCTTAGTTCGGTGGCCGAAAAAAACACAAAGAGAAAGCACAAGGAAAAACTTAAGAATCGCAAGCTAGAGTACTATAACATCACTTGACACTGACCATTTTGATCGTCTTGAGCAACTCATCGCACTTATTGCAGCCGAACTAGGCAGGTACAATAACTCCCTGAGACACGACTGGCAGAAAAAGGCTCGCTGAATGAGGAAGGTGGAGGCTATATTTTCTTCTGGAGTGGCCTCCCTAAAGGTGAAAGAAGGTCTTACGAACTGTGCTTTGCAATTCGGACCCTTTTAAATTGGATGTACTCGCCAGTTTCTGATACACCCCAACCGAGTTTACTTGGTGTGGCTCGGCTTCGGGTGACAGCAAGTAGTCATGATATGCATGGCCACCCTAATGACTTTGATTTGAATTTTGGAAATGTTGGGAAATCCTGAATCCTAAGCAGGTGTAAATAAGTTTGAGACTGAGAGAGGAAATATAGTTGACCACTCTATAGGAAAGACATTGACTGGAAAGAAATCTATAAAAACAAGACAATAGTGCATACAATAAAGAATTAGACCATCAGCGATATTCTATCATATTTCTAAAGGAATCTTTTTCCTTACAGAAGACACGGTGGACATAGTAAAATTCCTCATTTCGAAAGAGGGGCAGGGGAAACCAAACGTACACTTTAAGAATCGAAGAGAACCATTGATTGGATGCTGATTCTTATATTGAGAAGGTCGGTACAGTATTTACTAGTGATAAAGGAAGGGGTGGAATGGGACGAGATGTTGAGGACCGGAAATCCGGAGGCCAGTAATTTGGTTTAACGTACCTTTATAAGGCGGTGAAGTCGGAGCAGTTGAGGACAGAGTATGAGTCTTCCTTGGCAGGCAAAAACCGTTTTTCTTAAGCTTAAGATTTGAAAGTTTACTGCGAAAAGGGTTCCAATACGAAATACCTTCAGACGGTTGCGAAAGTTGGGGATTGATAAGGGAGAAACCATGCATGGATGAAAATCGGAGTGGTAATTAATCAATTTATTTATTTATTTATTTATTTATTGGTTTGGCTGTACCGAACACACAGCCAGCGCTGCCCAACTAGCCTATGGCTATTACAAAGGGCTAGCCCTGCTGACAAACACATAAACAATACAGATTAAAAAAAAAGAACATTTGTATGTACATGGTGTAGGATTACTTACATATGTAATTAGGTAATTAATCAATCAAAGTTTAGTGTGTTACGTTAATACAATTGTCGTCCTGGAGTAGTGGAAAATATAATATATGTTGGGGTATTAGGCTCGGGTTTAGAGGTAGTGCGAATGTGTTAGAAAATGGTTCGAAATTAATTAGTCATCAGGTCAACTGAGAGAGGTAAGAGAAAACACATACAGCGCTTAAGTTGGACCATCCATCCACAGTTTGGGACCCAACAGTGATACACTCAGTCAAACGTATTAGAGGAGAAAATTGAACCAGCGCAGAAAACGGCGGCTAGATACATGGCCAAAGAACATAGGAACACCTCTAGTGTATCTCAACTGACCATCTAGGAAACAACCTAAGCAACAAAAACCCGTCAGGAGGGCAGGTAAGTGTCATACAAAATCTCACATATGCGTCACGGCGGCCATATTGCCATGGTGTGTTCAAACATGCAACTTGGCGGCCATATTGCCGTCTCGTAGTAGAAAAAAGTATGCCAGATTTTATTAAACGTTTGTGCCTCAAACGTAGGCACCCTGTGTACATACGAACTTTTGATCCAAAACAATGTGGTCTCTATACTACTTTGCCTTATGCAGAAGTCCACTTATATGCGTGGACAGGCGCAGCTCTCCTTTCATTTCCACGATGCTTCTATGTATTTCCAGTGATATGAACCCCGGTCCTTTCAGTAACCGGGGATGAGCCTTTATCACCAGTATTACTGCCTATTTGTGTGGTTCTTGTCATGAACCAGTAACATGGGATGAAAAGTGTATCATGTGTGATGAGTGACACCTGGTTTCATGCAGCATGTAATAATATACATTTAATTTGATAGCCTGGGTGATAGTAATGCCATGTGGACCTGCGCTGTTTGTGCAGGACCAAATTACAGCTCAGTAATATTTGATCTCCATGGAGTCAGCCACTTGCAGGCTCCAACTATTTCAGATTCTGCATCCCTTGTAGGGCTCTACTGCAATTAATCTAAGACAGAGGTCATCAGTAACATCATTGGACCACTGGAACTCAGATTCTTATCCGGTGAATATTTACAAAGGGTTGATTACTTCAAATATCTTGGCTCCTACATCATGTGTCCTAAAATGACTTTGAAACTAAGAAAGCCCTAGGATGGGAAACAAGCAACAAATTGGACAAGATTTGGAAGTCTAACATCCCTAACAAACTGAAGTTTATTTTTCACTACTCTAGTGTAACATATCTTGGACACAGCATGCTACAGTTAAAACAATATATAGAAGATTGACAACAACTATCCAAGAAGCTGACTCATCGAAGGGTAAAATTTGCGGGACACTGTTGCCGAGCTAAACAGGAAATAGTCTATTCTGTTCTACTATGATAACCAAGTGGCCGGTTACATTGCAGAAGTTTGACTTTTACAGACACTTTAAACAGAGACTCTGGTATTGATTTTGAGAACTTCGAGCAAGCTATTGTAGATAGGCCTCTATGGAGTAAAAAGTAACCTCAGGTCGTCGATGTATGTATTTCAGTTTCTTGTCTTAGCAGCTTGGATTCCGTCAACTACGACGAGCCACCTTCTCCTATACATACATCGTCACAAATCAAACCAAGACCAACTCTCAAGTGTGGTCGCCCACTGCGTTTGCTCAATCTGAACTGCCAATCGTTGGTAAACAAACAAGTGCTTTTAAAAAAGCTGGCATTTAGCGAATGTTTGCGTGTGTGAACGTTTTTTTCTAGTTATTAGAATGTCATATAAATAGAACAGAGTAACTAAACCTGATATTGGCGCATGGAGAGATTCACATAGGTGCCTGAACTGCAGCAGATCTAGACGCCACCTGTTAAAATTTGCGTGAACTGCAGCAAATTTTACTACACATTGCCTGTTTTTGAGTGAGCTCTGTTGCGGAGCATTTTTAAGTTGTTTTTTTTTTAATTTTTATTTTTATTCGGCAAAAAAACGAAGCGGCGAATCCGTTAACCAAAGAAATAAATTGGTGTGGCCAAATAGATGTAAAAATTAGTATTTTAATGGATGTAAAAAAGAAAAAAAAATTAAAAAAAATCCACCTTCCCGGATTCGAACCGGGAGCATTGGTTTAGAATGCGTAAACTTTACTGACTGCGCTAGTGGAACATGTTGAGGAAATGCACGTTTTAACAGGTATAGAAATGATCGGCATGGATTGAACAGGTCCGTTCATCTCAACATCACAACATCACAACATCACGAGCTTGGATACTGCTCCATGTATCTGACATGCTGTTTGAGTGTCAACACACGGCTTAGAATCAGTCTGTTGGGGGCAAAATGAACAAAACTATCGTTCCTTTCTTTCAGATTTTTCACATGCTAGACGCCACCTGTTAAAAGTTGCGTGAACTGCAGCAAATTTCACTACACATTTGCCGCCTGTTTTTGAGTGAGCTCTGTTGCGGGGCATTTTTAAGTGTTTTTTTTATTTATTTTTATTTCTATTCGACAAAAAAACGAAGCGGCGAATCCGTTAACCAAAGAAATAAATTGGTGTGGCCAAATGGATGTAAGAATTAGTATTTTAATGGATGTAAAAAAGAAAAAAAATTTAAAAAAATCCACCTTCCCGGATTCGAACCGGGTGCATTGGTTTAGAATGCGTAAACTTTACTGACTGCGCTAGTGGAACATGTTGAGGAAATGCCCGTTTTAACAGGTATAGAAATGATCGGCATGGATTGAACAGGTCCGTTCATCACAACGTCGACTACACTGGCCAGTAAGCATTTTGCGACCGCAAGTCGCAAAATGCAAAAAAATCCTCTTTATAACACAGCACAAAAACAAACATTGAAATTCTGACAAACTTGATTTCACCGCAACATACAATCGTCCGAATGTTTTGGACCCCAGTTTACCGTCTACAGACGAGACAGTGACAAGTCAAATACACATCGAGGGTCAAATACATATCAACGGTCGAGTAGCAATGCCCGTTCACGACATCTTTCCAGTGAACTTCGGGGTTTTAGCCAGTAGCTCCGTTATTGGTTGATAACGAAATATACACAAAGAGACACACATAATACACAGGAATGGATCACAAGACACTCACATTATTCTTATCTGGACCTTGCGATGGCTAGTCAGAACACACTTTTTACAGAAGATCCCGTGTCAGCCAAACAAGATCTATTTTTTACTCTCAGTGATCGAACGGAACCCCCGTATAGCTATCCACGCACTTCGAAAAATTGTTCAGCAACAGCAGTGCATCATTTAATACAAGTGCATGGGTCTCCCTGATACCCGATACAGATATCGGTACAATTGTGCAGCAATGTTTAAATTTACCAATGTTTTGTTTTGTTTTGTTTTCTTCCATTTTACAAAATGTTTTCAGCATCGTTACCTCAACCGTCCACACTAATACATTCATATCGATGTGATTCCACATAGTTAAGTGTGAAAAGACAATTTACTGATTATATGAAGCCATTTCAAGTGACAGACCTACGATCCCCATCGTACTGCTAAATGATTAGCCTAAGTATACACAGCCACATCGTGAAATAGTAGCAGTACTGGACATGGTATGCACAGGTATTGATAGACCGGGTAGCATTTCAAGATTTAAAGGCAACACAAAATCACACAATGAAGTCGTGCAGTTTCCGTTAAACATCCTTAGAAGAAGTACATCTATTAACTTAAAATCGCGGACTATAGACTATATGCACCTTTAAACACAGACCCTGTCTGTACACTGATGTTTAAACTTGCTGCATAGCAGAAGTTTGACCATTCCAACCAAGCCTTCTGCGACCAAACTAACACGTTCAGTAAGTCCCAAGATGAGTGGACGAAGAAGAGGAAGTCAACCAAGGAAAATTAACTTGGATGCCAATAGGTAAATGAGTACATAATTCTTTGACCCGTGATTGGAATTGGGAGGTGGGCGTGCAGCTGGGTTACGTCTGTAATTCAGCAAATGCAAGACCCTCAGAAAAATAAAACATTACCTCAGAAGATCAATACAAAACACAAACATTCACAGGCGACTTATAGAAACAAAAAGTCTGCACATGAGAGAATTTGAAGCGCAAAAACATGATGCGGATACGGAAACAGCCTGCATGGCGGCATCACAACACGACATCCATGCTGTAATGGCGCAAAACTCCAGACTACCGAGCCGACTTCGTTGTATCAATCCGCCGATTTCTTAGGTGAAAATGAAAAGACAAAGAAGAACTTCACAAATATAACTATTTTTTGTAAAATATGCAGTCAACAGAATCCAAAATATTGATATTGTCACCAATAGGATATTTCTGACAGTGATTTGAAATGGCTGCGTATGAATGTTTTTTTTTTCTGTCGCAGCAGAACAGGACAAGTTTCAGCCGAGAACAGTGATAAGGCTTCCGCAACAGGTGTGAGGACACCTGTGAGGGTGCAGTAGACAAATCTCCGCTGTAATTTACAATTAACAGTTCAGCCAATGAGAAAATTATGATTAGTGATTTGACCAATAAGAGAGTGGCTGCGTTAACATGAAATATTTTGTATGTGTTTTGTTTATTTTTGTCTACGTTATGACAGAAGCTGGATAATTTAATTATGTTAGGTTTGAATAATCTGTCAGGACGTATCCCTGTCTTGTTTTATGTTTTTTCTATCTTTAAGCTCAATTCAAAAGAAATATACCCATACGTAATCTATTGGGGGTTAATCATAATGGCTGACACGCGTTCCCAACGTTTGCTAATTCGATCAGACTGAAACTACAGGAGCGAACATTTTTCTATATTTTAATTAGCAGATATCACCTGATCTGGCCTATTCCACGTGAAACGTAGGTGATGTTTTACTGTCTTCGGTGGAATGTATAAATGTGCCAATGAAAATAGTACATTGGTCTTCAGGCAACCTTGTCCATTTGAACAGGCAAAACTGACACTAATGTTTTTTCTATAATTCATACTTTGAGGTCTATTAAAGTGTCGTTTATGTGGCTAAAAGCTAAGTAGTGCATTTTGCCTCAGTTTCCCTTTTGAAGTGTACGAGTTGCTCTTGCGGATAGATACAATGAGAAAGTGAATATAAAGAGATGGCGTCAGTGGAAGTTGCTCAGTTATGAGCGTCTCGTGGTCAGGATGTGTGCATGATTCATTGGTCTCTGCAGTTTACAACTATCTGACTATCGGCTTCAAATTAGCACTGTGGTAAAAACCCTATCTCATGCATGGTTGGTGTGTTGTAGTTAAATCTGACCTGCCAACCTTCCCGCCCTTTAAGCTTGTTTCAGCCAAACCAAGTCATGGTGTTAGAATGGCTATTCTCTTCTCCTATATTCTATGTACTTCAAAAGTACATCGCTATCTGCTTAGGATTAGCGCTGTGGCGAAGCTTTATTACATATTTGGTGCATGGTTTGCCATCTGGTGAATTTATATCTTGTTTTTGCATGTCTAATTTACTTGTTTTGCTTGCTCTTTTGGCAGCTTAGTTTAGTCATGGTCACCTCCAATAATTGCCGTCATTTCTGTAGAGGGCACAGCGTTTTCATGTGGTATTGTCCAATTTCACCATCAGTAGGAATTGATGTTCAATCTCCATGTCTGTTGCCATTTCTATCGTCTTTTTTAGACATGTTTCGGATGGATGTCGGTGGCTGCTCAGAAGAATACGACTGGTTTAAGAACTTTAATTCCTAACTCTATGATTTACTCCCTTCCTACACGTCTTGAACTTTGCCCAGGCTTCACTTGAGTTGTATCTCCTAGCCTTTGAAAAAAATTCAGACCGCTTACGCATATCTTTGCGAAATTGGGGTGTTATCGATATCCAGGTTTTTAAAAATCTTTTTTCTTGGGGACATGTTTATTAGCGATAGTAAGCCCCAATGTAGATGGACTTACTGTTAGCCAAATGGATTCGGACCCAGGTCAACTCGCAGGGACAGTCCGGGTCTGGGTGGTGGGTTGCTATATCTATCTATCTATATTGCTACTGGCCTAAACCCACTACGGGTTATCCCGGCCAGGGAGGTGCACGGTAGTGTGGCCGGTGGTGGTGGTGCATAAGAACAAAAGGTGCAATCAATAAACGAGAACAAAAAGTGAAAAACATTGTGTCGGCCACCCTATATAGATCAAGCTAAATCTGTGAGTTGGGGAGGCCCATGTGTTGGGCAAACCCTGTCTTGAAGAAGTTAAGTGTAGGTGCTGTGACTATGTTGGTTGGTAGGCTTCTCTAGGCTCTGTGAACATTGTATATATGAAAGGCGGTCTTTTCTTAGCCTTACGAACATGGATTATACAACATTTCTTAACATTAAATCTCAGTTGCCACATATCCGACCATTCACAGTCTATCGAGGTCCCTTTGAAGTGTTAGTTGATCTTCTTCGGTGAGAATTTGTCGGTAAATGAGGCAGTCGTCTGCAAAAAGACGTAGTTGGGAAGATATGTTTTTTGTCGATATCATTGATGTATATTAGAAATAGAAGCGGACCCAATACTCTGCCTTGTGGTACCCCGGATTTCACCTTGGTTGGTTTTGATAGCTCCCCATCGACCATCACGCGTTGGTGTCTGTCTACCAACAGATGATTTGATCCATTTGAGATTATTCCCCCGGATGCCATAGTTTTGAAGTTTATTGATGAGTCGGTTGAATGGAACACTATCGAAGGCTTTCGAAAAGTCTCGAATAGCCAAGTCTATCTGTTTACCTTTATCGTACCAAGCTATTATGTCCTGTAGAGTGCAAATCAGCTGTGATTCGCATGAATGTCTATCTCTGAATCCATGTTGAATAGGGAGAAGTATGTTATTACTGTCTAGGTGTTTCATGCTGGCAGAGTATATGATATGTTCAAGTGGCTTACAGCACACACTGGTGAGGGACACTGGTCTGTAATTAGCAGGTTCACTTCTATCCCCTTTCTTGAAGATAGGATGGACATAGGCTCCACGCCAGTCTTTGGGGACGCTGCCTTTCTCTAGGGATTGGTTGAAAATAGTTTGCAAGATTGGGCTAATTTCTTTGGCATACTCTTCCAGAACCCTACATGGTATAGAGTCAGGTCCTGGAGCTTTGTGAGGATTTATTCCCTCTAGTAGCTTGTGGACCCCCTCAAGGGTGAACACTACTTGAGGCATGTCTGGGTGAGGACAGGGTCCTTGATCTGGTATTGAGGTTAAGTCTTCTTCCGTAAATACTGAGTCATACTGTTTGTTGAGTACTTCTGATTATGACTTACTGTCTGATCTGAGATTATTGTTGTACTTTAGCGGTGCAATTCCTGTGGCAGAAAGTTTTCTACCTTTAATGTAATCTCAGAATTTCTTAGGGTCGTCTATTGCATTTTCCATGATTTCATCAAGATATCCATTATGATTCCTTGTTTCACTTCTCTACGTAGGCGTTTAAATTTGTCCCAGTCGTATTCGCTTTGAGACTCCTTGGCCTTCTTATACAACTTCTTCTTTTTCTTGATCGCTCTTCTTATTGGTGCGGTGACCCATGGACAATGATGTTTCCCAGATATCCTTTTCTGAGGTACATGTTTAGCCATTAGTTGCTTAAGGCCCTTTGTGAAGTATGTCCAGTTTTGCTCAACACTAAAGTTGGATGGTATTCTATCATGAAAGTATTCTATCATGAAAGTGTTTGTCCAGTTCTTGAAGATCTTCTGAGAAAGATGTCTTGTCAACCTTTTTATGTAGATTTACTGTGCGTGGTTTCTTTTTAATTGGCTTAATATGAGTTTTCATTTTCACAGAGCCTGATTCGTGGTCACTTATACCTGGCAGGGTGTTAGCTTGTTCTACTAGCTCTTGGTTTGACATAAGGGCAAGATCTAACATGTTACCCCCCCCCCCCCTGGTTGGCGTGTGAATAATCTGGGTTAGGTCTGCTTCTAGGATCGTATCAACAAATTTCTGGTTTACGGAAAACCCATATTGAGGTGATGGATTGATAGATACAGGATTTGCATTCCAGTTTATGCAAGGTAGGTTGAAGTCACCAAATAACGCTATATTGGGGGTTGCTGATTTTGCTGTTATGTTACTTATGGACTAAGAGAGTGTTTCCATGTAATCCACTCCGGAGCTGGGAGGTCTATATGCCGAACCAATACACAAAGGTCGGTATCCCGCCTGTTGAATGATTGCCCATACTACTTCGGCTTCAGTCTTTGCTATGACGTTGTTCTTTACAGCAACAAGCACATCCCATCCCCGACCAGCTGTCTCTCTTGAACACTTCCATTTGAACGTGTCCGGAAAGATTTCACTGCTGCCCACTGACGAGTCCAACCACGTCTCGGTGCCAACAACAATGTATGGTTGCACAACTTTGCAAAGTGCGTGTAGCTCAGGTACCTTATTGCGGATAGATTGAAAATTGATCACGCAGGCCCTGACTGGTTTGGTATGTGTGCGGTTTCGACGGAGTTGAGTAACGCCATAGCCGATAGGCGACGACATAGCGATAGGTGAGTCGATAGATCTTGCTGGACTAGAACAGGTACTGGTGTTAAAGGAAGAATACAATAAGAAGTTTCTCTTGTCATAATGCCTGACCTGCAGGGGTTCTCTCCTACTCAACAGGATACGGGCACGCTTCGAGTAAATAACAAGGGAGAGGACGCTATAGTTGTAATATAAAAGCCAAAGAAAAGGAACTAAAAACAAACCGCCCAAGAGCGTCCGGGGCCTAGAAAATCCAAAATGTGGTTCTGGTTGCTATTGGATGTGTTGAGGTGGCGGTGGGGTGAGAAAAAAAAACTAGAAAGAACTAAAAAGATTGTAAAATGCAGGAGCTGAGACAATGGACACCCACCCAGTGGTGAGTTCTGTCCCACATTGCGCTGTGGCCCTTTTTCTATGGTCTACCTGTTCAGCCTGTGGTCCAGTGAAAGTCTGCCCCTTTGACGGTTTTTTTCTGTGGCAACGCCCTGCAACGCTGTTTTTATCTGTACGCCATGATGAGCGTGTATGATACTGTTGCCTATCTCCCCGGCCTAATCGGAACAGTTCTGCCTGTCTGCGGCGTCCTGAGGACCGTCCTTCAAAAACATTTCCGACTTTGGAAGATGTCGATCGGCATTTATACATCCGACCTCGTTAATTGTTGCGGCGTTGAGTCCAGGTCTACAGGTCTCACAGACCTGTGTTTTCCGATTTCCCTGCTGTTCGCTAAAATTGAGGGTGTAGGTGGCAAACAGGCTGGACAAGCTAACGGCTAAATCGCTTGTAGCTTGGAGGCGTTTTTATTGTGATCCACCTCAGACAAATGTTGTCAATATGATTCTCACAGTGAGCAGGTGCTTCAGAAATTTTTAGAGGATCCTGTGATGACTATGTTTTCCAAATCAAGCTTGAAGTTGAGGGTAAGGTACAGCTGTGCTATCATACTTTATGTCAGATAAAGTAGAAGTGAAATATAAGTAAATGCCTGTGTTATACCATCATGAAGATAGAAAGGGGTGTTGCTACTGTATTCTAAAAATGTTACACATTTGCCAGTGATGTGGTCCCTAATCATGGGTTCGTTAGTATCTTCACTGTCTCTCACCGTCCTCTTTATCAGCTTAAATATACTACCATCAATAAAACGGACGTCTAAAGGCATTGGATACTCATACATCTTGGTATGTTCCTCTCAGCGGTCCGGGCTGCACTTTCTAACTTCCTATAAGTCTAAAAATTTCTTTTAAAGTTTAAGGCCCTCAGTGAACAACTGCCTGATACGGCTAACATGTACTCCCATTCCAATGTCAAATGTCGCCACAACACGAACATTGCAAGAGGTTACAAAAGTCGCCTTACTTTGCGCTCATGACTTACGCATCGGTTCCACTCTTACAGCTATCCAGTAAGTTTCACTTCTGCATCTAAAGTCGAGGCTACATTGTCCCTAGTGTCAATTTAGGTTACAACACAACCTTAAGTTCTAAGAAAATTAATGAGCGCACGAATTTCATCCACAGAATTTACTTGCGATGGCCTTACCAAGTTTGCAAGGATCTTCGTATGCTACTGCTACATACTTGTAAACTGCAAAGTGAATGTCGAATTCTTCTTTCATGATGTTGGTTCTATGAGTTAATTACTTTTGTCTTTATCCGCCATAGTTCGTACAATAACGTCCATCTGCAGTACCCGGCTCTTCCACCCTGCTAATACTATTTTCGTCACCACAGCTATCTTTCAATCTCTATTCATTATTCATCTTCGTCCGCACTATCATCCACATCCGCACTACTACCTTCTTCCTCATTATCGTCATCTCGTAGTGCTGGCTGCATTCTGTTGTGAGGATGCTGGGCAAAATCCTTGTCCGCATGACTTCGGTGTAGCTCTGTAGCTGAAGGTGCTCCCTGTCTTCCGCGGGGTGTGAGGCTCTCTGGACTTGGGGCTCCTCTCCAGTCATGCCTACAGGATATGGAAGGGTCGAGACAGCTGCTCCCTTAGTAATGAGGGCGGCCTTACGATCCAAACATTCGCGACTTATGAAGAAGGCCAATCTCTTCTTCTAACTCCGCAGTTACTCCGTCCCACATCATTATCACCTCTTCCGCCATTAGCACGCTTGTCCTGCATTCCTGCAGCTAGGGGACAAATGAAAATTTTGTGGGATGTGCTGGACCCGCAAGTGCAAAAACAGTTCTTGATCGTGTTGACACACAGATCTCCACGCATCTCTGGTCATGTAGATGTGTAGATGGTATCAATGTCGCTAAGTTGTCTTCTTAGCCAACTGGATGGATGTACAATTATCGTATATAATCTGCAGGATACGTCGCAACATCCTCTGACAATAGAGGGCCTCAAAGTTCCTGATGATTCCCTGGTCAAGCGGCTGTATGATCGACGTTGTGTTTGCTGGGAGGAACAGCAGTCGCGTCAGATGTTCTCCTGTTGAACGCCACTGGGGTGGGCGGTTCAGTTCCTCAGCATTTAAAGGACCTTCTTTTGTCGGTGCCCCATGTCCTGGTCAATATTCTTCGCCCACTCTTAAGATTTTACCGGTCATCCAGGGCTTTTCCGGCACCAATGTAGCGGACCTTAGGCTCTACTGAAGTAGCCTGTATTCGTACTGTGTCCTATGACCAGAGTGTGAGTTGTCGGTGCCGGTCATATTGCCGGTGAACAGGATGCTGATCCTGCCCTTTGCTCTCTTACCTCTGCAACGTCTCCCACTTTCGATGCCAGTGTACCCTTGGGTAGTGCTCGGTAAAACAACTCCATTGTGATATAATGTAGCATCAAAGTCACGGATAGCAAGAAAGACTGAAACATGGAAAACAAAATTGAAGGGTTTCTTATAGGATAGCTGAGGCTGGAAACGGATGAGTCAACAATTGGCTTGTTCATTATCCCGGGATTTAATTGTCGTGATGTCAATAGATTGCTTGTACTCATCCATACAATGACACAGGGACTAGCCAATATGTCCTCGGAAATTGAAGAGGTCTACTAGAAACTGAATGTTACAAAAGAAGTGAGGCTCCCTATTAGAGGCAAATCGGTGAATGTAAATAATGACATTTGATGCTTTGCTGAAAAAAACCCTAAAAGGACTGACATAGAGATTCACGAATGGTCATGCAATCAAAGCCGACACAAATACCAGTGACTGAGCATATAGCGACAGAACAAAGTAAATATCCCTGGCGTAAATTATAAGATAAGGGATGGTCGTAAGAAACCTTACGACAGCTTCCTGGATTGCCGCTGGTTTATGAGTCAGTCTCGTACCTTGGAAGTCCAATATATTGGTTCAAGACGGGCGAATTAGAGCCCAGATGGAAGGGCAGGCACTTGATGACACTAGGAAGGGATGACACTAGAACATCCAGGATGCTGTGGACGCGAATGACAAGCTCTTTGACTTTGTATCACCAGGGATGTCGCCTTCTCCTTTTATGACGTCTCGGAGTCATTCAAAGATCACTGACGCCGATTAATGCAGATGAATTGTAGAGTCTCCAATTCAATTGTCCCTGTCACCAACTTACTGATATGTTATATTGACTCCACATCGTCCCCTGCATTGTCCCGCAGACGGGGGAGGAGGTTGACGAACAGGTAGAAGGTCATGCTGTGCTGGGTCTTCTTCTTCAGCTTCGTATCGTAGTCCTCTAGGTCTTTGTTCATCCAGATCGGCTGGTAGCATACTGTCCACTCAAACAATTCACATGTGCACATTGATAGAAGTTGAGTTGTGGGGGAATTACCCCTAACAAATCCATGTTGAAGGAGTACACTCAGAGAATTAGACAGTGGATATACAAAATGAAACATGTACCTTTTAAACACTTTACTTGATGTTGTACATAATGATGAAATAGGTTTATATTTGGAAATGGTGCTCTTTATTCTGTCCTTTTTCTGGAACACTGGTGACCGATTCTATTCGCTCCAGGAAGTATTTCAGGTCTTCAGGGTACATTGCAGTTTCCATGGAGTCAAACATGTCGATAACTAATACTTCGGGTGGTTCCTACCACATTTGCTTTCCAAAGCATGGCTGGGATTTTGCCAGTAATTAAACACAGATCAACTAATATAAAACAAGTGCTGTTAAAAAAGCTGGCATTTTGCCAATGTTTGCGTGTGTGAACGTTTTTTTCTAGTTATTAGAATGTCATATAAATAGAACAGAGTAACTAAACCTGATATTGGCGCATGGAGAGATTCACATATGTGCCTGAATCTAGATCTAGACGCCACCTGTTAAAATTTGCGTGAACTGCAGCAAATTTCACTACACTGCCTGTTTTTGAGTGAGCTCTGTTGCGGGGCATTTTTAAGTTTTTTTTTTTTAATTTTTATTTCTATTCGGCAAAAAAACGAAGCGGCGAATCCGTTAACCAAAGAAATAAATTGGTGTGGCCAAATGGATTTAAAAATTAGTATTTTAATGGATGTAAAAAAGAAAAAAAGGCGGCAAAATGCAAAAAAGTAGGAGCTAAGTTAGATGCACACTTATTTAGGGAAATACCTGGAACGTCGTCCGGCCCTGTGACCTTCCAGTGGAAGTTTGAGTCTTTCAACCACTGTGTTCGTATGTCCAGAATTTAATCACTTGAACTGTCAAACGGTATTTTTCGGTTACACACAAAGTTGACATCGAAAAGAATCGCATCTTCTCCCGGTACAATATTTACAACATTTGAACGGTCTTGCAACACACTATACTAAGTCTCCAACTATGTATGCATCGCCTTGCATTTTCTGCTCACACCAACACACAGGTGCAGACTGACGCGAAATGCGGGCACGTTGCACATCTCGCATTTGTAGACAGCCTCTAACGGTCTTGACCGTTAAACTCTCGGCATTTTACGGCGCAGTAGCGGCATGCTTTAGGGGGTTTCCATTGGTTAACCTGTCGGTGATTGCCGATAAATACTCGTTTGCAGTTGGTGCTCGGTGACTATATCTAGCAGAGAAATTATCGACTAGCTGTCGCACTAACTCCCGTCGAAAACTTAGCTGGGCAACCCTTTCTGCTGGGAGATCCTGTCTACCAGTAGTGTATATCTTCCAGTTCAAGTAGGCATTCGCCGTTTCCCTTGGTTAACCGGCCGGTGGTTGCCGATAACTACTGGAAGGGACTCTCAGAGTGGGTGTTCGGTGCCTAGCGGAGAAATTACCGACTAGCTGTCGCACTAACGCCCGTCGAAACCTCAGCTGGTCAACCCTATGTGCTGGGACATCATGTCTGCCAGCAGTGCAAATATTCCAGTTCCCCTAAGATAGATTCAACTTATTCTATATGGCAAAAAAAAAAAAAAAAATTAGAATGTTGACAAAGCCACAGCTTTGTTAAGGGTGTACTAGAATAGTTGTCTGTGCCATTATTTCTACTAAGGCTGCCCGAATTTATACCCAGCCTGGAGCAGTGTCCACCCTTTGTATTGGCAATAATGCATGTCCATCGGTTGATTTCCATAATTCTATTTAAGGGTGACTAGCAGTGTTATCTTTATCATTATTTACCTACCCTCTCCGCCGCTTTCCGAAACTCTCTGCTGTTGGACGTAAGCACACAATATTTGTCCAAGGTGGCACGCTTTTAGGCCTACAAAATTGGTATGTAAGAAGCTCTTTGAAAAGTTCCGATCTGTTGTGTAGATAGACTCATTCAGCCATAGAGCCGAAGGCATACCGACGATTACCTTTACTTAGTTATTTTGGTCCATTGATTTCCAGGTCTTACTTTCCTGTGGGTTCTTAACAGATGAAATAGACATCATGAACGGCTCAATGAAATCAAGACAGCGAATGGTATCTATTAGATATCAACGCATCCCTACGACACTGCCATACTAATGTTGACCAACACACCCGTACTGTATGGCCAAAGCTGAAAACCTTCTAACTCTAAAGTTTGAGTCGTCTTAGATTACTCCTTAGCTTTTCTTAAGTTTTGAAATGAAATGAAATGAAGTCATTCATTACAATAATTAGAACTCTATATGTTAAAACATTTACTCACGTTCGAAACATTGCGGAAATATTTACGGTATGCAAGTAAATCAGGCCTCCTTCCACCTCAGCCAGTATATGCACAAAATGGGAGTTTCCATCTTGAGGAGCTGGTGGTCTGCTGGATTGTCCATCAGACTCATCTGTGTGATGACAGATGTGGTAGCTACTTTGCATGAGACAAACTCCTGTACTAGTTATGGTTTTGGAACATCCACGTTTAGTCCAAAATTAAATGGGAACCATGACCTCTGGCACACTCTAGCCAGGAGATTCACTTCCTGCTGCAGATCAGACAAGCTTCATTGCTACATAGCAGCTGTTCGTACCTGTAAAAACATATTGTGTCAAAAAGTATAAAAGTTTGGAAAACAACATAACACAAAGTACATTTATAAGCAACTGAATACAGTCTAACGTACAGTCTTTACAAGTTCTTTCACACACGGGTAACTTCTTATATGGCCCTTTTTCTATTTCAAGGGGGTAGTCACTAATTCTAATTTTACTAATTGCACAGCTCAGATCAAAACCATCTAGTTTTTAATAGTGTACCCTGTGTTGCTTGCTTACTTGCTTGAGTAGTGTGTTACATGTTTGTAAAACCTTAGCTTGGCAGAATGTTTGAGGATATATATGAGAAAGTCTATACTTTAGCATAGTACGAACGGATTTAGTGCCACTTGGGGATCTACATGAATAGAACAAGTGTGCGTATCCACAACAAGCTAATATTTCTTGTTCACGTTGTAGCAATGATCTTCTACTGTGAAGACTATTTGCAATAGTGTTATGTTAGAGCATCAGCTTGCAAAGGGTGTGTTACGGTATCCATCTGTACAAGTCGCAATCAATGTCAATAATGAATAACACTAATAGATATGTCTAAATCTAATGAAATTCTACCTAGCTCTGCACTAGATGCTAAATTACTAAAGTTTCTGAAAACTTCAAGTATACTTTTGCAAAAGCGTTGATGCTAAATTTCGATAGGGGAGCTATCATTTATGGATTCGGTACCCCAAATTTCGCGTCCATAAAAAAACAATTGACTCATCTGCTCATCTATTTAAAAAAAAATTCATCTAAAAATATTTTGATTACTGCATGAGCAGGGGTGCCTAAGCATTTGCACGATCCCTATGAAATTCGTACGAATATTATGTGATACACACGAATCACTATGCGAAAACGCACGAATATTATGAAATTCGCACGAATCACTATGCGAAATAGTACGAATTTTATGAAATTCGCACGAATCACTATGTGACACACACGAGCCTTATGTGATTTGCACGATCCTTATGCGAAATTGCGCAACCACTGGCGGGGTCACGTGACAAACGGAGCGGGATTTTCAAGATGGCGGCTTCGCCGCTTCGGCGACTGAAAATACGATGTAACACGCCGAAATGAAGCTAAACAGTAGCTCACAGGCTATCAAATACATCTTTGCGACGGTAAATGTCCATTCCATGCCTTGAAATATAAATATCTCGGGTAGAAACGCTCAAAATCATGCCTCCTCCCGGCCGCCGTTTTTGCATAAGGATCGTGCAAATCACATAAAATTCGTACGATTTCGCATATTGATTCGTGCGAATTTCATAATATTCGTGCGTTTTCGCATAGTGATTCGTTTGTATCACATAATATTCGTACGAATTTCATAGGGTTCGTGCAAATGCTTAGGCACCCCTGATGAGTGCTTTCAGACTATAGACAGCTTCACGTACTTTGGGTAACAGCTTCTTTTTGGCCAGGGAGAAGCTTCCCGATGAAGTAATATTCAGGACCAAGTAACAGTAGGAATGAACTATCTCCACTGTGTCTTGTCCAGACGAAAATTTTCTGTTTGAAAAGGACAGCCAGGGTTTATCAAATATGATTACTTTTGTTTTCTTCAAGTTCATTTAAAGTTTCCATTTAGTACAAAACGTTTTTAATCTATTTATAGCATGTTGCAGTCCTTTATTGGATTCAGAAAATACAACATCATCTGCGTATAACAGACATGATACGGATAAGTTCTGCAGCGAAGGTATGTAACATTCAGCATCATCAAGCGCATGTACAAGGTCATTTAGGAATAAATCAAATAATGTGCGTGGGGCTAAGATTGCAGCCTTGTCTGACTCTCTTCACCGTTGCAAATACAGTAGAAGCCGCTTAATTGCACGGCCTGTTTGCCAGTGAATTTGGTGCAATTATCCGGCTGGTGCAATAATGCGAAGTTATCTAGCTGGACCGCACCGGCTTGGGACTCTGGGATTCCGTGCAGTTAACAGAAGTGTGCGTTAATCCGATGTGCAATTAACTGGCTTCCACTGTAATAGAATTAAACCAGATGCGGTTTTGTGGTTTTGAGTACATACATTGAATCGATTCATAGAAATCGCCTCTGACTCCTGAATTTAATAATTTGTAACGTAAGCCTCTCTGCTGACAGAGTCAAATGCTTTCTTAAAGTCGACAAATCAATAATAAAGGAGGATCGGTTGCCTTTTTAGGTGTAACTGAACAACCAAACACCCCACCCCACCTCACGATGAGGCTCTACCTGTCTTTGATGTGTGCTACAGGTTTTTGACAATGACAGCATTTCCAATAATCATCTACCAGTCTTTGTTCATCCGACCACCCCCGTTTTATCATCAGATAGATCTTTGATCTTTACAGTTTTGTCTGGATATTTGCATTCACCTTGTGCTTCTTGCTGTACTCTTCAAACTGCATCGTCATACAATGTTGACACGAGGTATTAAATGTATCAATTGTTACCTAAATTGGTGTCATCCTTCCAATAAGACAGATTTTAAGATAAATAAGACTCGTATTTATTCTACAGTGTTTCCCCCATAAAACTAACGCCCCTAACCTCGCACTTCCTAAAGAAGACAAACTCCTGGACTATGTAAGGATGTGCCGCGCGCAAGTTTATTCCATGGACATCGGGGTCCTCAACCATGGCAGCAAAGCGGTTCTACACTAGCCTTCTGTGATGAACTTTAAGAATCAGCAACATGAAAGGTTAAGTATGGTGTAAACTAGTTTCCATCTACAATGACAGGTTTACTTTATGCTGGTCCATATAGAAACTCAATACCTACCGTGTAAGGGTATCAGGACAATCCCTCGTCTTGCATATTCCCCGTCCTACCTCTTCCCCGGCTATGTGGACATTTCCCCGTCGTGTTATGTCGGTGTTAGTATATTGTCCTTTAGTGTGGATATTTCAACGATCTACGTTACTACATGTGATTGCACACTATAGTTACTCTAATATCTGTAATGTAGCACAGCAAAGATCTATTGTTGTTTGACGGCCGACTAATCATTTAGTCCAACATGGCGCACTTACTTTCATCGGCTTCCGGTCCGTTCCGCGCCGATGAAATGGCGATTAACGGCATCCAAATACCTCTTCTTAGTGTATATTTCAGATTTATACCCCTCCTCACCCTTTTGCTGGCTAAAATACTGTCCTTGTACCAGTTAAGAAGGAGGAATTATAATGTTTCCGTACATTTTCCTACAACGCACACAAATTCTTTTCTACGGACAACTGAAGGTAGACCAGCATGCAATTTGCACAAGGGTTTACTGAGACTAGCTTACGGGTCAAAGGCCGGTGGTGAACCCACGCAGCAAAAACTGTGTAACATTTTAACATGAAAGACACAACGCGAAAAGTAGATTGAATACGAATTTTATTTTCTTTAACCATTAGGAACACAAACAGTACAAAACGGTATCTAAAAAACACTGCAGGAAATACAAAAATCATCAAAAGTATAACTGCATTATGTAAGGTATATCACATCCATACGAAATACTTCCATTACAAAAATGCCCACACCATTAGTAAATTCACTTAACTAGATGAAAATTACATTACACATTATTGATTATTACGAAGAAATTGTACTGGTATCAAAATACACAATATCGATAATTCCGAATAGCTTACAAATATTGTACAATAGAAAATACTTAACGTAATTAACAAAAATATACATGACAAAATACAATACTGAACAGATTCAGTGATTAACGAAATACTAAAATATGGCGCCCTGAATTCATGCACAATTCATGTCTAGTATCGGAATCGGGCTTAAAAGAATGCTTGAGAGCTGGACCAATATCATATTTCTCCCTATGGAAACAGTCAATCAAAAGAACTTAACTGTACAGCATTGTATATACAGAAAGTTTTACAACTATTAGCATTCGACGTCAAGATTGTCCCAAGTTCAGTTGTGAACTGGGCCATAGAGGCGTGACACCGCGCGCAGGAAGGAAGATGTCAGTTCCTTGTTGTGGTACTTGTCCCACTGCTCGAACAGCTTGCTCTCCAGCACCCGGTACGGCCTCCGTTTGTACCGTGCTAGTCGGTTCATGCTAATCAACTAAGCCTGCAGACTTACGTACTGCGACTCAGTGTGCAGCAGATCAACTAGCAGGTAAAACGGGACGCTGTGTTGGGCTTTCCTGTTGAGCCTGGCGTGACAGCTCACCGTGTCGTTGTTGGTGCGGACGGGCTAAAAGTAGACACTCCATTCTTCCACCGTCCACACGCTATTGGTCATCCACTCACCGTCCATATACTCCACTAGCTGAACCAGCAACGGATAGTCTGTCTGCTGCCGCATCTCGTCAAACACCCCCCCCCCCCCGATGTGCTCGGCCGGCAGGAAGTGCAGGACCATCAGCCTCCGCATAAACTCGTAGGCGCCCGCCTTCTCGTAGTAGGTAGGCTGGAGACCTAAAGGAAGATAGAAAACAAATTTGCATAAATTTAACATTCAAAGTACATGTGTGCATACATTTAAAACAATAAAACATGTTTGTAGTTAAACTGTTTAAACAACCCACATGTACAAATCGATTGTGTACATACCGATCCTCTGTATCTTTCTGTAAATCGCTTGCGTTAGATGGAAGGCGCATCCTTTCCTGGTGCAGTCAGGGAATACAGCTGTCACTCCCGCCTACATCCCGTCTTCAAAGTCCATGACGAAGTTCTCGACCCGGGGAGCCTGTGGGAGCATGTCCTTGATGTTCTGAAACACCTGTAATGAAAAGAACAAATTCTGATGTGTTATCATATGCTAGTTGGGCAGCCCTGGCTGTTTGTATGTGAACAAATAAATAAAGGAATAATCAAGTCAACATTTACAAAGTATAAGCAAAACCTTATCGTACCTTCTTATAGTGTTCTTTGTCCCTACTGCTCATCAATACGAATATGGGCGGGAGGGACTTGTTTGTAGTCCTCTCCCTGGCGAATGAAGGCGTGCACCGCCGAACAGTCGCGTGACCGGCGGCCGCACAACGAAGTAAGTGCCGTCACAGTACCAGCTTTTCGCCTTGGCTAACTGCCCCAGCTGTTGGTCAGTGGCAAAGACAAGATGTCTTTTCCCCCTGACCCACACATCCGCGCGGAGGTATGAAGTCGTAGTTGACCTCAAAGTCCATAGATGTGTGGTCTTTGGGACGCAGGGCCTCCCGTTTTCTGTTGGCCATTCGCATCTAAAGGCAGTAAAGACAAGGGAATTAAAATGAGTAAATTGCTTATCAACATGTTAAACGTAACGCGTTTAAACAGAACTTAAAAGACCTGCTATCCCGGGCAGCTCCGTTTTCTTCAACAATGCCTTCAATGCAAGAAGTCAGGAACTGAGTAAAATGCTAAACGCAACACGTTAAACGTAACTCGTTAAAGACAACGTACAAGATTTCCTATCCTGGGCAGCTCCGAATTGGGCGCACTCTGGTCCACGTTCGCCAACAACGTCTCCTGCACGATTCCGTGTGCTGACTTGAAAACGTCATCGACTGCTTTAGCGCGCACTGCAGCCTGGATCTGGAGCGAAAAACAAATATTTCAACATGGTGATACATTTGTGTGTAGTACATTGCAGACCTTTCATTTTCAGATCAAAAAGACAGTACATAAAAAAAAATTGTTACATTTTTGCGGTGTCGACAGTTCAGATCTTTGATTTACGAAACGAAAAGAATTGTTACCTTGATATTTGTTTCACAGTTGACGACCAGTGAGTGGTTGTGGTAGTTCTGACCACGTCTGGGGTTCTCAGCCCTTGGCACCACAGATGCAGGACACCTCATGTTATTTCGCCTCTTTGCGCACTCCCAGTACGTCACTGTGGTTTTGATGTAAAAAAAAAATATATATATATATATTTAACTTATGCCCCAAAAATTTAAACTGAACAAAACTCACAAAAATGCAACTGTATGAATTGAGTCTTATCGAATTTCGAGGTAGTAAATAGTCCATAGTGACTTACTTCATCTTGACTGTGTAGGCATAGCCCAGACTGTCCGCCAGCTTCCCGTGCCCCTTTCTGTCCCACTTGGGATGAACGTAAAGGTCACGTCCCTCTGCTCCTCAGCGCCGTGCAGCTCGTCATCCACGCCCACGTTACCAATGGAGTCCTCCATGGTGACATGAGGACTGAGTCTTCCATTTTGGTGACAATATTTATACTGAGTATCCCTGCTACTACAAAATGTAGGCCTTCGGACAGCAGGGATTTCACTGGTTCTGTAAGAGTATGACTGTGTGGTCTCCATTTAGAGTCCCTGTTTGCAATGTTCTCCCCTTCTATTTGTTATAGACGCTCCAATTTGTCATTCTCTCTGGTTTTTACCTTCAAGTGTTCGGCGATCGAGTTTCCAAAAAAGTATCCCCTGATAGCTACTTCTTCAGTAGTTATTTAAAATTATTTTTCTGTCATTTAGACCACCTAATTTATAGTTTATCTGTCTCATCCTTTCGTTTAGTAGCTGCCTTTCAGAGTTGCGAATTATATTGCTGGCCTTGACTCAACTGGTTGAGTTTTGTAGACGTTAACTGACAACAGTTACACGTACATTGGGGTAGCATAAGATGTTGCGAAAATGGTTCCTATAGTCCGTGAATTTCCTGCTGGTCTTCTCCAGATCCTTCACCGATTTCCGGCATTAATTAGCGTATTGATCTAAGATACGTCGATGTTTGTTAATCAAGCAACCGAAGCGGTCAGATGAGAGATGGTCTCATTTGGTTTCCGGCTAAAGCAGCTGCTCTTCATCCAACAATCCAAATCTCGCCATCAGATAGATCTCTGGTCGGAACCTGCCATGCAGAAAGAAGTAGGACGAGCGCCTGGTTGTCTTGAATTGTACACAAACTTGACCGCAGGCAAGTCCTTATTCCAGTCGCGTCTCGCTGGGTGGGGCTACACGTAAGCGCGCAAGATATTTCTCAAAGTCCTGTTAAAGAGCTGAACAAGACCGTCTGACTTGGGATGGTACGGCGTTGTCGGTGAGTCTTACTAATTTTCATCAGCCGACAAAGGTCCTTACCAGCATAGAATCAAAACTTTCACCCTGATCTGTATGAAGAGACTGTGGGGACCATGGACGCAGTCACCATGCGGAAAACCTCCACCCACTTTCTGAAGTAGTCTATCGCAACCAATATGTACGTATTACCCGTTCGCGACTTGGAAAAGGGTTCGACTATGTCCATTGCGACTCCGTCGTTTGGGAGCTATCTGTTTACGTCCGCCGCCCTTAGTCCGTATGCACGTCTTTTAATCCAAGGATTACTGCAATTGCTGTATCCTTGTTTAAACTAAAGAATACGAAACACTAAGATATACAAAACAGACTTGGTGCAAATATACAGTGACTAATTAGCTTTCTTAACCCTCATCCCGACCGTATTGGGTCATTTTTGACCCCAGGCGTATATTTCTATCTGCCATAGCAACATTTTTCATCGGAGAAAATATTTCTTCCATGAATTTGTTTGTATACATGTCTTACAGCATCTACCAACTTTTCACCGAGTTTTGCCCATTATTGTATAAGCTATACTTACAAGTTTGTGTCTGGTTCGGTGGGGTCAAAAATGACCCCAGCCAATTATGAATCATTAATTACGTAAATATCAAGAAATTTCAATAAAATAGCAGGCATTCCTCATCATTGCTATTACAGCAACAAGTTATAGTTGCTTAGATAAGTAAACACCGAATATTTTTAAAAAAATATAGTATTTTAGTGTAAAACACAGTTTTTAGACATTCTGCATAAATTATGATAATAAGCACTTATTACCCATGCTAATAAAAGTGTAAATGTTTCTAATTGATTTAAAAAAAAACAATACATGGACAGAATGTGCAGAAGGAACCTGCAAGAAAGATATTTGCGGGAAAAAAGACAAGAGTTATTGTATGTATGTATTTAGGTGACAAAGTATGGTGCATAATTAAGTAATAAATTCGTTACTTTTCACAAATATTGTATATTTTCTTGTCAAATAACATGATTATGCTATCAGTATTATTATAGCATCAAAATTATTGATTAGAACTTGCTGAAACAAAAACATTGTTAAAGTAACTGGAGTATGGTAAATGTTTAGAGCAAAATGTGGTTTCTCCCTATTTTCTGCATTAATTATGATAATGAGCAAAAATCACTGCCACCAAAACTTGTCAAAATATTTTTCATAGATTGGGGAAACATCAAATACAAGAAATGACAAAATAAGCCAGCAGAAATATGTCTATGAGCAAAACAAAATGGGGTCAAAAATGACCCCATACGGTCAGATTCGTCGTAAACATGTATAACCAATGAACTTTGTTTGATATTGCTAAAGACTATTGGGGTTGCAGGTAATGCTCTGAGTTTAGTAGTTGGAGTGGATCCCCCATGTTCTTGCTCTGTGCAATTAAGGTAACTCGGCTACAAAATTGGAACATGTAGTTGGTAGAACAGGTCTAAATAAGGTTTCTGAACTGTAGAAACACCAAGTCTGGCCTGAGATCTGGAGAGGGCAATAGTACCACTCAGTAGTCAAACCTCCTTGGCTTGAGGATTGATAAGTCATGGCTCCACCCACCTGGTTACTGGTCCTCACTGGGGTTACCCACTTAGGGCTTGTCACAACAAGGTTCAGCCAATACCAGACCCTCCTATTTACACTTGTTGTCCAAAAATAAAGAAAGTAATGATGGTGCCTATGATATTGCTCATATAAAGTCATTGAAACTGATAGTTTGGTAGGGCAACACATAAGATGGATAAAATATTATATGTGTATATGTAACTAGGAAGTCAAGAACAGTCTTTGTCTTCCTACTTAGTTATTTAATCCATCTTATGTGTCTAATCTAACTGTTGGTGCCTAGAAAAATCATTTTGGAGTTGACTACTTAGAGAGGATCAGAATCAGGCATTCTGTCCACAACTGTGTGCTACACCAGCAGCCCACAAACCACTAGGGAACTATGGGTTCCAGCCTGTGCCAGAGGGTAAGGGGTCAACTGAGTATCACCTTTCCTTCTGTGCCTATTGGAAACATCAATGAGACTTAAAGACTACAGAGTCCTATTTTGCACAATTAATTAAATAATCACCAGGTGTATTTTGCCAGCCAGTAGGTACCCATTATGAGTAATGAGGCTGATTAACGTGGTCGAGGCACCTCCTCGAGCACGGGACCCCCGTTTTACGTCCCTCCCGGAAGACGATTTCGTGGAAAGCTTCGTGAGGCTACAGCAATCTGGACGTCCTTGGTTGGTCTCCCATCCAAGCACTGTCCGGACCGTCGCGTTGCTTAACTTCCGAGATCGAGGGATCGGGTGTACCAACGCGCCACGCGGCCGTATGTTTAATTTAGAAACCTTACCAAGTCATACTACATGATTGTGATAATACCTAGAGATTTGATATTGAGTAGTGTAGAGTATAGTAGAGTTTTTCTGTCACTGGTAGGAACTTCTCATTAACCTTAGAACACATGGACTCAAAAGGGTGATGATCTCTTGGTGACACTGTGGTCCTTATCCATTAATCTCCAAGCAGATGTAAGTGGCTCTGTTTTCATTGTTTTATTTTTTTTTACAAGTAAAGCACGTAAGCAATATCTTTTAAGTATGGTATTTATTCCTGGTTTAACTCTTCCTAAGTAGGAAAAATTAAGAAGTGCAGAATCTTATAGAAAGGAGTATTACATGTTGCAAATTAAAATACTTCTCAAAAGATTGTCAAAATACTGAGTTGAGTCTGATCTACTCGAAGATTGGAAGGGGCAGCCTTCCATGAGGGCACCTACCTGGGAACCTTAACTAAGGCAATAGAGACTGATGCCCTTTTCATACAATTTTAGAAAGCTATAATGCCCTCAACCAACTGGCCCTCAACATAGTGCCAGTCAGCATGGGCAGGGAGGGTAGGGGAGATTTGAACAGAAACATATGACTCTGTTGAATTTTGATTATCTATCTCTACATTAAAAAAAAAATGTGATAAAAATATGATACAGATAGAATGGTATGGCCACTTTCCCTGGCCTTCTCTCCCCTGTAATTTGAGCATTCTCAGGAATGCATCTCTTAAGTTGAAATTTCACGGGTGGCTGCAGCCAAGGTTTCTTGGGGTTTTCAGCTGACCCCAGTGACCCGGCCCTGTTGTTTCTGTAGGAGGACCTCTGAAGGGGACTGCTTAAGGTATGAGATTTGGGGCAAAAACAGACATCAAACATATATTGTAATATCACTTTTCAAGACTTTGATGCCCAGCAGTATGCTGGTGAGACAGAAAAGGCTTTTAAAAGGAGGCTCACTGAGCACTAGAGAGACAAGCAGCCCCCACCCCTACACCATGGCATGACAACACCACCCAGAACAAAATATCACCATCCTCACATGTCAGCCAAGAGCAGATGGTCTCAGTGTGAGTGTAGGGTACAAGATGCAGTACATACAAACAATGTATCAGTCTGATCTACAGATCCCACTCCCCAGTCTGCAACACCTCATGAAAATGACAACACTGGTCTCTGAAGATCTTTAGGTTCAAGTGTCATTTTAGGAACTGGGAAAAACTTTCATAAAATGGAGAAATGACAGCTTGAAATTCATTTTTGGGATTAGGTGCACTTGTGAACCCAACCTAAAATTTTAAACTAAAAGAATTGGGATGCACCACATAAATAGTAAAATGGCCGAAAAACCTACTCAGACTTCATTCTGTTCATTTAATTTTTTATACTCGTGCTTAATTTGTTCATAAAAAACATTAGTAAGAAAACTGGAAAGGAATAATTCACAAAATGTTTTTTTAGCCAACTTAAGTTATTATCTAAAAAAAAAACAAGCAGAAAAGTGTCAATGTAATATCATTGTAAAATTGAAATTATAATACAATTTTTGCATGTTGTCCAAAAATGCTAAGATATATTACTAAACAATGGTGGAGTTAACTTGCAGCATTGATAACTTCGATGAACCCTAATGGTTCAAATTCTTGATATGGCAGACATTTCATTTTCCTTCTAACAGTTTAGAAGAATATGCTGCATACCAGTATATGTTGATATCTTTTCATTACGTAAACCTACGAAAAAATGGGTGCACAGTTCTAAATTTGGTGCACATGCACCAAGTACGTATTTCCAGCACTGAAGGATAAAAATCAGTGTCTTCCACATCTGCTTTCTGGTCTGAAATGGCCAAGTGAAAACCTGGGCAGGGTGCATGGTAGATCAATTATCTATGGTTTGGCTGGCCAAGGGTCACCACAGGGAGTGGTACAAAAACAATCTTGCAGGGTGTATCCCCCTTACCAAATTAGGGTATGTACATTGAGATGGTGAAACGTTGTTATCTGAAGGTTGTTGATTCAATACAATTGAAAAAAGTCATTGGCAACTTTGATTCCTGAGTAGCAACTGTACACAAGTACATCATTCATTTGAATGTGTTTTGTAATTAGCCCTGTAAAATATTTCTGTTTCAACAACTTTACTTTTGATTGAAATGATTTTACAAAATTAACACTTAACAGGAATCGATAATAAGGACAGGGTTTCTGAAGGTAACAAACTTAAGAATGTTTCAATATCTAGCTTTAGTGAGACTTACATGTCTGCCCCTTCCCAGTGGTTTTCCCTTTGGGGAAAGCTTCCAGGTAGCTGTATCATTCTGATGCATACCAATACCTATAGTATTCAATATGTCCATTATGAAGCTCTGTTTTGAATCGATTAAGTCATAGTGCCTTCTCCACATGTAGATTAATGAACAGTCTACTTTCAAATTTATATTTTAATGGCAAATTGCTTAATACTAGTACTTCTGTGAGCCCCCTTTAAAATGTTGATGGTGCAATGTTAAAAGTACAGAATAAAGTGTTTTCCTTTAAGCCCCCTTCACACGATAGCAAGAATCAGCCGGAATGCCGTCGGAATGAAAATTCTTTGCTATTCATGACATATTCCTGGCAATTTGTAGTGTGATCCAGACATCCTTACTGCATTCCAGCTATTTGTGCCCGTTCTTTTGGCTGGCTCGAAAGTATTTGACATATTAAAAACCGTGAAGGTGCATTCGAAGTGGAGAAATATCAAATGGCATTCAAAGTGGTTTCTAAGTGTATTCAAACTATTCTAACTGCAGTATGACCGCATTATGCGGCATTCCAACATTATTCGAAACATTCTTATCTCATTCGATGGAGAACTGACATGGCAAGCCATTTCGAATCCTGTCCGAATGTGGCCAAAAGAATATCCGGAATGCAGTAAGAATTTCTCGAATACAGTACGAATTCCCAAGACTAGAACAAACGTTTCATTCTGACGGCATTTTGGCTCATTCCTTCTCATGTGAAGGGGATATAAGGTCCATTTGGAATTCCTACTTGGAATGGCCCCGAATGTGGCACGAATTTTGCAAATACTTCATTCCAGCTGGTTCTGCTTGATTCCTGCTAATTTGGTTTCAGAGTGAAGGCCCAGTACATAAGACAAATATAACACAAATCTACATATAGAATAAATAGAGGTTTTGGTTTCTTGCAATAGTTGTTTGGATCTTTAATAGTTCACTATATTGTTATAATTGGGTACATTGGACTAACGAGAAGACACTGCATTTGAAACTTTGTGTATAAAAGTAAACTATACACCCCCAGTGAATCTGAAACATGTCCTAGTTTTCTCAAAGGGAAGTGTGGAATGGATCACTGATTTTTTTTAAACGAGTTTGCTCAGGCCATTGACCACTTGCAGGCACCGAACTACGTTCACTGTAGCAGCATCTCTTCTCCTAAAGTCAGAAACATAGAGCTTTAGCGAGTTCGGCTCACTGACTCAATAGGCGAAGCAGGGGCTACGAGGCTACTCCGGGAATACCAGGTACCGTAGTACCCCATCTAGACAGAATAGTTTGATCCACTCACACTGGGAAGGTCCCCTACTCTTTTTGATAAGTGTGGGGGGTTGGTTCAGGCTCTTACTTGCCTGGGATATGGCTGTCCCCAAACAAGCGACCTCCAGTTAACGTCCTATCCAAGGGACAGTTCTAGCCAAAGCTAGGTAGTCATCTTTCACCTGAGTGAGGTGAGGAAAGTTGTGTTAAGTGTCTTTCCCAAGGGCACAAGATAAATGACATGGCAGGTTTCGAACACAGGACCTCTTTGCCTGAGCCCTAAGCGCTGCCGATTACACATGTGATCCTACAGTACAATGCTTCTTCATCTGCAATTTATCAACTATTTTAATGAAAGATTGTAAATGACATGTGGAACATCCTTTCATACAAGAACAACTCTTTGCTGGCACACTGTGAATTTGCAATTTTATGGAAAGTTCTTGGAATGCAGGAAGCTAGGGACACATCCTGTCACATTCAACTAAATGTGACTCAATCTATAGCTGATGGGCTCAATGTGAAGTGCAAGTAGCCTTGGGCAAACTTGTCATTGACCAGGTTATATGTATATGTGTCAATGAAGTGCATTTGAAACAAGCTCATCTGTCATGGCTCATGCTGTGTCAGAATAGTAATCCTTTAAGTAAACAGAGAACAGCTGCTATGATGATACCAGCTTCTGGTGTTACCCAAAGCCCAAAGTGGGTGTTCCAGGGTTTTTCTCTTTTCCACATTATCAAGTCACAAAAAGGCTTTGTTTATCGGCTTGGTACGATAAAACTTCACTCTGAAAAGTGAGAGGTGATCCTACTGGTAAATTTTACCCAAACAAAATTAAGCACTACAAGACTATTATTTCTTCATATCAAATGCTTGATTTACAAGGTAAATCTCATGTATTTTACCTTATGCCCTCTGCCCTCAGATGTGCTGCCTATTTAGCTACATAATATGAGCAGGATTCTTTCTCCCACACACTGAAGGTGCCACAAAAGTATGATCAATGCACCATCTCTTGACAGAAGTGGCCTTCCCCCAAGACCCCCTACAGGAAGGCCTGCATTCAGTAGACATACATTGTATGACCATGTGTTTTTACTCAGCAGCTACACATAGGCTGTTTTATTGTTGTATGGCACATGCAAAAGTAGACAAGTAGACACATTTAAGCAGAAATAATTTGAAGAAAAAAAGGCACTGCACAGGTTCTTGAGTCTTAAAGATTGACCATGCATGGACCTGTGATTGCATGGCAATTTCATGGCATTCTCACTGGGAATGTGGGCCTTCTGCCTGAATGTGTTCTAGTTTCCTCACAGCAAGGGGGCTCATGGGATTACTTTGAGACAAACTAATTTGCCATGGCTACTTACAAAATGATCTTAGGTAAACAAGAGGCCTTGTGAAGTAGCTACTGGTGTAGAGGTCTGCTGGTATTACAAGCATTAGTAAGACAGTGCTTGAGCCAATGATGGAATACAATTGCTGAAATACAAGTGAGATCACGTGGCGCAGCGGCAGCATGTTAGGCTCAAGACCGAGACGTCGCGAGTGCGAACCTTGCCATGTCACCAACCTTGTGCCATTGGGAAAGGCACTTTAAATAACTTTCCTCACTTAACTCAGGTGAAAATGAGTACCTAGAATAGGACGTTGAATATACATGTACATAGTAAAAGTCAAAGAATGTGTTGTCTGTTGCTGCTGCAGATAAGACATTTGAAGGAGCAAACATAACATAACTGTCTGAATGTTAATGGGAGTAAACGAAGAAATATAATTTCGCAGGTGAAAAGTTACACTCCTTTCATTGGTGTAACTCTTTCCCAAACTTATGATACATGTACTATCAATGCCAGCGCAAGACCTGCTTGTAGATTATAACAAAGGTCCTCCAGAACCTACGGTACCTCTACACTAGAACATACATGACGACAGCAAAGCTACCAGTAAATGAATCATGGTTAACATAGTGAAGCATAATCACCATTGGAAACGCTGTACGCTTTATTACTATCATGCAATAAAACTATTATGCATAATTATGCATAAACCTAAGAAGAATTATGTATAATTATGCATAACCCCAAGAAACGTTATGCATAATTATGCATAATTATGCATATTTATGCATAATTATGCATAACTGGACTAATCCCCAGGGGGTCATCAATGGCGGCTACGTATTTCTTACATCATTTTTACCTATACTACGTGATATCAGCCCATCTGGGTATATAGTTGCTGAGATATGGGAGGTCAGTCAGGAATTAAACTGGAACAGCAGAATTAAACTGGAGGCTGTTAATTATAGATGCCGGTCTTACGGTTCCTGCCGAACCCACAAGGGCTATCTTAACTGTATCTTATAACGGGTGCTCTAGTGTCATTTTGTTACAGGTCAGTGTCCTTCAGTTCAGTTCAGTTCTCCCTCAGGCCTCAGGTGACACTATAAAGTTCCTCCAGACGTCTCTGTCACTCATGGCAGACATGGGGTCTCCATCTTGGGGGCCAACATCAATCTTTATCAATCCTTATCAATATTCATCTGATGATGTCTCTCGGGTTCAGTTTCTGCGGGTCGGTTGTACATGTGATCTGTGTGGCCTGTGAAACTCTCCTCCTCGCTGATCTTCGTCTTCCTTTCCCTGCATCCTCCGTAGTAGATTTGTACGTGCCCTGTTCTCTCGTCTCGTCATAGGCGTTCAAATTTTTTCACCACGTTCATCCTTGCGCGTGTCTTGGTTCCCTCCTCCTTGTAGTAGGCTCTCTTATAGCGCTGCCTTTTCATCATCAGTTGCAGGGCTCGGACAGTTGGACCCCCGTAGCAGCTCGGGAAGGCTTCCATGGCCCTCTCTATCGCACGCTCCATTTCCACTCCCCTGCGGGTTCTAGGCCCTTGTGCGTCCAGGCGCCTAGCTACCTCCACTGTACAGCGGTACTTGACTTTGTTCTTGGCAGGCTATGTGCGTCCCGGATATAGGGCCTTGTACCAAGTGGTTTTACATGATACCATGCCTCTGATGGACTTGTTCAGGTTTACCCTGTCCATCAGAGGCTTTGTTCTCGGTCCCGCCTTGTCTGCCATCACTTTCATCACTCTACCTGCAGTCTTGCCATCACCGTCTGTTGTCAGGTGACTCAGGCTGGTCTTTGTCTCACCAGAAAGGAGATCTTCAGCAATGTTTATCCCGCCAGGTTCCTCATTCCCAATGGCAGCATCCTGACTAATGTTTGCTGTACAGTCATAGGAAGGGGGTCCTTGCTGCAACTTTTGTGCCACAAGCAGAAGGCAAACAGCTTGTTCCTCAGGTCAGCAGCAAGGATCTTTCCATGGGTGGTCCCCCCTCTGCAAACAGCGTAGCAGCAGAACTGCTGGGCTGTCCCGGCTTCTCCCCCCTTCTCTGGCACCATGTGTCGGCTTGCTCTGACATCGGACTGTCAGCCTCATTCCCTGAATTGACGTTGACCGGATGCAAAGTACTATCCATTGCCTAACCACAAGATTATATATTTAGCTATGGAGACTAATAAATTAATTACCGTGTAAACATTTGAAAGAGCTCCCATGTGTGTACATTATTTGTAGATTATTTTCAATTTCTGCTATTTCTGACAGTATTTTACTGGTCGTTATAGTTGTTACGTGGTTACTTCTTGGTTGTCCCGCATGTGTTACTGTGTATCAATTGCTGCTTAACAGTTGCACAGTACAAATTATGCAAATGTTTTCCTATATGTCTTCTCATCCTTTTAGAATTCGGCAAGCCTTTCATGTAAACCACAGCACCACTGCCTATCAGGCCCTGGTTTCCAAGTGCCGATCCGTCAGTGACACATATCACATCGTCTTACGATACATGTCCTTAGTTTCTGGACTTCAGCTGCTGCTTCTTTCTTGTCATCTGCTTCCTGAATCTTTACGTTTTTTCTAGTCAATGTCGGTTTGAAAGTAACTGTATCTCTTGTTTGTCTGGTCGGTTTTGTTCTGCTTCAATAAGGAAACATTAAGGCCCCGTTTGGATGCACCTGGCACGTGTTCTGCTTCCTTATGCTCTGTGTTTAGTCATTTGCTTAACCTTCTATACATAGATTCCATAATGAATGAATGAATGAATGAATGAATGAATGAAGACTTAGTGTGAGCCCTTAGTGTGAGCCCCACTATGTGCAATATCATTCGCCCCCATTATGTGCAATATACATGTACTCAGTTGTTATTGTTGTATTGTTATGCACGTCATTAAGAGATTGACACACGAAATGGTTGTAGAAATTGTATTCTACCTATATCTTGATCTTAACTATATATTATTTTAACTGCCAATATATTAGTATTTTTAACTTGTTTCACTGTCAATTCAACGCAATTCAGTCTGGATGACTGCCATGTTGATTCAATAAAGTTTGATTTGAATTGAACTTTATTGCACGAAATTTGTACATTGTGCAATTGTAAGGCAACATTTATAAGTCAATTAATACAATGACACCCGTCTTAGATATATAACCACATACATATAGTACAGGAATGTGAACATAAATGATGTATTGACATAGTGTTATATGCAAGTTTAACAAGTCGGACTGTTACTGTACAATAGATTCTCTCTTTTAGAGCATTACATATGCATCAACCTAAAAACAAGTCTGGACAAGTAGATTAAAAGTACATCTGTTTGTCTTTGGTAAAGTTATGCTAGATTTACATGTGAACATATACATTAACTTTTGTCTATCTACCTATATACAGGACATGTCATTAGAAAATGACATTCGTCTTCAACACCATATTTACATGAAGGACATTGCCTCTGGTTGGCTGGTATATTACGGTACAGACGTTTTTTTTTTTATTTCCAAACAGTGTGAACTGATTCTTAATTTGTTTTTTTTTTATTTCGGCAAAACACTTTTGTCGACTGTAGAGAATACAATGCACGTGGTTCACAGGCAACACTTGCTGATGTTGTAATTACCCACACATTACCACATCAATGTAATTTATACATCAAGTGCTAATAACGAATAAATACAGACTAACATATACTGGATTAACAACGATATTCATCTGACAGTCCAATTGGACAGTCTGTACTGGGAAACTCTCAGACATTGCACTGTTTCCACTTGCCTGTTGCGAGTGAAAAGTAATAAATAGGTAACACAGAGAGGTGCATATGACTGGTGCTGCCTCCTTAGGCAGTCAGTTGGATATCCCGTATATCCCGTCAGGACCGAGGTCCTTGTTGGAATGAAGCGCCTGTAAGGTGCCTTCGACTTTCTCCAACGATACTACGAAGAACTTAAAAAATACTGCGCGATAGAAAATACTTACGCGTTTCTTCTCCCCACCACAACGTTAGCCCCTTCAGTTCCAAGTACACAGACTTCGGCGATTGGTATACCTCGTTTATCCAAAGTTCTGATTAGTGCGTAGTGTTCTCAGCGTTGGCTGTTCCATCTACCTCATGTAGCTTGGTAAATCTTGTCTTAAACTCGTGACAGCACAGACTCAAAAACACGATCAAGTTTTTGAAACACTTATATACACCTATAATTTCGTCAATCATGATCGAAGCCGGTCACTGTCCGTGTTCACTGTCGGTGTTTTCCGCGTCCAGATCTCAGAGGACGGCTGCTATGGCGTCCTGAAACTCAGTGGCCGCCTGATCGGAGTCGTACGTGGCGTTGCCCCCCCCCCCCGTCTGCAAATAGGGCAAGACCTCTCATCCCACGTTTTTCTGTAGCTTCCTGACGAGGAGCGGCTTGTGCTTGTTGGTCGCTAGTTCTTCTGACGCCAAGAAGTAGACATTTGTCATGGAGACGACAACACCGGTCTCTGCACTGCTCACGACCTTTTTAGCCGCGTTGACAATACTGCCGGCGATTTTGTCCGCATGCACTGCTGCTTTGTGCGTACTGCCTCCTGCATTCTCTTCCATCATTATTTTTTTGAAAGTAGTACTTCCTCTGGAGAATGCAAACTTCATACAATGTTTGATGCACAGTTTGCAGTACATTGTATCCTCCTTCGTTTTCTCTGTACTCTAACCAGTCACGAAACTTGCCAATGCTGAGCCAGCTCGGCAGGAACCTCATTGACTGAGTCGTCTATCATCTCCTTCGACGGACTTGCCACTGATGACTGGATCTTGCCTTGCGTATAAGAAGTCTTGATTTCCTTTCTGCGATATTTCGTTCTACAACGTGAACAGCCGGCTTTCCAGCACCCGGTACGGCTTACATTCGTACCTTGCTATAAACCGATTCATGCTAAAAAAAAAAATTACTCTGCAACTAAGTGTGTAGAAGATGGACTAAAAAGTAAAACTTCAAGTTGTGCTGGGCCTTCCTGTTGAGCATGGAGCGGATGGGCTGGTAGTACACAGACCATTCCTCCACCGTCCACACGCTGTTGCGTAGCCACTCATCTTCTTTGCATTTTATCAGCTAGTACGTTTGCTCCCGCAACTGTTCGAACGCATCCCTGATGTTCTCAGCCGCATAAATTCGTATGCACCAGCCCCCTCGATGTAGGCCGGCTGGAGATCTAAGAGACGATAGGAAACAAGTTCATTTAGATGTAACATTAAAGAATACGTCTGTGCATACATTTAAAGCATGTTTGCAGTTAACATGTAAACTAGCCAATATTAATGATATAATTGTAATTCAATACATAGCGATATAGAAATGCCAAAATAACGATATAAAAATACCAGTATTCATCAATATACACACGACACTTAATATAAAATTATTTAAGCAGAATGTCATATAACGTCAAAATTGAACGTTATCTAAGAAAGTCAAGTATAGGTTGAAGATCGGTACAATAGAAATATATTTACTTTACTTAAAGCTTTTTTTATCATTTCCACATCGGTATACTCCATCCTAATTGGCCGGATGAAGGTGACCCGGCAGGCCCGGTTCGAGTAAATCTTCTCTCTTTACCACTGTTGCAGGATAGGTGATGGTTTTCTTACGGCGCAACGCCAAATGCACGCTGGTCTGGGTTTCCCTCTTGAAGGTGTTGGTGTATCCATCACTGCTGATCAGCTTGCTCTTGCCCCTTTTTGCTGTGAGAGCTAAACGACCTCGACATCAGATACAGTTCGGTGACAGACTGTTTTTGTCCTTCATCTGACGAGTTGTATATGTCGTCATCATCCTCGGACTCAAACCCAGACTGACTGTACACGACATCATCTTCGGGCCAGTGCTCCAAGTCAGGCTCGCTTTCCGCAGCAGGCGCTGGGGTTAGCTCCGCGTCTATCCAAGGATGAGAACATTTGATGTAACCCCAAGCCTCCAACTCTTCATCAACCTCCCCTCGATTCATCCTTCGGGTTTGTCACCAACGTACCGAGTAGAAGGTTGTTCAACCTGGTGACATGTTTTATCATTTCAACAGCTTTGGATAACGTTGCTGTTTTGTCAATGTTAGTGAGTTTGTCGCAATACATATTGTCAGAGTTGACGTCGGTCCACAGAGAATCTGCGAGTATCCTGACATCCTTCTTGTCGCTTGCTGTACTTTCGGTCGTGACTATTCCTCTTATCATGAGGCGGTGTACGTTCATTGTGTTCTGCATACGTCAGTCTACTGCAGAATAACACATTTGCACTTCTTTGCAAGACTGTGTAACAGCTTCATCACATTCTTTTCTGCTTGACCGGGCTGTCCTAGCTCCATTGTCACGTAAACTAAGGAAGTGTCGCATTTTGAATTGCCGAGAAGGGTTGTCTCTTTTGAAGAAACGGACAACGTCTGTGAACTCTCAACCGCCTGGTGTCTTTACTGGGAAAGGGAGAGATGGTAGATCGTCCCTTCTGGTCTCTGCGTACAGCAGTTGTTAATCATCCGAGCTTCCGCTTTTGGCAATAAAGTATACTTGTGCTTGTTCTACTGCAGACTGCATTGAGATTTGTAAGATGATATTATGGTGATACTTGCTGTCTGTGGAAGTGTCGAAGTGTGTCGAAGTCGACGGATGTGTGGGATGTGTGGGGTCTTCGGGACGCTTGACCCGGCTCCTGTTGGACATACGGTATGCACCTAAAGGCAGAAAAGATCATGCAATAAGATTAAACAATGGCTTCAATGAAAGAAGTTATGAAGAAAAAATGCTTATTAACATGTTAAACGTCACTAGTTAGTCACAAGTAAAAAAGACAATTAGATCCAACTATGCATTCGATGCAAGATGTCAGGAAGTGAAATGCAACTATCTTAACATGTTAAACGTGACTCAACTTCAGCCCCGGATTCGGTGCACTCTCGTTTGCCAACAGCGTCTCCTGCATAATGCTGTGCGCTGATA